>JAUMHM010000079.1:17431996-17448766 GCA_032362435.1 Melikaiella ostensackeni
GTGTTTGTGTGTGTGTGTGTGTGTGTGTGTGTGTGTGTGTGTGTGTGTGTGTGTGTGTGTGTGTGTGTGTGTGTGTGAAGGGGGTGGGGGTCAGCTTTTTTAGTGTCGAATGAAATTTAAAAGTGGGATTGAGTAACATACGTGAAAGTGTCAAAGAGGGGAGAATCTTTCAAAAGGTATTCAAGTCAGTAATGATTTGAGTACTTATTTTTGCATTCATTTAATTGCTTAGCTAAATAATTTCAGAGAAATTTACTAATCTAGGCGATTCGTTCGGCAATTGTTCTTTTACGGAGTTATTTGAACAGATAAGATTTAGTCCCTTGCTTTTGCTTCCGGCCATCATGGCAGATGACGTAAGGATTTAAAAAATCGGAAATACCTAACAGCGCCGTCTTTCGGTTGAGCCTTCGATAGATACACTCAGGTCGACTCGGACGATGATAGACATGGAGCCACCAAAAAACTCACAATGTTTAGCAATGGCGCCATCTGTAGCCCCGGGTCAACATATTTTCATATCGTTCTGTCGCGCCATCTGTTGATTCGGGATACAAGCTTACTAGTCGTGACCCGAATGTTCCACAAATGATCCATGGAATATACCAGGAATATGCCTGAGAAATATTCAAAAAGGGGAGACATTGTACCGGTATATGGAATGTTCCCAGAATATTCAGTGGAACATTCCCAGTATTCCTGGGATTATTCCAGGAACATTTTAGGGATATTCTGTGCTGTTAGGGCTCCTTCTTTTTCTGCCTCTAAACCGCCGTCCTTCTTGTCCACTACCATTCCCATCGCTCTATGTTACTGCTCACCACTGAACATTCTTCTTCCATGTCTCGATCTACGCCACTCCTCGCACCTCTACCTCAACTCCCCTCTCTCTCTTATACGTAATAGGAACTCCAAACGGGTACTCGGATACTCGAACCAACGGGTAGTCAGTTCATGCCAGGTGATCGACATTTCCGAGAGTGAAAATTCTCGATATCTCGAAAACGTTAAGAGAGCGACACCTTTTTTCAGCCAATATGGTGGAAGAGCCGATCTGCGTGATTCGTACACAACTTGCAAAGTATAGGTAATAAAAGGTGTTATGCGAAAGCTGACCGTTTAATTGTGCATGGATCGACGCTATGAGCGAAAAAGAAAGGGAAATCACACCTTCAAGATTTAATTCGTTGGGAATTCGCTAGTGTCAGACTGTTGTTAGTGAGCAAAAATGTGAGCGAGGCTTCAAGGAACAAGGCTATACCTAAACATACAAACATAAAACAGAAAAACGACGAATCAGTCACACGATACGTGACGAGACTTTATCGACAAGAAAAATAAACATGTACAAAATTCGGACTTTTTTTTGGTAGGGTATCGATTTCCAGAACTCGAATTTGGCAGAATAAGTCTTTGTCAGAATAACACTCATTACAGAGCGTACGATTGTGGGCAGACAATTTATTAATACAAGAGCGTTTATTTTTTGTGAAATCCTGTGCAGGATGGTAAATGGAAGCGGTTTTTTTACTGAATGAAGCAACAGATGGCGTCGAGCGTATGTTTCTTATCAAACCAAATTGAACCGCCAAATGAGTATTATTTTAAATATTATTCTAAATATTGAGAATTATTTAGTAATAATGAGTATTTATTATTACAAATGTATTATTATACTATTAAGCTAAATTCCTTTCGGGGTAAGCGTAACATGTTCGGTTCTAGCTTCGTTATACAACCGGGGATCAAGGAAATTATATGGTAAGGATAAGTAAGGGATGTATAGGAGAAGGGATAATTTCAAAGAGAAGGATAGATCTTAGATCAATCTAGAAGTCGCGTGTTGCTTATTCAAACAACGTACTCATTAGGCAAAGCTCTTCACGAGGACCCATGATTATCTAAAATCTTTTGTTTCATGCGTTACTCTTCTTCTTATAAACAATTGTGCTCTACACATCCTTATCCTTGCGTATACCTTTTGCTTTCATTCCAACACGCGAAACTGAAACCCTCCTTGCCTGAATTAGGTCCGGATGATTTAAGGAAAGCAAGCGTCAACTCCATCGACGAGGACTGCTTTAGGACTGATTTGACATTTCTGTGAAAGTTTCTGTGCATTTTCTTGTCGTGAAGCTGTTCGAGGAGGTTGTTAAACTCTGCTTTCTTTACTTGGGCTTTCAGAAGTGGGGCATCTAGATGGAGTAATGCATATTCCTCACTTCTGATGTTGAAATCCAGGCCAAGAGTCTCGGGCGCCTGCTCCGCGGCTCTGTAAAGTAACGGTCCTTTGCCAATCATCTCGTGGTTCCTGACAGGAGAGAATCTCTTCCATTTGCCACGATGTGAGCTGTACCAGAAATAATTCGGTCATAAAGACACTGGATATTCAAGAGTCCGCGCCCGCGCTACGGCGTGGAATGTAAAAGCTTGGAACGGACGAATTGAGATGCAAGCTCTTCTGCATATGCATGATCTCACGTGTGGCGATATATGGGGCCGTGAGCTCGTGCTTCGTCCACGGAACCACCACAAATGAATAGATTAGACGCCACGAATGTTAGTTGCAGAAGTCTTGTTCAACGCCGACAGATTGGAAGACCATCCATATAAAATATATGAGTGACCATATGCTCACGATTATTAGATCCACCACAGACGTCCTCGGACTTGAGCAGATTTTTGACAGAAACAGGGACATTGCTGGAGAGGCGCTATGAGTTAGCGAGAAAATGTTGATTCTCCCTGACCTATGCCTCCCTCTTTTGTATTCTCCTCCTTGCGTCAGATAACACCTGGATTTTCTCAACAATGTTCTGCTTGATAGTCAGCAGCTTTGTCTTGTTCAGTGTGAGATGGTGGCTCCTCAGTTCGTGAGTGAACTTTTGGACACTCACCATAAAAGGCTTACCAGATATTATGTAGTTTACCACACACTGAATAGGGGACGCGTTCTGTATAGCCTAGCCAATCTTCTTGTTCATTTGATGCAAGCGCCTTTTGGTCTTATGATCTATCGTCGGCTTTACCCTTAGATTTGAATCGGCTGAAGCCCTCGCCCTATCATGAAGTAAATAAGTGATAGTCCAGAGGTCGGACTTCTCCGAGACATCTTCACGAAGGGTGGCATCCATTTCAGTCAGATCTTGGAGCTTAGGAGGAACCTGGATGTTGATTTTCTTCCTTGTCCTGAAATCGCCTTCATCTCTCAGGGGATGCCTGTTTTCCTTGGTTGGTCCCAACGTCGCTTCCTCGTCTTCATCTGCGGCTTGTTCTTACAGCGTTTGAGGAAGCGTTTCGCGTACGTATCCTGTTCGCATGAGTTTTTTCTGCGCGATTTCGCAATGACTGTTGCGAAACGTGCGGAAGCTGTCTCGCTGGTCCGCCGGCATGTTTTCATACAAATTATTTTCAGCACACACGATAGATGGTCGACAGTCTATGTGCCATCCACGAGAGTGTGGGCGTAAACAAGTTCGGGTCGTATAGTTTTCCCTCCGTTTGCTTTTCTAGTAGGTTGTGACTCTGGCACAGCCTGTTCATTTTTGTAGAATTCTCTTGCAACCTGTGGGATTATTTCGAAATTTGCAGAATTCCCCTGAATTCTGTAAAATTCCATTTAACACTTTTGAACTCATTTAAAGATTATTAAATACTATTTAACGCATTAGCATAAGCTTTGATTTATCACGAATCCATTCGACATTCAAATATTCAATTTTGCGAATTCTTCTGAATACTTTTAAATTTTTGAAAAATCTGAAGTCTTGTAAATTTTTTGAATTCCTTAGTTCAAGTGTACTAATTGAGGAACCTAATGAAAAATCTTAACAAAATTTCGTAAACACATGCGACCCTATAATGTCCTAATTAAATGCTTGATCATTCCTGGGCACGCTTGTACGAAAAATTACCAAGTAATTTTTTTTCAATGTATATTTTTAAGTGCAAACACACCTCAGACGTAATATCTCTCACGCCGCTCCTACTAAGACAATTTCATTAACTTGTTGTTAGTTTTTATTAATAAACCAATACCATGAAAACCTCCGCTACGGTCTCTCGACCTGAATGCTCTCCCTAGATCAAAATGAGACCCAAAAAATTACCAAGTAATTTTTCGTACATGCGTGCACAAATGAGTCTCGATGAAGTCCTAACTAGGTGATCAATCATTTCAATTAAGCCTTTGATTGTACCGCACTAGTGCCCGCATGTACACAAAATTACCAAGTAATTTTTTCTTAGGGTTTATTTTCAAGTGCAAGCGCATTACAGACGGAATGATCACACACGAAATACCTTACAAAGATGATTTTTGTAACTTGTAATTAGGTCTTGTTAATTAATGAACATGATAAAAGACGTCGTCATACTCTTTCGACGTCGATGCTTTTCTTGCATCAAAATTACAACCAAATAATATTACCTCATTATATCCCAATAGGGCACGCAGGTACGAAAAATTACAAAGAAATTTTTTTCAGGGTGTATTTTTAAGTGCAAACATATCCCAAACGAAATACCTTTGACTACGCCCTTACTAAAACGATTCAATTAATGTGTTATCTGTTTTCATTAATTAATCGACATTATGAAAACTGTCGTCACACTCCTGATCTCGATGGTCTTCCTAGATCAAAATTACGCCCAAAAAAGTTACCAAGTAACTTTCCGTACATGGATGCACAAATGAAGCTAGGCAAAGGTCTAATCAATTGATTAGTCATTTTAATAAGGAACATAATTATATCCCAATAGGACACGCATATACGAAAAATAACCAAGTAATCTTTTTCAGGGTGTATATTTAAGTGAATCGAGATCGAAAGAGTGTGGCAACGGTTTGCATGATATTGATTAATTAATGAAAACTAATTACAAGTAAATTAAATCATCCTTGTAAAGGCGTCGTCAAGTGTATTTCGCCTGTCATGCATTCACACTTGAAAATACACCCTGAAAAGAATTGCTTGGTAATTTTTCGTACATGCGTGCACCATTGAGATAAAATTGAGGGCCTAATTTAAATGATTAATCATCTAATTAGGACATTGTCGAGCTTCATTTGTTCACACATGTACCGAAAATTACTTGGTAATTTTGTTGGATGTGATTTTGATCTAGGAAGAGCATTGAGATTGATTGGAACTTTTGATTAGAACTTTTTTGAGCCTTGTTTGTGCAAGCATGTACGAAAAATTACAGGGAATTTTTTTGGGTGTAACTTTCATCTAGGAACAGCACCGTGGTCGAATGGGTTTGACCACGATTGTCATAATGTGGATTATATAACGAAAACAAAAAAAAAGTTATTTGAATCGTCTTAGTAAGAGCTTCATCAAAGGTATTTTGCGTGGGCTGTGTTTGCACTTAAAAATACAACCTGAAAAAATCACTTTGTAATTTTTCTTACTTGCGTGCCCTGGAATGATGAAGCCTTTAATTATGAGTCAATCAGATCGCATTTCTTCATTAGGTTTCTCAATTCGTACACTTGAACTGAGAAATTCAAAAAGTTGATGAGACTTCAAAGTATTCAAAGGAATTAAAAGTATTCAGAAGAATTTGCAAAATTGGACATTTGAAAGTCGAATGAATTCGAAATAAATCAAAGCTTATTCTAATGGGTTTAATAATATTCCAAAATCTATGATGAGTTGAAAAGTGTTGAAGGGATTTTACAGAATTTGAGAGAATTCGGCAAAATGTTCTACAGAGCTGAAGAGACGTCCACAGATTTCAAGAGATACCTACAGAAATATAAAGACTTCTACATAATTCAAGAGACTCCTACAGAATTCTGCAAGAATTCAAGAGAATTCGACAGAAGTCAAGAGACTTTCACAGAATTCAAGAGAATCCCACAGATTTCGTAAGAATTCTACAGAATTCTACAGAATTGAAATATCTCAAACCTTCGTGCAATGTTGACTAATTTCATTGCTTGGGGAAAAGATATTTTTTAATTTTTATATTATTTCGAAATGTAAAGCTACACCGAACGGAAGGAAAATTATACGAACTGAACTTGTTTACGCAGAAACTTTTGTCGATGACACATGGACTGTCGACAATCTAACGCGTGCTTCTGATAAGTTAATCTCTAGTTATTAATAACTTGATAATTGTAAAATTGCCAAAAAGAATTTTATTATTTTCGACTCCATTTTTTTTTAAATTCAAAAATATAAAAATGTATTCTGAAAGGAAAAAAAAGGGAAAAACGCCAAATACGGGCTTGAAGCATAGTGTTATATCAAATAAAGGTGTACCCAAAAACTTGAGAAATTCAGAGAGCATGCTTTTGAATGCAAGTATTGTAGATGCATTACGAATACTATTCGGCAGTTTGTTCCAAAGTCGAATCCCCATGATTACAAAAGATTTTTGCATTGAGCATGTTCTGTGAGCAGGTATTGCCAAGATACGACTTCTATCGCGCAGTCTAAACCGACCTGGAAGGTTCATATCATTACGTGAGAACAATTTCAGTAAATATACAGGTTTTTCATTTCTAAAGATCAGGCACAGCAAAATACCCATAAAATACTGTCTTCTTTTGGCAACTGTCATAAATCCAGCTGTTTCCCCCTACTTGGAAATATGATCATTTTTGGATAAGTTATAGATGAAACGGATTCAGGTATTGAGGGCACGTTTAAGTTTGTAATTAAGGTCATCAGAGAACCCATCATATGCCACACACCCATAATGAGAAGGAGGGAGAATCAAAGCCTTTACAAGACTGATTTGCGTAGTTGTAGGCAAAGAGTTCCTACTTCGACTGAGCAAGTGTTAGGTCTTGAAGGTTTTGCGTGAAATGAGTTCAACGTGCTCTTTTTAAGAAAGAGTCCTGTTGAGTTTCAGACTATTAGAGACTACCCAGTTGTAGACATTATTAATATCTCCCTGGGCCATTTGAAGGAGGTCCCTAAAACTACTAAGTGTCCGTGAAAGATAGATTTTACTATCATCAGCATGAAAATGGTATTTACAGTAGCGTCGAACAGCGAAAAAGTCGCATGTGAATACATCAAACATTTTTGGGCCAAGTATTGAGCTCGAGGGAACCCCACTCATCACCTCATTCCAGTCATAGCGAAGACCATCACGGTTAGCTGCACACTGTGCGCAATCACTCAAGTGAGGTTTAAACTAATTAATGGCACTGTTAGAGACTCATGGCTATGCTTATCCAAAAACTCAATGAGCTGGTTGCCCACTATCTTCTCAAGATGCTTGGCTGAAGCACTAAAAACATTTTTGGGCCAAGTATTGAGCTCGAGGGAACCCCACTCATCACCTCATTCCAATCATAGCGAAGACCATCACAGTTAGCTGCACACTGTGCGCAATCACTCAAGTAAGGTTTGAACTAATTAATGGCACTGTTAGAGACGTATGGCTATGCTTATGAAAAAACTCAATGATCTGGTTGCCTACTATCTTCTCAAGGTGCTTGGCTAAAGCACTAAGAATAGAGATAGGGCAAAAATCTGTCACATATGAAGGGTTGATGATCTTAGGCATTAGGCAGATTAGTAGTTATTTCTAAATATTGGGAAACATCCCAAACTGTAGCGAACAATTGTATATATGAAGTAGAACAGGAAGTATCACACGAAAAGGAAGTTTAACCATCTGAGCGTAAGGCGTATTGAAAATATATCTTCCTCGGGGAAGATAGGATAAGAGCTGAAATTTAAGATACACGAATTCACTGTTGTTCTACGGTTGCTACTTTTACGCATGCGCTTCGCTTTACCTTCTTGCAGGACGCTCCAACCTCCCAATTATCACTTTTCAATTCAACTTTTTTCCTCAACCTATAATTCTACCTCTTCCCTTCATTTCCATTTTTATCCTTTCACCGCCATGCATAATTTTTCCCGTATTCCTTCATTCCTCCTTACTACGAACCCTCATAATATGCAAAAAACTTGCCACCACTTGCTTCTTCGTCTTTTGAGCGTCACTCATGCACTGTGAGTCCTTTTTACTCATATATGAAAATTCTTGGAAAATTCTAGAATCTTGAATCGCTTTATTTGAAACCTTATGTCATAAGTTTATTTTTATCTTAAAGACCTATAGGTAGCGATGTAGAAAAAGGCACCTTAATTTTGGAAGCACATACCAAAATTCAAGCAGCAGAAATGGGACTTTTAGCAGCTTGCGGCTGTAAACAAGTAATGGTGACGAAACTCCCGTCAGTGGGAGTTTTGTCTACTGGAAACGAATTACAAGATGTAGGAGAACCGTTGAAGGAAGGACATGTCTACGACAGTAATAAAATAACCCTGATGGCCATGTTACAGAATGCCGGCTATGTCCCTGTTGATATGGGTTTTGCCGCCGATAAGTAAGTGCCTCATAGAAAGAAAGCTAAAACATTATTTTCAACCTCCCACATTCTTATTAAGATGTTTTGCACTATTGAATGTTTTGAACGGAAAAATATATAAGCTTATTTAATGAACTGACAAACCAGTGATTGATGAGAGGTACAATGTAGTGAATTATGCTCATCTGTCAAGAGGATCTGTGAGTCTTAATTTTAGGCCTATCGATAGGCAACGCTGCTCTCCTAATTTCTGCGTTCTTTTTGAAGGGTTTAAAATTGACGATACTTACGATTCTTGCCTCTACTTACTTGTCTTCATGAGAAATTGTTTGGAACGATATTCTATTACGTAATATAAAAAGTCATGTTCATTACTTACGAAATTTTTTTATATTTTTAGGAAAAACGATACAATACATGCTCTCAGAAAAGCCTTAGATCAAGTTGACGTTTTGATAACTACAGGTTCTGTGTCGATGGGCGATAAGGATTTGTTAAAACCAATCCTTGAGAATGAACTTCATGCCTTCATCCACTTTGGTAAACATTTGTGTCATTACTAAATCTTACATAAAATAGGAATGGAAGATTCTTCAAATGATTTTAGAAAATACTTAAAGCTCTGTATCTAAGCAAAATAAAATCATTATAAAAGCATTTCTATATTTTGTTATGTAGTATATTATTCTCATAATTTTATGTTACTTTTTGGGATCCTTTGAAGATAAAATTTATTCTTTGGAATTCATCATAGCAATTTGATAGAACTTTTTGCGGGGATTCTACTTATAGAAACAAATATGTCCTTAGAAATCAGTTTTCTGATTTAGAGGATTTCCAAATGTTATTAAAACAGAACACTTATATTATAGGACGCCTGAATATGAAACCTGGAAAACCAACCACCTTCGCAACTTGTATATACAATGGCAAGAAGAAATATATTTTGTGTTTACCTGGAAATCCCGTGTCTGCAACTGTTACTGCCTACTTATTCGCACTGCCACTGCTTAATCGATTAAATGGAAATTTTTCGAAGCCTGTCATTGTTAAAGCAAAAGTATTTAGAAGTATATACTAATTATTAATTATACTCGATTTGCATCTTTCTTAGATATTTCTTAAGATACATGAGCATTATGCGTTAATCATAGAAAATTATTTTTTAAGAATGAAAAACGGAAGTATTATTATTAAAATGACTTGCCAAATCGTGTCTGACCTAGCCTTGGTTTAGTCCAGGCCTACGATGACGAAAAATCTGGAAAGAAATTTCGAACCACTCCGAATTATTCCTAATCATTCAAAATCTGTATCCGATCCAATCGCACAACATCAAGTTTAATCCGAATCAGTTCGAAACCAATCTGAACCCACATTTCATTGCTTCTCAATACGAATCAATCCGTGGCACATTCAGAAAAAATATTTCAATAACCCTTCTCAGTCCATTAAAATTGTGATTTCTGACTCTGAAAAAAGATGAATTCAAAGAACCAAAAACCCCTTTTTCTAAGTTACTTTCCCAAGACCCCAGGACTTTAATTAAACAGGCACCAGGTATATAAAAACACCGTCATTGATGGAGAACAAATGACCACTTTTCCGGTACACACAACCGTGAAAATGATTCCCGGCACTCAAGACTTCGGAGAGTGTCGAGGCTCCCCTGCAGATCTTACGCATGCATAGAAATTTGTTTCTGAAAGCGTTTTCTTCAAGCATGCAAACCCCCAATTAAAATCCAGATTTACATACGTGTAAATACGATAAGATATATCTTGAAGAAACTGTGAACATATTACAAGCCTGGTTTTAGATTTAAAATTTCTTAGTCCTGATGAGAACAACCTCGCTCTTTTGTAATCGACCTAAAATGAATCTAACAATCAACTCCATTTAATCTAACATGTTCATTGATTCAAATTTTTAGTTCTAGAAAACTCCTTCTAAGTTGCAGATTTCTATAGCTGTTCTCAGAAACACTTACATAGTCTTACACTTGCAGAGTTACCGTTATTATAGAATAAATGCCTGCTGGCTGACTTGAAGCAATGGATTTCATGACACAAATCTACGGGAATTTAATCGTCAGCTCTGGAACGCACACAAAGGCAAAGGTCGGGACATGACGACGCACAGTGGGGCAAAAAAAATGTCTCTGGACAAATTGATATTCGGAGCCGTTTGTGAACCAATTTGAACGTGGTTTTTGAAAAATTAAAGCTGATGAAATTCCGCATGAATCGGTCTGGGCCGATTGTGGAAAAAGTTTTTTATTTTTTTTATTTAATAACAAAAATGGAAACTATTTTTTTTTTAGAAGAGTACTGGTTTTATGAAATATTTGGATTCAATCCAAAATACCTCGAATCAATGAAGCAGCTATCCAGAAAAGTTGTATAATAGTTTAGAAATTCTTTGAAAATTCATTGAATTCGTCATAAACAAATAAGTAAGGGGAAATGAATTCATGAGGATTGACAGTGATTAGTGAATTGATTTGCACTAATTCTGAACAATTTATAGACAAAAACTGGTTTTTGATTGAATTCATGAAATATAATAATCAAGTTGTTTTTTATAAATAAATTTCATAAACAATTATCCATAGCAGGTAGTTATGTTGAAATAAATCAAGTTTTTTCTATTTAATTGGCCAAAAATTATACGAAATTGTCACAAAATCATCAGATATATTTATCCAATAACAACTGATGATTGGTCGAACAAATTTAATTAATAAATGCACTGTCTTGCTATTTTTAGAGGCAAAAAGTTGGGTTTTTCAACGTAATGAAGTGTAAATAACAAATTTCCAAACTTTTAGGGGGCTCATGTGACAATCAACAGTTTTCATTGTTAACAACAATTTTTTGAACAAATTTTCATCATCTTAGGCATTTTTTGAGGAAAAAAATTGCGTTTCTTCAGGGTATTAGCAGATTGTTATTTAGTAATGGCTCTGTGCTATCAGTCGATAACAATTGATAATTTTTTAAACAACATAATCAACTGTTAATTACCAATTCTTAAACTTTTTTTTATAAAACTCAATAACGATCCATTATTGTTATTGTAATTAATAATTTGATAGACAATTTTTTGTCCTCTCATAAATTTGTGAACAAAAACTTCCGTTTCTCTTGTGAAATATACAGGCAATCACTTAGACATAATTCCTCGCTATCATTTGATAACAAACGACGATTTGTTAAACAAATGATTAGATTTTGTACTGCTGGACAGACACGTTATATACACTAAGTAATCTCTACAAGCATTACTGCAGCTTCTGGAAGCAATGGTCTTTCTGCCTTTACAAAATCTGTTCTGGAACTAGTTGTGTAAAGATCTGCGGAGAATAAGATGTAATGCAGTAAATTAGTATTTGTGTCAATATGACTGCTTTTTCTGGTATTGTTTTCCCTTCAAAGTCCTTATTCTGAGCTTCCTATGCCTCTTCTGATGACTGACCGATCAGGATCAAAGTCAAAGGTTTTGGAAATCGTCTCATAATTTTCGAAGAACTTCCTGGCTGTGTTTCCATTATTGCAAGATCTAGCACCTTATTTTGGGGTATCTACAATTAAGCCCAGTTGTTGACGGATTTCTCCTTTTATCAGTTCTTTACGAGTATCGCCTACTTCTTTGTCTGCGTCTTTTTCACAAGCCCAGGTTTCAATTGGCAACCGGTAGCCAATGTTTAGTACGCATTCCATTAGCCTTATTCATAAATGCAAGGCTTGTGATCCGAATTTAAAGGCCTCTTTATTTTTTTCTCTTTTCAGGACTTGCGTTAAATTATTCATCTCACTTGGTTTTGCATGAGAGATAGTACTTTACTAGCATACTTTGCCATTAAGCATTGTGCCAATTAGTTTGTGCTTTCAAAATAAACGAAACCATCAATTTCGACTTTGCTTGGTTTCAGTCTTTTGATTTGCTTGTCAATATTACCAAATTCAAGTGAAAATTTTGATTTCGTTCCTTTAGCATACTCAAACATTATTTGCACACAATTTTTTGGCGAATAAGGTGGAGGATTTGCCCAAATTACTGGTGATGATGGACCTGTTAAGCATTCGAGACGAAGAGGAACCAAGGACATCAAAAAGAGACTTTCATCAGAATTTTCAGAATCTTCGAACAGTTGCTTGTAAGGGTTAAATCCGGACGTGCCATCACCACCATATTTTGATATCAATTTTAAGTGCTTCCCATTTTTAGACTCTATGTCTTCAACTCTTAACAGTCTCGCAGAATTCGTTACCTGTTTGTAAGGAGGGAGGATATCTGCGTTTTCTGGCTTAAGAGATTCCTTAAAAGTTCGTGCTTATGTTTTGTCAATTTTAAATGAACAGAAAGTGCAAGAGCCTTGTCACTAGTGAATGGAATTGCCTTTCTACTTTCGACTAATGATTCAACATTCATCGTGTCATTTTCAATACCCTTTTCAATAATTTCAATCGCAGTCTTGTTGTTCAAAGTCTGTAAATTAGGAAACAAATCAACTTCATCTCCTGAAACTGACTGTTTAATTGTCTCAATTCTCCTTTTCTTGGGTTTATCAGAGCATTCTTCGAAGCTATTCATTCTTCGATTATGTGAGGAGAAGAACTCCTCGAATGCTGAAAAGTTTGATTCTAACCAGGTTTTATTTTGCTCAAGAAACCTTTGTTTTTATTTTTCTTTACCTGCAAAAGATAGCGTGCATTTTCTGGAAATCGCTGGCATAAAATAGCGAGCAAGGTTAATGCGAATAATCTCTTCGAAACTGCCAGAAGGCTTATGCTTTTCCTAAATATGACTCAGTAAAACAGCTGCCATTTTAGAAGTCGAATGTATGAGCACATTGCTCAATTCCCTATTTGAAATTTCGAGAGAATCTGTTTTATTACAGAACATCCAGTGAGAGAAACTAACCTATAAAAAACAGTTCGTAAGAACGACAATGCTGGCAATAAATAAAGCAAACCAAAACGCAACAAAATAGAAATAACATATTTTGGTGCTCCTAAGAGTACGTGAACAAGTAATGGTACGAGGAATACAGAAAGCGGAATCGTAAAATCACAGTAAGAGATACCTAAGCAAAGTGATCGCAAGTGAAAACAAAGTCACCGTGAGCGCGAAAATGCATGCTGTGAAGTTAGTGCCATGTGGTACCGATATTCATTTGTTTTAGGAAGAAACACTTGAAGGCGGGGATTTAGAACAAGTGAGTGCCGACTTTGGTTGTGAAGTTAGCGTCAGTAATTGACGGTTACGTTAATTTTGAATATCCCCAAGGAACACGGTATTTTTAGTTCACAAATATATGAAAGGACAAAAATTTATCTATAAAATTATTAATGACCATAAAAATAGTGGATCGTTATCGAGGTTTCTAAAAAAAGTTTGAAAATCAGTTATTAAAAGTTGGTTTCAATGAGAAAACCAAGTTTTTACCTTCAGAAATAGCCGCAAAATGCATTCGTTTATTAATTTTGCTTGAACAATTTTTGCTAACAAAAAAAATTACTGATCGTCATATAAGCTTTCTCAAAGTTTAGAGAGTAGTTATTCACACTTTATGACGTCAAAAAGCTCAAGTTTCTGCCTCTAAAAATAGCCAGACAGAGCATTTGTTAATTAAATTTGTTTAAACAATTATCAGTTGTTAATGGATGAATAAATCTGATAAATTTGTGACATTTTCGTATAATTTTTGGCGGATTCAACAAAAAAGCTTGATTTAATTCAACATAACTACTTGCTATGGATAAATGATTATAAAATCTGTTCATTAAATAACAATTTATTTCTCATATTTCATGAATTCAATTAAAAAACGGTTTTTGTCTACAAATTGTTCAAATTTAGTGCAAATCAATCCACGATTTATTGCCAATCCCCGTGAATCCATTTTCACTCACTCATTTGTTTATAACAAATTCAATGAATTTTTGAATGGCTTCTAAGCTATTAGCCAACTTTTTTGGATAGTTGCTTCATTGATTTGTTATTGAATTTTTGGTATTGAATGAAAGAAAAATAAAAAACTTTTTTAAAAATCGGCCCTGACCGATCCATGCGGAATTTTGTTAGCTTTACTTTGAAAAAAAAGTTCCAATCGGTTCACAAACCGCTTTTAAATATAAATTTGTCCAGAGACATTTTTTTGTCCCACTGTACGACGTTTCGACGCACAAAGGTTTTCCGTAAGAGTTTAGATTGATACTGAGCCGTCTTTTCTCCGCTGCTGCTTCAGATGTCGGACACAACCTCGTCCAGTTTGGATGCAATAAACCAAGCTGGCACTCATAGTAAGAATGAAAAAGGTGGAGCTCTTTGCGTGTATGGAACACTACAGCACTGTGGATGAGATGTAGAACCGTAGGACTGTGGCCCCTGCCACAACAGAGCGTACGACTTCCTGCTAAGCTCGAGCAGGAGTGTGACGCCACCGCCACTTCGCAGTAGGCCTAATTCTGTTCTTCAGCACTGACCACGGTGAGCCTCAACCATCTTCAACCTAAAAGATGCTGAACTTAATGTTTCTTTGCAGAAAGCATCCTTCTGATGATATATCAGGAGTTCAAAGGCAAATTTGAAATTTTGGATAGACGTAAATATTAACAAAATCCAAAAAAAACTGTTCTAACTTTTTTAGTTCGATGACTGTAGTATTAAAAATTCACTAATTAAATACACTGGCCAAAAAATACTTCACACCATTGAACGTGAAGTTGACCCCTTCTGGTTGACCAAGTGCAAGTTCTGAAATTTTCACTAGCGTGCTGTGATAGCTGAATTGGTTAAATCAACTTTCATGAATAGAGGACGTGTTGATTCAAATCCGGCTCGCAGTCACATTTTTGGAACTTATTTTGCGTTTTTGGAAAGAAATTTCGAAAAAAATGTTGTCTTGAAAAATTCAGTTTATCATGAGTTCGATACTTCAGATTCCTGTTGATCTGTCTTCCTCTGATTAGGAATTGGAGTAGAGTCAAAATGCCGTAAAAGGCGACAATATAGCAGAATTTAATTAAACTATAGATGTTCTTCTGCAGCGTGTTTGATTTTTTTTATTATCAGAGTTGGAAGAATCTGATTTTGGGAGGCATCCTCTTGTTCTTTTTCTGCTATTAGTAGATCTTAACGATGACGTTGAGATTCCCCCATCAGGCTGATAATCATCTTCACGCTTCTCTACAAGTAGCTTGTTAGCTAGGAAACATGGAAATACTTATTATCCATATATTGTCGAGTTCGTTTTATCGTAAAGATCTTGCCTAGACGATCCAGTTTTTGTTGGCAATCTCTAAGCTTCTTGCGTATTTCTCTTTGTTCACGAGTGAAATCATTTGATGAGGACAATTTCAAAGAGCGCTGATCATTCGCCTTGCTAAATATCCCTTCCTTAAATCTCGTGTTCGTCAATGTGACTAAAACAGGTCTTGGTCTCTTTTTCATTTCAATCTTGATAGACTTTTCAAAACAATACATAGGTATATTAATTTTAGCTTCCTTAAAAATCTTTCTTACAGTGCCAGAAATATTTTCGTTGTTAGTTGAATCATCCTTCACGTCGTAGAGAACAACATCCATAGTTCTTTCTTTTATATGAAAAACTCTAGTTTTATCTCAAGAAAATTAATTTTTTCTTCTAATGCTTTGTTCTTCTCCTCCAAGAAATGACATTTCGTTTTGTAGTTTTTTGGTTCTTCCAAGATCCTTTCATCCGAGTTCTTTAGGACTTTGATATCTTCTCTCAAGCTACTATTAGGAGAGATTCTATGTCTTCATTGGTCGTCATAAGTGCCGAGTCGTCACTCTCTTTTCACTTTGAAACACCAAATATACTATAAGTTTCTCTGAAAGAACCGACAAACTCGTCTGACCAGCTCGGACGTTAGAACTCAACTTATTTGAACTATTTACTTGAGTGATCGGAAGGCAGTCGATTAATTAATAACTTTTGTTAACAATGAGAGAACCTGTATTTTATAATTTTATGTGATGATCATTTTGCTAACAACTGAATCGATGTAATTCAACTATTGATGGAATTCAATAGTAAATTAGGGTACATCTGCATGGAGACAACTGATATGTTTTGGCTAAAACCTATATTGATTCATGAGGCGAGTGTTTGTAAGGCCTCTGATATTGGTTTCCATCAATTATCAGAGTTCCCAACCTTGCCGAATGTTTCCCAAATTTGGTGAATAAGTAGCCAATAAAATACAGGGTTTTTATCTGAACCATGTTTCAGTGTTTATTAATAATTAAAATTGTTAACCAACATTGCACAGTAGTAATAGATTTAATGCTTTCACGATGATTCATTATGATGAAAGCAGGTGTTTCGGGTTTCAATCGTGTGAAAAACTACGAATCTTGCCGACGTTTCGTGAACATTGCAGTTCACTTCTTCA
>JAUMHM010000079.1:17467993-17480729 GCA_032362435.1 Melikaiella ostensackeni
GTAAGATAGGGTTAATTTTGTCGGGGTTGACTTGTAGTCCCTCGGCATTTACCGGGAAACCAAAGCACTTGATTTGAGCGCAGCAGAACTTACACTTGTCACGGTTTATTGCGAGACTGGCCTCCTTGAGTTTGGTCAACACTCTTCCCAACCACACAAGGTGTTCCTCAGCGATTGCGGTAGCAATGATTATGTCATCCAAATATGCGAACACAAAGGGTTCCATGTCAGGAGTGATTATCCGATCAAGCAACCTCTGAAAGGTAGCGGGAGCGTTGGCTAGACCATGAGACATGCGGGTAAATTGCAATAGACCCAGGCCCGGTACGGCAAAAGCAGTGACTTCGCGGCTCTTCGCGTCGAAAGGGACCTGATGGCAGGCCTGACTTAAATCGAGCATGGATATGTAATTCGCACATCTGAGCTTATCCAGTGCTGGCGTCGGTAGCAAATCACCACCGGTAATTGATGAAATCGGTAATGATTCCAAAATAATGCAAGAAATCAGTATCAAACGCGCGTTGTAGATTCATTGCCGGTAGTAATCTAGCTTCGAAGATTTTTTTTCACCGTTCAAGACAATTGGCAGTTCAACCATCTTATTAACCGTCTCAAACTGTCGGAAAGCCGAATTTACCAAGTTCGATTTAATAAGAGTGACCAGAAGCGCTAATTGTTCAGTTAATTGAATGCCAGCTTGGCTCAGCAGAATAATCACACCACAGCCGGTCTGAAGTGGCTGCACTGGAGGGTGGGGGCACCCGTCAGTAGGGCTGTGGCCGCCCATCGCGGATTGGTCGATTTATCGACCGCTTGCCTATTTGTTGTACCGACGGAGCTTCGATTTTCGTTATTATTATTCGCTTAGGGGATGTCCCCTTTATTGACTCATTTTGTTTGTTGGTATTATTTTTATTGGTTGCGACACTAGGGTTAGGGGTGTTTCCGGTATCAGGGGAGGTTGTATAATTTAATTCGTCCACCTGCGTTTCGGCCAAGTCTCCGCAAGTAGCTTCGAGTGAATTGATCGCGGCCGTTTTACGAAGGGAAGAACCTCGCTTAGGTTCACCGTAAGATAAACTTGGTAAAGGTGATCTTTCTGGTGGGGGTGGAGGCCTAAATTTCTTTTGCACCCGTAGCGATTTCTCTACGTGACTAGCTAATTGTTCTAATTGGTCGAAACTAATTATGTTACTTCGATGAATAGTGAATTGTAATTTCGATAGCATATTTCGGTGCGCTTTATTTATTTGTTCTTGATCCAAGTGAAAAAAAAAACAATCAGTTGAATAACGTGCGGATGCCCGATAAGTAATCCGCAACGGGCTCGCCTAGTCCCTGCGTACGGTTTTGTACCTCCTGCCTTAGCTCGTACTGATGATCCGGGTCACGAAAACGAACCCGAGTGGATTCTATGAAATCCGCCCATGAATCCCACCCTTCCAAACGAATTATTAAACCAGTGAAGGGCAATTTCCAATGAAAAGAAGGGAATACAAAAGAATGATTCCTTACTTGGAATTGGCACCAAACTCCTACATCGCTCGATTCGCATTAAAAATGTTCGCACTTCCTCGCTTCGGTCGCCTCAAAATCGAAGGTTCCATTTCCGCAATAGTTCATAGAACGATCCTACAGCCGGCAAACCTATCCAACTGTTTTGACGCCTTGACTAATCGCACCTGGTTTGAGATCGTGCCCGTAGTTCACCGAAACTGACGCGTCTGCATTAATGACCTCTCAACGCTGTGCTATGGTGGGGGTAATTGTCTTGTGAGACACCATAGTTGGGATACGCACTATTTGTTGACGGGTATTAGCTGTCGCGTATTCACTATCATTAGCACTATCAGTATTCACGAAAATCCACAGGTCATTTTCGTAAAGCGGATAATTTGTTGTCAAACGACCGTCATTATTTGCTTCGGGCCTGTCGGAATGTCCGGTTAGTAACCCGGCAGTACAGTAGCGTTCCATTGGATTGGGTAGCGAGCACGAGTAAGAGACGTCTTGCCTCGAAAGCGCGCGCGAAAACGTTCGAGAATTGAGGTAGTTTTCCTGTGGCGACGGGGATGAAATGAGAGTAGCACGGCTGCTACCAGTGCGTGGCACTGTGCTGGTGAAGTTGGGGGAGGGAAGGGTAATGTGCGAGTCAGTAGTGGTGTTGGGCGACTCGAGCGGCGAAGAGTTGCCCCCCGTCGAGACCACGTACGTGACCTGAGTCCGTGTACTGTGGGCGGACGGGGTGGGGATGAACGCTCCGCTCACTCTTACGCGTGAATAAAAATAAAAGACTCAGGGGATCATGTTTCAAAATGGCTTGCAATATTTATTAAAAGATTGAGAGGGGAGGGTCGGTAGCATGTTCACAATGATCGGTAGCACAGAATAACAATCAGGTTGAAAACTGACAATTTGTAGAGGCAGATTACTACAGGAATTTATCTTAAGGCCATTTTATCACCTTAATTAATTTACAGTGATTACTAGTTCAAATTAAACTACTTCACATAATAATAATTAACCTAAGTCGTATTATTAGCAAAAATTTGAAACCTCCTGGCTTTAACAAAGAAAAATTAATAATACCGGGATTTTCCTGCCATGAAAACTAAACGTTGCTGCGAGAGCTTGTAGCTTGAACCATGAGGCCAACATGGCGTCGGTAATTACAGCGATAGTGTGGCGACGAGTTACTAGGAGAAAATTACAATTTGACTCAATTTATGACGGAAGGACAATAGTTGGGCTGACAGAACGGATTTTCCACTGAATATCATTAAAATTTGATTCAAAAATGAAATAGCCTTGGATACTTGAGAGGCCCCAGGTGTTCTACACAATACTAATCAGAAACACAATCTTTCAAAATTAATCAGAACTACCAACTCGGTGAATTCGCGAGAGTTCCAATGCTTTACAGGTGGTGAACAGCTGACCTTACCTCAACTTGAAGTT
The DNA here is from genome assembly GCA_032362435.1 of Melikaiella ostensackeni. Classification (NCBI taxonomy): domain Eukaryota; kingdom Metazoa; phylum Arthropoda; class Insecta; order Hymenoptera; family Cynipidae; genus Melikaiella; species Melikaiella ostensackeni. The sequence goes on from JAUMHM010000079.1 coordinate 17,470,952, forward strand.
TGAATTCACTGGTTTTGATATAAATGCCTTTAACTGGATATCAATTTTAAACAACTTGAAGAGAAAAATCGCGACAGGCCCGTTACGACACGCAGCCGCTGAACGAATGAGAGCTAGGCAGGTCGGTTGCCGAACGCTTCGTCTTGCCTCCTTTGGGTGAGTTTTCACGGGCCGATGCTGATTGTTCGCTTCCCTTGCGCTGCCCTGGGATTGGTGGTATTTCGCTCGATTCGCTCTTTGCCGTGCCGCCAAATCGAAAGAAGGTGCAGAGACGGCTCAAATTGGAGCCTGTTGTTAAGTAAAAATTTCTACAGAGTAGATCCGAAGCATTTCTGATAATGAGGAAGTTCTCGTCCTTTCTGGAGCAAGAGTGCCTGCATTGGCATGCACTGCAACAAATCTAGAACAACCAGACCTAACTCTCATCCCATGGCGGGAGTCTTGAAGTAGGCTGGAATCTCGTCCAGTGCCGTCGCGTCGAGGGCCCTGTTCGGGAATGTGAGAAGACTGCCTTCCTCATAAGGATTTCTTTTGCAGACTTGTGTCATAAACAAAAATACATAACAAACGCATAAGCCCTCAAATTCTTAAAATTAACATAAAATGTGCCCTTGGAGTGTCGTGCTACGTGCCGGAAAGGAACTGATTTCGGTAATTGAATAAAATAAAATAGCAGAGTTGCTGGTTGAAATTTTGCCACGTTACAGCGCAAAATAGGAAATCCAGTGAGAAGAAAAAAGCGCTCCTTGCTGCGAATGCAGTTTCACAGATGCTCCTGCCCTCAAGAAATTATTACTAGAAGTAAGTGTTGGTTTCTCTTTTGACTTCCATGTGACAGCATTGTCGATCTTCTGGACTTCTGCTTACCCTCATTTCTTTTTTTTTCACTCTCGCATTTTATCTCAGAAATCTCTCTTTTTCCAAAAAGCCATATAGTAGCGACTACTCCTGCCTTCCACGTCGCAAGAAACTGTGCAAAGTGAACTTTTAAAAATTTTATCTTGAAATTCTGAAGTGAGGTAGACACTTGAGTATTTCTTTATGTTTTGACACTTTTTGGTGCACTGCTTCATCAGCCTTAAGTTTGATAACAATCTTTGGTTCGACTTTGGATTAGCTCGGAATGAAACTGATGGGTTCAGATACAGATTTTGCAATTCAATAGATTCAGACAAATAGAAATTTTTCAACTCGAAACTTTGGTCAGGGAACAGCCTCAGCCAGCGCTGCACACACATTTAAACCATGATTATACTTGCTTTCATTCAACAATATCAATTCCTGTGAAGACATACAATAGCAAGATTGAATATTGAATATGATTGCGTCATTATATGGTACATTTTTGCAGGTGACTTCCTCGTATCGGCTAGATTTGAGACCAGAATTTGCGAGGGTTATTCTACAATGGGACGAGTTTGAACCTTATCCGAAAGCCTACAGTACTGGAAATCAAATTAGCAGTAGATTATTGAGCTGCAAGAATGCTAATGCGTTGCTAATGCTTCCTGAGAAAACAGATGAACTAAAGGAATTAAAAGAAGGGGATATAGTCAAAGCAATGTTACTCAACTTTGACCACAATTTTCAGTGAATTTTTTGCGGTTAAAACGTTGCATGCTCCATTATTAATGATCCCAGTTTTAGTCGGATCTCTACGACAAATATAGTTGAAAATTTTCAACCTGAAGCTCATGTTTTTTTTTCATTATTATTATTACACCATTAAACCAAATCCCTTTCGGTGTAAGCGTAACTTGTTCGGTTCTAGCCTAGTTATACTACCGGTGATCGAGGAATTTATATAGTAAGTGAAGAAAAACGAATCTTGTACTACAAAATTCTAATAGTGTGTGAATGTTCTCTTGGACAAGATGGAAACAACTTAAAATATTTTTGAATCGGTGAAAATATCTTCTGCTTCCAATTAGGATTAATATTTTCTACCTTGGGATTCTTCTACATAAGAAGAATATTAGATTCGGAATCTGAAAAAGATATTTCTGTTAACAGATTTTTTAAGCGCCTTTCCTATTGGCCTAGGAACACTTCCGGTCACTTTATAAGGGTGAAAACAGGGATCGATCAAAGCAGTACTAAATCATTTACAAGGGCATATAGTTGGTGGGTCTCTCTCACTGATACGGAACAGCATAGATTGCCCGAAATAAGTTCTAAAAGGCTATGTGAGTTGGATCAGGAGGGTAAATAAGTTTGGAATTCAACTGGGCTTTCCAGTGGGCTCCCCAGTGGGCTCCCCAGTGGTCCACCCAGAGGTGGCTTCTGCGAAAAGAACTAACATTCTAAGTTTATGGTCAAATAATTTGTTTTGTATAGCTTTATACAGAGGAATTAACTCAAATTATAATAAGATGTTTAGAAACCTGGGCGACTTGAGCGACTTCGACAAAAAGATCCTCGCGCGTTAACTTTTCAGTAGCGAGCATGGACCAATCCGGCGACACCACGTCCTCGGCGGCCTCGAAACCGATCCCCGTTACGGGGAGGGTTACTCACGTATCGACAGGAGACCCCATCCCCAAGAAGAACTCCGTCTTCGCCACGGAGACTGTCAAGCCCGTGCCGTCAGAAATCACCATCGGCCCGGAGGACTCAATCCTTGCCCTGTATACCCTGCACCACCCAAGAAACCCAACCGTCTACTCGAGTATGAGTTACTCGCTGTCCCCGTGGCAGGTGCCATGCACGGCATGAGCCAAGATTTGACCGTCATCGTTCACCTGTACCTCTACCTTCCGTGTTGCTAGGCAAAGGCGTAGGTCACTACACGGCAGGGTTGTGAACCCCCCATCCAAACTCCGCAACGGCAGAGTTACTGCAGCCACGGTCCCTTGTAGTCCCTTGCCTTACCAAACACAGGAACATCCTCTGCTTTTGAATAGACTTTCCAGAATAAATAAGCTAATCCCGAGTTTATTTAATCTTTGAGTAGACTTCAGCCCACAAGCTGACCTCAAATTGACGCCCAAACGTGGGGCCTTGAGGGAAAAATGAACACACTTTTCATTTCATCTTTTGTTTTGAATCCCCCAATGCCAATTCAGCGACGATGCCGCAGGAATAAACGATGCTTCACGAAGTAGTTACATCCATGCTATGACTTACGCATCGACATTCTCAACCCTTCTATCGTTAAAAATCGCAGTTAGTTAAGCAAATCTGACTTGCGAAAATACTTTAAGCCCCGTTCACAGATTTTTCATTTAGACTCATTCTGCGCCAAATAACCGGAAAAGAAAATACGTTCCGTGATCGTTTCCGTGGCGACGAACGATTTTGCCACAATCACTTTCGGGAGTGATAAGACACCCGATGGCGCCTATCATACAGCGAACTCCGACATGGACTCGTCGGTCCCTGAACCTAGTGTTCGACCAATAGATGCATCCCCACCCTTTTAATGATCATCAAAGCGCGGGCTCCTCTCAGAATTATTCTCCCGACCGACCCTGGAGTAAACTTAAACCAACCACTGGAGTAAAATATTTTCCAGCACCCTGTGGGACTTATTCACCATGTACAAACTCAAGGCTCTTCGGGAGATATTCCCCTTGTAACTATTAAACCCTCTGTGGGTAACCCACCCCTTGGACAAAATCAAGGCTCTATTGCAAATATCCTCCTCGTAAATATTCAACCCACTGTGGAAAACCCACCGCTTGTACAAAATTAAGGCTCTGAGGGAAGACCTTACAGGTTTTCTTACTCAAATGGAACAACACTTTTGAAACCAAGGAGTTTCGGCCGAACAACGAAGTAACCTCGTAACCTGAGCCCTAAAGGACGCTGCCGCGAGATGCTGGGGCATTCATTGTGGCCTTCCCTTCAAATGGACTCAATTTCGAGAATTCTTTCTACAAAAATACAATAGGGCCATCATACTAGGCCGCCTCACTTCCCAACTATACTCCCAAAAATAAGAAGACAAAGAGCTCGTTTATCTTTTCATACAGAAAAAGTATCTAATTTTTCAGCGCGTACAATCTCATGCCCTATAAGAAGCTAGGGTTTGACACCCTTATATCCAGAGCAGCAGAGGTCGAGTTTGACGAAGCTGGAACAATCGTCTGGGAACTCATTTCAACCGTAATCGTCTCGAAGGTTTGTCCCCCATTTCCAAGTAATTCTCAATAATTAGGAATTACGGGCCCTATTTGATAACGCTTCAACCGATAGTTTCGTACGGTCCCAGAACGTGGCGGTAGCTCAATTTAGAAGAATGAAGCTTTGTTATGATGAGGTAGATGTAATAAAAACCGGAACGTTCGATATCTTTTGTGAAAATCCTTCACCCCCTCCCCTAATCGATGATCTTGAAATTTTAAAAGCCCTGAAAAAAGTCTCTACTCAATATGTCACCAATTTTACGTTCGGCAAAGATTTTAAGTGATCGTCATTATAACTAGAATCCCCACAGAAACTCATTCAGCCTAGCATAAAATCGAGCTCATGTCTACCCAACCTTTTCGACTGCGTCCCTACCCATATTCAATAGAATTACATAAGGTAATTTGGGAGCAGGCGCAGCAGATGTCAGTCGATAGTATAATCGAACCCTCCTATTCGCCCTACAGTCTCCTAGTTGTCATCGTAATACGTAAAAACGGTGAACCAGGTTTTCGCGTAGAATATCGCATCTTGAACGCTATTACTGTTGATACCTTCCAGGAGTTACCACACACCTAGGGCACTCTCAGAAACCTAGAAAGTGCCCGCATTTTCTCTACTATTGACCTTTCTAATGGTTATTGGCAAATCCCAATGGAAGCAAGCTCGAAAAAATATACTGCCTTCACCCTTCCCCGAGGCGGTACCCATTAATTCAAGGTTATGCCGTTCGGCCTACAAAATGCCCATAGCACGTTCCAACGGCTGATATCCCAAAGCGCTATCGTTGAGAACATCGATAAATTTCAACTGCTCGCTTAAAAAAAAAAGTTACCCCTACCAAGTCATGAAAATGTTTGCGAAAGTTCCTAGGTATATGTGGATGGATCCAGGAATATGATTCCCATTTTTCCATTACAGCCACACCCCTTACTGATCTCCTCGGTGCACAAGGCAGCCGATGAAACGCTAGTACCGTAGGAATGGGAGCAGTGCTCTATTAAACCATGCCAGAATCCACCAGAATCATTATCAGTTATGAAGTTGCCACATTTTCCCCCACATAGTCTCGTTACGAGAAAAAGAGAGAGAATGCCCCGTGATTATTTGAGCCCTGAGTAAGTTTGCATGTGATCTACATGGCCGCCCCTTCATCCTTAGAACCGATGATGAAGCAATCACTTGGCTACATCGCGTTAAAGCGACCCGTGGCAATTAAGGTAATGGGCCTGTCAGCTAGGAACTCATTCTTTCACCGTTGAAAATTGCCTGACGAGTCGAAGCCTACTTTGTGTATCCTTAGCCGGAATTTCTGCTGGCCTTAACGATGAAGAGGACCCCTTCATCGATAAATGCCTGCTGCCCCCCGAAAATTGAAATTCCGTGTCCGAACAGCCTCCGTATCTAGCATCCATGAAAACTCGAGACTCATACGGGAAAATCACCCTCGCCCAACGAGCCGAAAAGGACGTTTTCAAGCTCGTTTCCTGGTAAAAATGACTCCCAGAGTTACAGATCCATAATGGGAAACAAGACATATTTCTCCAGCAGCATTACCTTAACGAAGCTAGTCTCTGGAGAACCAGCAAGCGACACCCCGCAACTGGCTCTTCTACGCTCCGAAGTTGGTACTTCATGACGAGAGACTATTCAAGCCATCCAATAGCGCTTCTCCTGGACCAAGATCGGGCCGAGGAAAAACTTACCTATAAGTAGCTCTCCAGATTATCGCCAAAGTAAAATGCGAGATTTTTCGCCATTATGGCTAACCCAGAGCCTTTCTAAGCGACAATGGCTGCCAATTTACAAGCAAAAATTAGGTCGATACTTGTCAACAATGGGCCACTTCATGCTGGATTAGTGGACAGGTTTATGAAGTAGACCTCATCGATCGTGTTGTAAAAATACACACGGCACAAATCTACCCTGCACACACCCGGAAAAAATACCGCGTTGTTACGCAACAAGGTGAGTGAAATAAGTGTCCAGGAAAGTTCTGGACAGGTAACGTTTGGAAGTTTTGTTATACAATTTTTTGAAGAATCCATAACAACTGTGTAATATGCCTTGGCCTTTTACAAAGGAATTCGTGCAAGAGTACAGACGTATAGAGCTTATTAGATATCTTGAAATTAACTATTTAATTTTAATATAACGCTTTAATGAGTTTTTAATGCTTTCAGAAAGAAGCAAGTATCTTTGGAGGTAAAAAGTTCTTAGTTCATTACAAATTGGACGTTTAAGTAGTATATGACCTAAATCCTCATATTCCATTTTATTACACAGGCTGCAGATATGATTAGCATCTATGACATGTGAGAGACCATTAAAATATAGCCTGATTTCAGATTCACGAAACACTCCTAATTGACCAACAGTTCGTACTTTAGTTAGGCTAGTTTTAAATTGAAGGTATGCTTCTGTGCAACCCAGGTGGCTAAGCTTTTTGAACACCTTACTATAATTTGAGTTAATTCCTTCCATATGAAGCTATACAAGACAGATTATTTGACCAGTTACTGAGGATGCTAGTTCTTTTCACAGAAACTAGCTCTGGGTTGGCCCATTGCCTGGAGCACGCATCCCTCTCACCTACTGATTCAAACAAGGAAATTCAACTGGGAAGCCCAGTTAAAATCCAATCTTGAATAAATCTTCTGGTCAAACACACATAGCCTTTTAAAACATATTTTGGGCAATTTATGTTCTTCCATATTAGTGAGGAAGATCCATCAATTATGCGTCTTTGTGAATGCTTTAATGCTGCTTTGATCGATCCTTGTTTCAACCCTTACAAATGAACAAAGTGGTCCTCAGCTTTCTTAAATTTTCCAGAAGCCGAAAAGGAAACCCCTAGATAAATATAGGCATCGACGAATTCAAGAGTGTGGATGTTATTCCACTTAAGAGGTCTTTTTCTCAATGCAACAGATTTACGAAAAAGAACTATTTTTGTCTTTTTCGAATTATGCTGGAGACTATTAATAATACAGTATCCTTCTGGAATTTTTCTTTTATCCCTAGCATCATGCCACGACGTAACAAAAATTATAATGTCGTCTGTCTAAGTCTGTCAATCTGCAGGACTCCCTGCGTCACTTCGACTTTCTCTGAGTAAAAGCTACCACATTTGACCCTCAAGTTAGCGTTTCCATACAAAGAACGCAGAATTCTAATAAACTTTCCACTAAGGCCTAGGGCACAAAGCTTGTTCCAAAGCTTTTCGTGATTGTCTGAGTCGAATCCTCGTTTGAAATTCACGAAAATAATAAATAGGGAATCTTTCTTCCCAGAGCTAAGATGCATACCCAGCATCGAGTAAAAAGTAAACAGATGGTCTCTACAGCCTCTACCTTCTTTAAAGCCGGCTTGTTTCTCTGGGAGTATGCTACATGCGTTTGCACACAACGACATTCTGGATAACAGCAACGTTGTAAACATCTTCGTTATTGAATTAAAAACAGTAATACCTCTGGAGTGAAGGGGATCCTTCTAATCACCCGCTTTATTTAACATGAACATGTCAACATCAAACCATTTTTAGGTACTCACTTAGTATTCAAAACTTTACTGAAAAGATTAAGCAAATAATGATCCCATTCTGGAGTCGACCTTTTTAAGAAGTTATTGTTCAAACCGTCAGGACCTGCAACTTTATTTGGTTAACATTGTGACCGGATCAATATTGCAATTCTCTCAATGAAAAGTCGGTATCAAGCACAGGGTAGCACTGAAATATAATTAGAGTCTAACACAAGGCTGGGTAATACAAGCTTGTATGATGCGGTATAGAGAATTTTCAGAGAGACTTCGCGAATACAGTTTATATGAACTAGAGGCGAGCTTCTTAAGATTAACGAACTGTGAGTTGAACCAAGTATTTTCATGATCACCTCATTCAAGAGTTTGCGCAGGGCTCCTATGGATCAGCATCCCTGCCTTTAGACCGGCTTTTTTTATTGCTACCACTAAATCATGAAATAATTCCTTTTTATTATCATTATTTATGTGAATATCTGGGCAGTGTGATAAAACACGAAAAAAGTTCAGGAGCCAGGTGCGGAATGTCGCTTGCTGGCTCTCCAGAGATCAGCTTCGTTGAGGGAAAGCTGCTGCAGAAAGATGGCCTCTTTCTCATTGAGGATCGGTAACTCCAGAAGTCATTTCCACCAGGAAACGAGCTTAGAAACATCCTCGTCGGCTTTATGGGCGAGGGTGATTTCCCTATATAAGTCTCGAGTTTTCACGGAGGCCGGGTACGGAGGCTGATACTGATCCAACAGAAATCAATTGTGCTGCGCCCAGTACCCGCTAAATACGTAATATGGCCAGGGCTGTCACAGACGGAACGACCATTGCAATGAACGAAATTAAAAGACTCGAGTAATTTTACTACTTCCCCCCTCCGCTTATTCAATTAAGGATCTAGAGAGACCCTCTCTGGCACAAAATTTGGTTTCAATAAAATTTTCTCATCCACGTAATTCAGAGAGGCAACGCGAGAACTAAACTCGCCTAGCAATACAGCATTAAAGTTAGACAAAGAATCATTGTCGAGGGAGTATAAAACATTCTGTAGCGAGTCAACATAAAATTCAGTGTCCGCATCTAGTGAAAAATAAAAATTTCCTATGTAAAGTTTATAGTTACCCTTGAAAACGATACAAGTAAATAGCCATAGATTGCTGACATCTGATTGGCTGTGTAAGTAGGCTAAACTATTTTTGACTAATATGACATGACCCCCGCTATATCCACCCTTGCTTTCCTTCTTTATAGCAGGACTATAAAATACACTGTACTCACTCATAAATCGAGGTAATTTCACGCACTTATTTGACAGCCAGGTTTCATCTAGGCAGATGACAGAATAATTGGTTGAACATTTCTTTTGGCTTTCATCTAAATTGAACAGGTTGCTACAGCCACTCATATTTCAGTAGCATGCCTCAAAAGGCTTACCAGCAGAATTCACAACGCTTGGATTAGTGATGAGTCACTCAGAGGGATGGTTAGAAACTTGACTGGAAGATGTGGCAGCAGAACGCTTAGTGACGAAATTTTCCAAACTGCTATTTTCTGAAGGGGCTATGTTACTGTTCGCACACTTCGGCGACCCATTATTTCCCAACTGTGAATTGGCATTGTTAGAAGGTGTACCGGGTATGTTATTATTTACCAGCTGGAGCGACCCATCGTCAGAGGCGTAACTAGGGTATGGCAAGCAGGGCACGTGCCATGGGCGCCACTCTAGGAGGGCGCAAAGTGACACTTCAACTTTGTATATTCAACCGCGATTTTTAACTTCAGTTCTAAATAAAGATACAAGAAGTCAGGATAGTCGACTCTGTATACTCGCCAGCGAGTAAAACTGAAACGAATACTGTCCAGAAGAGGGGAGGTCCTTTGCTTCCCACCTCGATGTTTTTTCTCGCTCGCACATACTGCTTTCTCCGTCGCGCCCGAGGCCCTCTACGCTGCTTGAAGTCAAAGCCGGTTTAGCTGGTGACTGTCGGTGACTCGAAAAACTTCAAACAGCGTGGAGGGGCGCGAGCGCGGCGGAGAAAGCAGTATGTGCGATCGAGAAAAAACATCGAGGTGGGAAGCGAAGGACCGCCCCCCTTCTGGACATTTTACGTTTCAGTGTTTC
>JAUMHM010000079.1:17480829-17492497 GCA_032362435.1 Melikaiella ostensackeni
AAAATCTCGCCCACAACGAGAGAGCGGCAGCACGAAGTCGAAAGCAAGCCGCTTTCCTAGCGTTTGGCACAGCCTTTTCACGTACTGGGAGAGCCGCTTACCCAAAATTCTTTCCGTGTGGAGTGAGTAAGTGCTTAAGATAACATACAATTTTCTTTGCTGATTTTTATACACTATTTTAGATAATTTAGTTTGACACCCTTCAAAGCTTTTTTCACATTTTTTCTCTTAGTACTTAAAAAACACTTCCAAATTTACATGCTTACTTTAAGAATTCAGTAATAGTAGTAACGGTACAAACGAAATTATTGAGTTTAAAATGAAGGTTATAAGATGAATGAAAAGAAAGGCGAATAAAAATAGATAGATTTTCAATTAAAATGATGATTTTTGTTGTTGAAATTATAGTGCTGCAGTTTCTAGTGTAGCCATTCATTATGATTTATACAGCAAATAGTCTTTCAGCATTTTCGGTAGAGGGAGAGAATTCACTGCAGTTCTCTGCGTATACTGTAGTATGGCGTCACGACACGCACCTTGTAATGTAGATACTAAAAATAAAAGCGGTATAGGTGAGAAGGTTATCTTTACGAAATTATATGCAGTTTTAAATTGTACTTACTACCATACAGCTGTACTATTCTAACTTGTTTCGTTGTACCATAAACATCTACTATCGCATGCAAAGGCCCGGCCTTATAGGGGATATCTTTTTGGCAAACTCCTTGGTCTTCACCGTTGATGATGAAGTGCATTTCTGCTTTGTCTGAACCAGCCTGTGGTACATACATCACGCCTATACGACTTCCCGTATCTGTTGGTAGGATATTTTGCGAGTAACCAATAATATTTGGTCTGCAAATAAACACATTCGGCATGTTAGTTAGAAAACGGCTACTAAGAGAAAAAAATGCGTTATGACCGTTGTAAAAATGCCAAAACACAAAATTCGGGTTGTGACTGTTGATAAAACAGCCACAACCTGTTCTGGCGCTAGTTTTTGTTTTTTTACGAAGACAGGATATTGAGTTACAATTTGTTAATTTATTTATGTAACAGCACTCGATCTAATCTAATTATCATAATTATTATACGTAAAATAGCGTACAATACGAATTTCAGAAAAACAAAGACTTTGGGTTCTTATTATTTTCCTGTTTATCTGAGAAGCAACTGTGTAGAATTTGGTTTCGATCAAAAAGAATTTTCTGAGCAATGAAGCCAAAATTGCTTGGAATCCTTGAACAAATCAAGTTTTTACCAAGTTTTTCTTGATTCACTACAAAATTATTCATGTTAATGAAAAAGTGTTAAAATAGAAGTTATAGTTCTCTATGAAACACATCTTTTTCGTTTACTAATTTTTTTCATTGAAAAAGAACTTTCGTGACCAAAATCAAAAAGTGTGAAAAAGAGTCCATTTTTTTGGATATTTATCAAAAATCGAGGGGCATATTTAATTCTAATCACTATGAGACTCTATAAAAAATTTAAATCACCATTTGCGAATCCTAAAAAGCCTAACTGGTTAGTTTTTGATTGTTATTCATAATTTAGCAAAAATAATCTTCTTCTTATATATACATTAATGTAAAAATCTGTTTGTGGAGTCGATTACAATTATCAAACCACTGCACGGGATGACGTAAGAATTTGTACAATGATTCATTATGTCACTCGGAACAGGCCCGAGCGCGGGGGGGGGGGCGAGGTTTGGGGGTTTGAACCCCTCCCATTGGAGATCTTTGTACTTTGATTTTCATGAGCAATATAGTTCTTATCCTATAAAAGTGAAACTGCCCTGAAAATTTATTTTTTGTTACTAATTGTTGCCTTAACAGGTTAAATTATCTTGATCTAGCGCACTTTTCTTTCAAATTTTCGCGCCTCTTTTACCTTCTGTCGAGTGTTGTTTTAAACGCGCCCATCAGAAAAAGCATTTTCATGCATTTTCAGTGACTAGTCAGCTGTTCAAACATTTGTTGACAGTCACTGATTTTCGATCCTAATATTATTAACCATAAATATTCGTCGCTTTTTGTGTAAAAAACCACGCATGGAAAACGAAAATGTGAGTATTATATTGTATATCATGTAAGTATTATATATTAGAAACTCTCCTAGTCGATATAATTTTAATTTTAGCAAGGATTTTCAGGTTTGTTCAACAGTGCGTAGTATTAATATCGTTTTTTTATTGGTAGGACGTTGTTAAATGTGTACAGACAGAAGATACCGAATTCTGCATAATCATAACAGTTGCGCATCGACCGTGCTACCAGCATCATTAAAACGCCTACCTTGTCGAATTTCGTGTTTTCATTATATTCCCTATTTTCGGTTAATCTTGCCTGAAGGAATTTAGAGTCTTGTTAGATTCAAATTTTAATTTTCCAATTCAATCAAAGTTCGAAATAATTGTTTCCCAAGTTTTTTAATTGTCCTAAATTTCGATCAGGCAAAAATTTATGTGAATGAATTGTTGGTCGAAGGCGGATCCATGCAAGTAATTTTTAAGCATTTTTGAAAAATAGAAATGATTGGCTTCAAGAGATTAATTGACTTTTCCACTGAAAAAAATATTTTGAAAAAATCAATAAATATTTTCAAAAACACTGTTTTCACAGGGTATATGGTAATTCTATGTAGATATGACTAATTTAGTACAAACGTAAACTAATGTATCTTTTATTTTATTTTGTAGAGTACTGCAAAAATGGAGAATGATACTGAAACTCCAAAAAGTTCGTCGCCGCTAGTTTCCTCTCTAAAAAATAACGCCAATTCACACGATATTAGATTCTTCGCACGAAAATCGTCAGACGATGGAATCGACTCGATTTCTGGATTGCCAAAAAAAATTTGGATTCCCGCTGACTTCTACAGTTTTCCCGCATCAGGCCCTAGAAATTTAAAATTTCAACGCTCTTGGCTTCAAAAATACCCATGGCTGGCTTACTCGGCAAGAGAAGATGGCGCATTTTGCAAATTCTGTGTCCTATTTTGCGCCCGAGCGGCAGGAGTCGGTTACCAAACATTGGGCCAATTAGTTATTAATCCATTCAGAAACTGGAAAAAAGCACTGGACACTTTCGAAAAGCACAATGCATCAGAATACCACAAGAAATACCTTTTGCAATGCACCTTGAAAATGAAAATCGAAGACAAAAAATGCTCTACCTATTGATTTAGAACTTTCAAAACAAAAACTTAAATTTCTGAATGAAAGTAAACTACGCATGATTCCAATTATTGAAACAATTATCCTTTGTGGTCGGCAAGGACTTGCTCTCCGAGGTTCCAAGGACACAGGAAGAATTTCTAAAGATGAACCCTTGATAAATGATGGAAATTTTCGAGCGCTCTTGAGATTTCAAGCAAAAACTGACGAACAGTTGAAAAGCAGTTGAGTGATTCACCAAAGAATGCTATGTATATAAGAAACCGAATCCAGAATGAACTTATCACCATTTGTCACGATCTGATCCTTAATCACCATATCGATCGAGTAAACAAATCGATGAGCTTTTCTATTCTTGGAGATGACACGCCGGACATCGCAGGAGTAGAACAAGCTTCAATTTGCATTCGCTACTTGGATAAATGCGATGGCAAGTTCACCATTCATGAATATTTTTTGTGCTTTCTCCCTATCACAGATTTTACTCTCTCCAAAATGCTCTCCAAAATGCAATCGATGAAAAGGAAAAGCTGAGAGATAATCGATTAAAAAATTGAAAAAATTGTGTACAACCAGATAGGTAGAACACGAGTCTGTCGGAACGTATCTTCATTTGCAACCAGCAGTTATTCGCGCCCTCGAAGTGATTTCGACAACCTGGAAGGACCAAACGACTTCATCTGGATCTTTTCAACTGCTTTCAGCTATAAAGACCCCAAAATTCCAGGTGAAATTATAGACTCTCTAATCTCACGTTAACTATACTCTCTCAGACGTTTGTATATTATATCCGAATTGAGTGATGAAGATCTAACTAAACTTATTTCACTCACGATCGAGCAATCAAAGAAATACTATTGAATACTGTAATACTGACGATGAAATTTTATTTCCAGATATCCATGCACATCCTGAGCTCAGTACATTCTCTGACTTTGTCTTTGAGTCGAGTACTTTAAGCAGAAAACCAGGATCTTGGCGAGGCTATTGAACTGGCTGATGGTGCGAAACAGGTGTTAATGGAACGAAGAGAAAATGCCGAGGAGAATTTCAAAAAAAAAATTTTTAACCGTGAGCGAAATTGGCGAAGAATGTGACATTGAATTGCGGAAACCAAGGCTCGCGTCTAGACAAACTCAACGCTCTAACGTGCAAAATGATACAGTCGAAGATTATTTCCGTATATCAATCTACACACTGTACATTGTTTCGTTTGTGACGCATTTACAAGATCGATTTTTGAATCATCGCAACATCTTATCGAATTTCGCTTGCCTCTTTCCCAACAAAATAAAAACTTTCGATGAAGAATCCTGCGCTCAACTATTTGGACCATACTCTTCAATTTTGCACGATAATTCCCGTGAGATCTGGGTGGACGAAGTTCAACTGTGGCGGCGACGCACTGCCGGACAGGACGTCAAAAATTCATTCGATGCACTCGATATTTGCAATGAAGATGCACTTCCAAATGTCCACCAAATGTTTCGCATTATGGCAATTTTGCCCGTGAAGACAGTGACAAATGAACGCTCATTTTCAACACTGCGTCGTCTCAAAACTTACCTCAGATCGACAATGTCTGAGGATCAGCTTAACGGTTTAGCCCCGCTGAATATACACCGTGATGTCGAGATTAACGCGCAAAGAGTTTTAGACGAGTTTTTCTCAGTACCCCGCAGAATAACCATGCTTAATGATGATAACTAAATTTGAGTTCTTACAAAATAAAATGCATTTTCACCCAGTAAAGAAGTTTCTCATTTTTTTCTAAACTTTATATTCTAACATTATATATACATATAAGTTCAAACCCCTCCCTTGAATAATTCCTGCGCACGGGCCTGACTCGGAAGGTTTATGACTTGGTCCGAATTAACAACTCATTGTCGTTTTTGCAATAAGAATGGGCAAAAGTCAATAATTTCCTCCATAAGAAATACATTGGGCTCGATATTGTCGTATATTGTTGTATGGTTTATTCTTAAAATTTGCAACATTTTCCTCGAAATTTGCGCAATGTTCAGCGAAATTCAGCGCTTTGAAATCGTAAGTACAAATTGATCTATTCTGCATGTCGCACTATTTATGCAGTGAGTGACAGGTGCGTCTATTTTCGGCAAATGCAGACCGAAATGCATGCGAAAAAAAGGTAAAATTAGACACAAAAATCGTTTTAAAGATCCACTGGATGCACTTTTATGGCTTGCTGAACCGAAAGTGCTTAGAAAATGAGAAAAATACTATCGTACAAAGTGAGACTAGGTTCCGATTTGTATTTGAGAGGTTCCAAATCGATGTCGACGATAAACGCACCAGTCACTGTTTTTTTTTTTAAATTCTAATCTAAAAAATCGAATTATGTACAATTTTTATGATTGAAATTCGAAAACTAAAATTTTCGTTCTCTGTATTTAGGTTTTTATTTCTGCTACCATCTCAGAATTTTCTTTCTGGGCATGAACTTTTTTTTTTCGTTGACTTTTTCTTAAACTGACTATTTTTGCGACTCGACTTATTATTAAGTTTTCAGTATAATGTTTGTGAACAATAAATTTGTACTACCGGAGTGCAGCTTTTACAATTCGGAAGTTCAGAAAATTTGAAAAATATAATTTCACTTTCAGACATCGTCTATATGCGACATACTGAAATGGTCTTAGACGTTCCTGCTTATGCCAATTTTGTCATTTCTTGCACTTAAACTGCTTCGAGATATCTACTGTCGTGTTGAAAATGAATTTGCTGCATCGAATAACTGCTTAAATGATTGCAAAAGTTTATCGAAATTCTCAACCTATCGCTGACCTTGGCACCTGACCCTAATCGTTCAGTCAACAGCAAAATTTGGCGTACATCGACTGTGAGTACAGAATTACCAATTAATCTAATTTACACTGATCCATCCACTTCATTCTTATACATATAAATATTTTTTATGCACTTTATTTTGCGAAAAAGAAAACAAATCAAAGTATATAGTGAAAAAACTGTTGAATTTCCGGGTTTCAACTTTTTTTTGTACATTTTTCATTGCTTTCAGTTTTTTTTCGAAGTTTTCTCTGAATTGATAGTATCAAATTCGTGAACTGAATTTAAATTGTTTTTAAGAGTTCTTTTTCAAACACTTCAAAAGTTTTAAAACTTAACTTTTTTTTCAACTTGACTTTTTTTAACTTCACTATGGTCTTAACTGGACTATTTCTTAACTTTTTACCATAGCTCATTCCAAAAATTGAATTCCACAACTTTATTACAATCTTCATAATGCGAATTGAACGACTACATGCCAATTTTTATTGCTTTGACGTTTTTCTCCTTTTTTTCCTTTTATAAACTCTGTTCGAAGTGTCGTTTTCAATTTCACTATTGTATTTGGGTTGTCGAATATCAAAGTTCACCGCTTTCGGTTCCTTTTCCTATAGCCACCAATAAACTTCATTATTTACAACGAAATACAAATATGCTTTCAAAGAGAAAGGCTTCAATAGGAAGAAGAACTTCTGCGGCCAAGAGATCGAGTACACTATGAAATAGCGAGACTGAACAGCAACGCGAGAAGAGACTTTCTGACAAGCGAGACGGAATGGCAGATTTGCGAAGAAATCAGACAGACGTACAAAATGAAAAGCGGACCAATGATCTCAGGAACTGCGATACTGCACGGCAGTGCTCTCCTCGAAAGAAAGTTGATCGTATGGCAACGCTCATTTCAAGCCGAAGGTCGGGAATCGGTCTACAGAAATCAACGTTCAATTAAAAGACTGAAGTGGATTATCATTCACATCCAAAAATAATTATTGGTATTATGGATTCGATTTGCTACAATTGTGACGCTCGAAAATTTTCAAATGAACCAGCAGGAATGTGCTGCTGCAATGAAAAAGTCTCTCTGCAATCACTCCGAGGACCGCCAAAGCCACTGCGAAGTTTGACGTGTGCAACAACGGCGCAGGCTAAACTTTTCATGCAGAGTATACGCAAGTATGATTCCCACTACCAGATGGCATTTTTTGGTGCAACCAAAATTGTGCAAGAAACGGGGTAGCACATTACAGCGTATATCTGAAACCCACCGATCTTACAACGCTCTTTAATACCCATTGCTGTTCTGGGAAGGCGGAAACGGTTATAACTTCAACGTTCAACACAGCCATGAATTTCTACGCCTATCGCACCATGGTGAGGACGGGACACGATCACCTATTACTTTGCGGACGATTGTTCCAACAGTTTGTGGTCGACATGTACGCAAATATTGAAAGTGAGCGTCTCTTTTTTCAAGATTAAATCAGAAAAAACCGTGTTTCGAAGAGTACACTCAACTCTGAGACGCAATAGCGAGAGATGGAAATATTTGGGGAATTGGAAAGATAGTAATTTGGCCAGCTACATTTACCGGCAGCCCAAGGCATATGCACGAGTACACGCAAGACGCTATGACGTACATACGCAAATACGGCCGCCCGCATTCAATTATAACATTTACATGCAATCCGAAATGGGTCGAAATCCAGTCTCTTTTGCTTCCTGGGCAAACGGCAGGAGGCAGATACGATTTCGTTGCGAGAGTTTTTGAACAGAAACTTTCTAAGTTAGTGGACGCAATAGTGAAATTTCAAATAAATGGTGACACTCGATGCTTCATGTATTCAATTGAGTGGCAAAAAAAGGGTTTTCCGCATGCCCACATCCTCATTTGGCTAGAAAAAATCTAATTCTGACCAGATAAACAAGATAATATCAGAAGAAATCCCGGACCAAACATCAGATCTCCTTCTATTCCAAACAATCAGCACAAGCATGAGTGACAGTCCATGCGGATCATTGAATCCTACGTCGCCGTGCATGAAAGATGGTCAGTGCACAAAAAAATGTCCCCGGGCTTTCTTGCAGGAAACTTAAATCGAACATGACGGCTACCTTACGTACAAAAGACGCAGTCCTGAAGATGGAGGTCACGTAGCAGTAGTCAACATCTAACAAAGACAAGTTAAGGTCGAGAACAGATGGGTTGTACCATACACCCCTCTGCTATCAAAAATGTTTCAGGTTCACATAAATATTAAGTACTGCAACTCTGTTAAATCAATAAAATACATCTGCAAATACGTCAACAAGGGTAGCGACATAGCAATTTTCGGAGTCACCAACCAGGTCAATGAAATAACAGACTATCAAATGGGACGGTATATTTCAAGTAACGAAACAGTTTGGAGGATTTTGAGCTTTCCATTTCATGAACGTCATGCGACAGTTGTTCACCTCGCTGTGCATCTCGAAAACGGCCAAAGAGTTATATTCACAGCCGAGAACGCAGCACAAAGAGCATCTGATTCACCAAATACAACACATACAGCTTTTTCAAATTGTGCATGAAAGACCTTTTTGCCAAGACACTGTTATATCAAAATGTACCACAGTACTATACATGGAATGCGTCAAAAAAGCAATTTTCACCATAAAAACAGGAAGTTGAAAAACCTGGAACAACAGCAAGAAAAAGTGAGGCCTTAGGCCGTGTATACACGGTACATCCCAACAACGCCAAATGTTTTTATTTAAGGATGCTTTTGCTTGTCGTGAAAGGGCCAACATCTTTTGAAAACCTGTGCACTGATGAAGGAATAATAGGCTCCACATATCGTCAAGCATGTCAGAAATTAGGACTCATAGAAGATGATTAACACTGGGATACAGTATTGTCAAAAGCATCCATCATGTCGATGCCGTGCCAAATACGTGTTCTATTTGTGATTATTTTGACAAACTACGCTTCTTCAGATCCCAAAGCTTTGTGAGAGAAGTATCGGATTCTCTTAGTGAAGATTATCTGTTGCAGTTGCGTCGAGCTGCAAACAATTATGAGTTGCAAATTTCGAACATCAAACTAATTGAAACTAATTGACTGAGCAGATTAAAAACTGTCATTACATCGACAAGATATATTTAACTCCACTAGTCAACAACCTAACATCATTCCTTAAAATTTAAAAATTTAAGATTAGAATACAGAAATTTCTCAGAATGAAAGAGACGCAGTCTGCATCCCCCTGGAATATTAGAGAAACGAGAA
Source organism: Melikaiella ostensackeni (assembly GCA_032362435.1). Taxonomy (NCBI): domain Eukaryota; kingdom Metazoa; phylum Arthropoda; class Insecta; order Hymenoptera; family Cynipidae; genus Melikaiella; species Melikaiella ostensackeni. Next base: position 17,490,087 of record JAUMHM010000079.1, read on the forward strand.
ACGATCTACCGTGGCCTCGGTGGCGTAATTGGTTAACGCTCCACTCATGTAAAGTCGGCGTTCCCGGTTCATATCCGGACCGAGGTAGACTTTTTCTCGTTTCTCTAAAAATGAAATAAAGGTTTTAATTAATTAAAACTAATAGACTCAGTAGATCAAAAACTGTCATTATATTGACAATATATATTCAACTCCACTAGTCAACAACCTAACATCATTCTGATGGGAAGATCAAAAAAGAGCATTTGAACATATAATGACTCGAGTTTCTAATGAAATAGTCGGTATTATTTTCCTTGGCGCTCCTGGAGAAACTGGCAAAGCTTCTCTTATGAATTTGATACTTTCGGAAATAAGGAAGGCATGCAATATTGCGCTTGCAGTCGCATCATATGGAATTGCAGTAACTCTTTTGGAAGGTGGAAGAACTGCTCACTCAGCGCTGAAATCACCGCTCAATCTCTTGGCGATAGATGCGCCTATTTGTAATAGTCGAAAAAATTCGGAACAAGCCACAATTCTAAAAACATTCAAAATCATCAATTGGGATGAGTCCACGATGGAACACAAAAAAGCTCTTTAAGCTTTGGATAGGACTCTCCAAGACCTACGAGAAAAGAAAACACCGATGGGAGGAGCACTATGGCTACTCGAAGGAGATTTCCGTGAAACTCTTCCTATTCTTCCAAGAGCGACGCCAGCAGGTGAAATCAACGCGTGTCTTGAGTCGTCGCATTTATGGAGACGAATCCAGAAATTGACGCTGTCGACAAATATGCGAGTTCGTCTGCAAGGTGATGCGGCTTTGCAGTACTTTTCAGAGCAGCTTCTGGAAATCGGAGAGGGGAGATTTATTACGTCACAAGCAACTTCTCAATATCATTTCCGGAGAACTTTTGTAGCTTGGTTCAGTCGGTCGATGATGTCGTGAACAGTGTCTTTCCTCACATCAACGCTAACTACGAAAACCATCGATAGTTTCGAGAAAGAGCAATTTTAGCACAGCGAAACGACCAGGTCACCAACCTCAACACAGCCATTCAGGACAAGTTACCGGGCCCTGTTATGACTTACAAGTCTATTGACACCGTCACTGACCAAGGACGAGCTGTCGGCTACCCAACTGATTTTCTTAATTCGCTAGAACCATCGGAAACGCCGCCTCATCACTTGTTTCTGAAATAAGGATCACTAATCATGATGCTTAGAAACTTGAGATCGCCAAAATTTTGCAATGGGACTGGGCTGATCGTAAAGAATTCACATCCCAACATCATTGAAGCGACAATATTGTCAGGAAAACCTGCAGGTGAATATGTCTTTAACCCACGCATTCCCTTAATTCCTTGTGACATGCCTTTCGAATTCAAAAGATTGCAGTTTTCAATTCGGCTAGCTTTTGTGATGACAATAAATGAAGCACACGGTCAATCCTTGGAAGTAGCAGCCGTCAATTTAGAATGCTCATGTTTTTCGCAAGGTCAGTTATAGGTCGCTTGCTCTAGGGTCGGCAACCTCAAAAATCTTTACATTTACGCTCCAAATAATCGAACAAACAATTTTGTCTACTCGAATGCCTTAAAGTAATAAGTCCATTTCGTTGACGAATATTCCTTGAATTCTCATAATTCTCATAATTCTCATAATTCTTATAAGCATGAGTCTTTACAAGCAACGAAGTATTGTACAGGTACTAAAATTCATTCAACGTATTGCTAATTGTAAATGATTCGAAATTTATGTTCATTGTAAATAGGTAAATGTTTATGTTAATTCCATTCCAGTTTTTCATGTTCAAACTTGATATCAAGATAAACAGTCTAAGTTAGATCGAATGCAATAAAAAATGAGACTTCTAAACGCGAAGTTCCTTTGTAAGTTAAGTTAGCCTTAAGTAAGAAAAAGTTGTTCATCCGATGTTTTACATATTTCTTAATAATTGTATACAACTTTTATTGTAATTCCGTTCGTTCTCGATGTGTAGTATCAATTATTGACAATTGTTCGAATCGCTACCTTTCATTAAAGAATAAAGACTGAATTCATGGAATAAAAACTGTTCTGTACCTACCACTTTCTGATTTTGATCGTCCTACCGAACAAAATTTGAGAAACCGCAAAGCGGCCTCGTAAATGCGAACGATCGCCCAGCGGCCGTTCCACGGCGGTAAAGCCTCCGCCACTAGTTGACTCCGCGGGCAAAGCCCGCGGGAGACATCTAGTCCTATACAAGAAAACGCGTAGTCTCCATCTTAGTTCTGTCCTATTTTTAGTAACATTTTGTAATGTGTTAGATGTCCCCCGTGAAATTGGCTTTGCTAACTTTGCGCTATATGATGAAAGGAGGTGTTTCGGGTTTCAATCGTGTGCAAAACTACGAATCTTGCCGACGTTTCGTGAATATTGCAGTT
>JAUMHM010000079.1:17504207-17540835 GCA_032362435.1 Melikaiella ostensackeni
ATTTGCAATTTCAATAAAAAATGTCTTACACCTGAAAAAAATGTGGGAACCTTACTTTTTACTTGCCCCTCGTACAGGAATTATTCTATCGATTTCCATTTCCTATATGCTTATAACAGGTATCCTAATAATTTTGACAAGTTAATTCTTGATGTCGGCAATTTTGATTGTAGAAATGTCCGCGCTCTTACGATGGTTTTATGTTCGCCGTAAAGCCGGGCCATGACAGATCCGTGAGATACTTTCATGATGTTCGTTTTTCCTGGTTAGTTAATTCACTTTATGGTGCGTAGCGATAAAGAAAATCGCTGTCGAAGTATTTGAAGCGCAGGGAGTAGAGCATTTCTTCAATTTGTATTTTTTCTACAGGTGCGACTGTCGGGTCGTTGGAATGGAATCAAAAAATACCATATTGCCTTCTTCACAGTACTTGCGAAACTTCGTCCAGGCTGATTAGCTATTTTTTCAAATCATGTGGGTAATGCTTCTTCTGCGGTTTCAATTTCTTCATCCGAATCTTCCTCATCGTCTGCTGACGATTTTCCTAAGAGATCCTATTCTTCGATTGGAAAGAGTCTTCATAGACAACCTGCGTCCTTATGTTCCTTTCCTTTTACACACACGACTATATTTTTGTATTCTTCGAGCCTCAATCGCCATCTTAGGAATTTTGAGGAAGGGTCCTTGACATTGTGTAGCCATTTCAGGGCCTTATGGTCGATCTGAATGTTAAACTTTCTTCCTAATAAACAAATTTATAGCCTTTTGTTAGCCTAAACCATAGCTAATAATTAAACTGTCTGTCACTTTAACGCCCAGTCTCTCAAAGCATATATTCACGAACTAGGTATTTTCTTCTGTCTAATCCTTATGACATTATTGCTATTTCTGAGACTTGGCTGAACAAATTTATTTTTGATAATTTTGTTGCTATTCACAATTATTATCTCTTCCGGTGCAACAGAGCTGACAGAAAGGGTGGTGGGATCGGTTTTTATGTTCTATCTTCTTTCTCAGCACGTGTTTTGCAAACCTCTTCCAGTGATGATAACCATCCTTCCACAATGCCTTCAACCGAATTTCTTATAGTCGAAATTAAAGTACCTAATTCTCCAAACATCCTATTCTCGATAGTCTATCGTCTACCTAATACTGGTCCTATAACTGATAATGAAACGGTTTTCTCTCTTTACTACCCTCTGTACACTTATGCTATTATTCTATGGGATTTTAATGTTGATCTTTGTAAAGATGCCCACAATGCTAACAACATCAAAAGATTTTTGTTTTGAAATAACCTTTACATTATATTGTACTCTCCTACACACAATACTGCCTCTTCTCACACTTGATTAGACATTTCTGCTGTTAATAATCAGGATAAGATAGTAGAATATGGTCAGAGGGAGGTACCGTTTCTACCTCAATATTACATCATTTATGTCAAGTACTGTTATCTGCTCCCTAAAAAGGAAAACATATCCTAATCTTTCCGTAATTCACCGCGGTTTTCCTGGGAGTACCACAATGGAATTTCGCGGACAAGTTAAGTTGCAGGTCGCAATTCTCAACCAATTCATTTTTTTTTTATAATTTCTCAGTATATAATTCCTCATAAATGTGAGGTTGTCACTGCAAATGAACTGAGAATCATAAAAAATTCATTTAGATGCACTTGGCTTCCGTTTCCGCTACCGAATGGTGAAGTAAGCATCTTGTTCCGTGCTATCTTTTTTGGTTTTGTCGACGGACGTGGAGGCATAATTGAGGTGGAAGGCGGTAAGGAAGGTGAGTGTAGGAAAGGGGTTGTGTGGTAGTGCGGGGGGCTGTTTTGTGAGGTTGAGAGGGTTAGGAGGAAATTTGAAAGTGCTAATTTGAAGGTTAGTTGTCGAGGATGGGAAAAGTGAGAGGGAAGATAGGGGACGGCAGATCGGTAAGGTAGGCCAGCATGTCTGTGATGAGGATCCCAGTGGGGTCCAGCAGCGGGCAACAGCGGGTGGACAATAGCACCGGTGCTGAGGGTCTCGCAGTGACTGGCGAAACAGGAAGGGGTAAAGTTGATGCCGGAGATAGTACCGATCATGGTACCGATGAAAGCGAGGTTCAGTTCACTACGCCAGGAAAGTTGGGGTGGGGAGAGGAGGAAGGGGGACTAACTGACCGGAGGACTCGAGGTAGGCCGTCGAATCGGAAACCTTTTAATAGGTCCAGATCTATTAGCTTAGGGCCGAAACAACATTTTGATAAATGGAGGCAGGGGGGAGGGTTCGCAGATGAAAGCGATGAGGGGGATAAGACGGAGGAAAGTGAAAGAACAAGGGCAGAAGAGGGGAATGAGCAGGGAGATGAAAAGTGGCGGAAAAAGTTTTAAAAATAGTCTACAACGGAGAGGAATAAGGTAAAAGAAAAAGTTGATCCAGAAAGCCTGAAAAAGCTCATTAAAGGGTTTAGAGAGGAAGCGAACCGCATTCTGAGTGGCATACAAAGGCAAGGGGATGAGGTATAGGAGGAGATGAGGAAAGTTAGAGAGAAGTAGGAAGAATGGGATCTGGTGCGGCGGCAAGAAGAAGATAAGGTTTGGAAGCAGTTGAAGGATATCGAGAAAAGCAAAGTATGAGTGAGAAATAGGTAAAATCTGATATGGAGAAGTTGGAAGAAAGAGTGAGAAAGCTCAAATGTAAGACTGAGGATATAAGGAAAGGGAATGTAAAGGTAGGAGGAGAAAGGTTGAAAAAAGTAAATGAGAACGTTATCCTAGAAAATATGAGAATGAAAGCAAGATTGAGAGAGATAGAAAGAGAAATGGAAGTAGAAGAGAAGACAAAACGAAGTAAAAATATAAAGATTAGAGGAATGAAAGTGGATAGTGAATCAGGAAGAGAAGAAGTGGAAAAGCTGATGGGGGAAATTAGGGCGAAAGTGCACGTGGAAGAGGTAAGTGGAGTGGGAAGGAAGGATGAAGGTAAATCGCGTATGTATATAGTGAAAGTGAGGAGTGAGGAAGAAAAAGTTGATATTCTGAGAAAGGAGAAAGCTCTACAGGGAAAAGAAGAAAATATAGAGGAGGATATGACGTGGAATGAAAGGAGAAGAAAGTGGATGATGAAACAGAGAGAATGGAGTAAAAGAGTGAGAGGGAATACGGTATGGGTAGGGAAAGACAGGATGTGGATGAATGGGAATGTGTGGACATGGGACGATGAGAAAAAAAAATTAAGTGAAGTGAGTGGGGAGGTTCCATGGCGATGAAGGGAAGAAACGGAAAATAGGGATGGAAGAGAGGAGGTAATGGAAACAGTAGAGGGCGGAAGGAAAGAAGGAGGAGAAGACGGAGCGACGGGGCTTCAACAAAGGAAAAGAGGGGGCGTGAAGACAAAAGAAGAGAGAAAAGAAGGAAGGATGAAGTGAGAATAGCGTTTTGGAACGTATCTGGGCTAATGAATAAAGATGAAGGATTCTGGGAAGAGGTGAAGAAATGGGATGTAGTGATATTGAGTGAAACCTGGGTAGATGAGAAGGATTGGAGAACAGTAAAGAGGAAGTTACCTAAGGGATATACATGGCAGATGTAAGAGGCGAAGAAAGAAAAAGTAAAGGGAAGAAAGAAAGGGGACATGGTGTCAGGAGTAAAGGATGAATTGGTGAGAGAAAAGAGAATACAAATGGGATTTGAGGAAACGGATGAAGTGATGACGAGAATGGTGAAGAAAAGAAGAAGAATGGTGAGGATAGTTTTGGTTTATAGAAGAAAGGGAAAAAAAGAAGGGTGGGGTGTGATTAAGAAATGGTTGGCGGAGAAGGATGACGAATTGGCGTTGATAAGAGGTGATCTGAATACATGGACGGAGGTGCAGGGGGGGAGGATATGGGATGAAGAGAGTGAGACTTCCAGGGGAAAACTGAAACACAAACAGGTGGATCAGGAGAGCAGGACTCTGTTGGGAATTCTGGGAGAAACAGGATGGTTTATTTGTAATGGGAACTCCGAAGGGGGTGAAGAAGGCGAGATTACGATTGCAGGAAAAGGGGAAGCAGTAATAGATTACATTCTGGCCGAGGAAAGGATAAAGAGGCTGTTGGAAAGAATGGAAGTAGGGAACGAAATAGGGTCAGAACACTAACCGGTCATTGCAACCTTAAAATGTGGGAGTCGGAGAATAGCGGGGAGGAAGAAGGAGGGGGTAACAGAAAAAATCAAATATGGGTAAATGGGGAGTGGATAAGCTGAGAGAATATATGGAAAGAATGGAAGAAGAGTATGTGGTGATTGAAGATGGGGTAGGCGTGGATAAGATGTTGTGTAAGATGAGGGAACAGGTATAGAAGATAGTGGAAGAAGTCAGGCCGAGTGAGGAAGAAAAGAGGGGGAAGAAAGGATGGTGAGATGTGGAATGTGTAGAGAGTAAAGAGCGTATGAAGTTATCGTTAAAGATTTGGAGAAGAAAGATAGACAGAACGGAGTTCAATGAAAGGGAAGGAGAACACGAGAAATTACTGTATGTAAAACGACAGGAAGAGAAGGCGAGATACATGGAGGAGGCAGAGAAAGAAATAAAGGGAGGAAGAGAATGGGAGGTGATTAATGGAGGAAGGAGTGAATGGAAAAAAATCAATGCAAAGATAAGTATGGATGAATGGACGGTATGCTCCAAGAAATTGTTAGGAGGAGTGGATTGCAAGGTGAGAACAGAAGGTAGAAAGATCAAGTAGGGAGGCATGGAAGGCAAGAATGAGGTGACCAGAAAGGAGGTGAATCAAGCAATTGAGAAGTTGAAAAGAAACAAGGCGACAGGAGAGGATGGGATGGTGAATGGAGCATTGAAGTTTGGCGGAAGAAAGGTTAGAGAAGAGATCTGTGAAGTATGTAACAGAGTATGAAAAGGGAATGGATGGCCAAAGGAATAGAGGACAGGTTTGGTAGTTCCTTTATGGAAGAAGGGGGGGGGTAGAAAAGTGAAAGATTATAGAGGAATTACGCTCATGCCAGTAACGTATCAAATATACGCAGAGGTGCTCAGGAAGAGATGAGAAGAACAGGTAGAAGAAAGAGAAGATGAGAATGTGGCTGTTTGATTCACTGGTATGGTCAGTGATGTGTTATGGAGCGGAGATTTGGGGGTGGAGGGAGTATAAAAGGGTAGAAAATATGCAAGACAGGTTTCTTAGATGGGTTATGGGAGTGAGCTGGAGCTGCCCAGGATATATGTTGAGAGAAAAAACAGGGAAAGAGAAATTGCTGATGAGGCAGAGGAGAAGGGTCTGGAACTTCGAAGAGAAACTCAAGAGTGGTAAGGGTAGCGAAGTTGCACAAGTATACCTGCAGAAAATACTAAATAGAGAGAGGCGAGGTAACACGGGATATTCAAGATGGGTGGGAGGAAGATGGCTAGTTAGAAGGGAATGGAGAATGTGTCATGAAGGGAGGGAGTGGCAGAAAGTAGAAAGGGGAATGAGCAAGAAGCAGGAAGAGAAGAGGTGGGAAAAGATTATAGAGTCAAAATACAATGAACGATATAGATTGGTTAAGATAGAAGGGATCTCAAAATATTTGGGGAAGTTGAAAAGGGAGTGCAGGTGGTTCAGGATGGTACGTTTAAAAATGGGAGAAGGCATAAACGAGTGTAAATATTGGATGAGTGAAGAAATGAAAATATGTAGGGTATGTGGTTATGAAAGGGAATCATAGGAGCATGTGTTGGCGAGATGTACAGGGGAAGAGAAAGGGGGAAAGAGCGTGGTAGAGAGAGTGAAGTGGATACTGAACGGTTGCGGACGAGAGGAGAAGTGGATGAAGAGTTGAGAAGAGAAAAGGGAAGAGAGAATGCATGGGAAAGAAAAAAAACAAAATTGATAAAAGAGAAATATGTATAAGAAAATTAGTGTTGCGTGACTTGGAAAAGCTTGAAAAGTAATGGTGAGAGGAAATAGAAACCCTGGAAGGTCTCGCACACTTGTGAGATAATATTTAAGAGCTAGTAAGATGAGATAATATTAAGAGCTAGTAAATAATAAGAAGGTGAAGCGATTGAAGGTTAAGTAAAGCATAAGGCATAGTGGTTAAGTGAAATTGTAAAAGATGTAAAGGGAACGAAGCCCTCAAACCCGCAAAAGGAAGAGTAATAAAATACAATACAATACATTGAGAAATACTTACCAAATGTAAATAATTTGTTTGATTAACAAAATTATTATTGCTAAAAATATTAAAACAAATTCCAAAATTTAATTCATTTTCAAAGTTAGTTTTTCCTTTTAAGATGAAAATCAAATTGGGTTTGAAGCTTCATGATACTTAACCCTAAACCTTTGTAAAAAAATATCGTTTTTGATTTTTATAAATAAATTTCCTAAACAAACCTCAAGATCATCATTTTTCCGGCAAAAACTGTACTAATAATAATAATGTAACACTTTCTACGATATCAAAAATTCACAGGTATAACAATCTGTACTTTTAGTTACTAATTATTATTGTTAAATACAAAATATATCGATAATAACTAATAATATATAGTCTCGTGAGAAAAACATAATTTTTAGTGAATATTTTTCAATTAAACAAAATCGAGAAATCCGGCAATCTTAAGTTGATTAGGAATTTTTTACGGAGTAATTTAAAAAAATAGTGAAAGTCAATCGATTGAAAATTGCAATCAGTAGCTTTATTTGCCTGCGAAAATTCATTCCTAAACCAGTCTAAGCCTGTGTCATTTTCTACTGAGTTCATACGAAATTTCTCTCAATAATAACTAAACTGCTTTCAACAATGCCGCAGTTTTGAAAATACTGGAGGTACTTCTACTGTCTAAATGTATTTAATATTTTTGAAATTTTGCATTTCTGTTCAAAAGTATGGCATTTTATATTTTATGAGCTCTTTTGTTGATGAAACTTTGTCTGCAAAACATATTTCTGGTAAGATTGCTCCGAATCTGTCATTCTAATATTTTATACTATTACGAATCAGTTTTCAATGTATATTTTTGACCATAGATGTAACCAGTTCCACAAATTATTATTGTAATCCTGATAAGGCCTTTTTATAGATTCAAGTGGATATGTTTATAAAACAAATTATTACTTAAAATGATCCAAATCTGTCGAAAATTTGAGCCAACAAAATGTTTCTTTTTCCTTTTCCAGGTGAACTATATAGCTTAACAAATATGTATTAGTTATTAAGCTAATAACGAAATTATCTAAACAAATGATTTTACTGATACCATTGACTGAAAAACTCATAACTTCTAGCAAATACATTCACTTCACGACTTACCTGAAGAAAATCAAATTTTTAAACAAACTTAAATTCTTTAAATAATTTAAAACTAGTTAAAAAAAGAACGCGCTTTTTCAAATCACCGATCTATGATGATTTATGACAAAAACAATTCCAAAAAGTGGTCATAAATCTCAAAACGTAAAATTCAAATTACACTGAAAGTCTCTAATAAGTATGTCTGCGATATGTCTTCCGAGAATTACGTTCCAGGACCAGAGGCAGCGTTTATCCTTTAAAACAAACAAACATTCAAAGAAATTAATTAAATATTTTTTACTGCTAACGAAAATCTCATGGCAATGGTTCATGCGGCCCTGATTGTTGACATTCGAGTCCGACGGATATATGGACGAGGCCATTTTAGACAAGAACCAAATTCGAACTTATATTGGAATTTCAGTGTACTCACTCATGGGTTACTCTTTGAGGACCCATAATAGTGCCTTACGGTCATTCAACTTTAAAATTTATGATTGGTTCTTATTCGTCGACGAATTTTTAACAAGATACTAAGACGCGGAACTATTTGTAACATATTGCATTTAAATCGTAGATTAACAAGGAGCTGTCACTTTCCCATGTGAAATCAGTGAGAAATTTTATGGTCTTTGGGACATGAGTTAATATTAATCGATTTGACTCAAACTTAGAGATCGTTTTTTTGGATTTTTCGAACAAAACTGGGGAGTGACAGCAAACAAATTACTGAAAAAAAAAATTCTACCAAACAGCCAACCTAATGCATTACTAATGACCTAAGTATGATACTGTAAATCTTGAAGCGCAGTATTTTAATACTTTGTTTTTCAGATAAATGAATGAGAAGTAATTAGGAAGGAAGAAAGTTTAAAATAATTACGAATTCCGTAAGCTAATGATTTTTTGTTGGTTTCTTTGAAAAACTATAATGATTTATGACTTCTATTACTTTGCAATTTCCCTAACAAAATGCAAAATCAATTTTAATCCGTTGTCAAATAATATTTTGTGGATCCCTTCACCATGTATTCGATACAATGTAGCTCTGATGTAAACAAATCAGTGATAAGTGACTTCCGATTCCGCGGACTTCAACAATGCCCACCGCTGCCTGAAACTGAAAGGCGTCCTCGGCTATGCAAAAATACTTACGTGACACTGGCCTAAAAGCTGCTCGAAAAATCAAATTAACTTTTGAGAAGAAATTGACTTTTATCTCTTATTTTTTATGAAAAAGGTCAGCATTTTTTTAAAGAAACCATTGCCCGAGGAAGGATGAAAAATCTTCTCTCCATCGGTGGATATAGAAAACATTTGAGAGTTTTGGAATCTGTAAGCCGATTTCATTTTTCAGAGGCACTTTTTTTATGTAACATACAAGGCATTCATAAATGAGAAACGTCTTTTCTCATAGTACAGCCAACAGTTGACCTAAAATATGCGAAGAATTCCAACAATCCTGTTTCACTCGCGAAAAACCCGCCTTCTGCACTATATGCCTAAAAAAAATTAAGTCTCACTCCGGCTTTATTTTCTGTAATTAAATCAACAATATCACTGTTGTTAGTTCTTCTTTGCATTGCATTGCATTTCTTCCTTTTAGCCTTGTTTTACACTCTTCAATTCGTCCACTCTCCTCCAAGATCGGTTTCGTCACACTTGGACCTCCATTTCGACACGTGGGTATAATTCATTCTTACTATGAGTCATTTTCGGAAATTTAAGGACAAACTAACCTATGTATATTATATCAAAATGTAGCCGTCGCCTTCAGGGCTTTCCGATGAGACGTCCAAAGGGCCCTGAGGAAGCCTCTAGGGCCTCCCGAGTAAGGCTCCATGGCTTCCTGAGCACTGAGCAAACCTGAGAGCCTTATATCCTCCTATCAAACCTTTCTCACCTTTTCATTCAATTAATATGTTCCTATGTTCTATGACCTATTTGAAATATTAACATTTTCATCAAATTTTCATTATCAACTTACTTTCTCTTTACATTTCCCACAGCTCTTGAGTATTGGTTATATTTTACTTCCCCTAAATGAAAGTATAATATTATTTTCTAAACTTTTTTATTACACCTCCATTATGAGTGCAATTTAAGTGCTTCCAAACGAGCCTTCAAACAGTATTTCTAGGCCTAGATCATTAACCGGTTTACTTAGGGTCCTAGGCTTATAAAGTAATGACGCACAGTTATCTGATTGGCTAGTGAACAGCCGTAGCACACTTTACCAGCCGCTGAGCGATTAGCATTATCAACACACTATAGCACTATCTAGACACCACATGACAGTTCCACAGTTGACGACAGTCGCCCAAAGAAGGTTATAGAATCCGCTAGAATCGCATTTATGATTGTGTTACGATAAAATAGTATTTTACGACAAAAGGATGCAAAGTTGGTATTAAAAATCACCCGAAATGGTAAACACCATTGCATCCGGGTGTCATACGTTTTATTTGGAACAAATGTCACGAAAGTTACAAAGCAAATGCCATGAAGATAGATCGGAATGTGGGGTTCGGGGGGCTCAACCCTCCCAGAGAAAAAAAGCCAAGATCTCTATTAAAGACAGTAAGGGCTGCCATCCCACGAAAATTAAGCGCGAATATGAAATGATGTCTGTATTGTCAGAAGTAAACAATACCGAGTAAGTTAATTTTGAATAAAAAATATCAAATAAGTAAATATCAAATCTAATAAGAATAACTAAATATAAAATTATTAGCCATTCATTGAAAATATTTATTTCATAATAATTAGGAACTAATCAATAACTAAGTACTAAATATATAGATACAAAGAAATTATTCTTTGAAAACTATACAATATACAAATTTGCATGTTTTATTAAGCTTTGTTTACAAACAGTAAAAATACAATTTCAAAAAGTCAGTATTTTGATTGGATCATTTTTAAATCCAGGAAACGTCTTGAAATAAATTTCATAAAATATTGAAGTTGAATATATTGCACATTCAAAGCGTAATTATCTACAAGTTTTGAACTTACCGCTAAATTCTGCCAACTTGAAACACAGTATTAAAGAAAGCGTGTAGCTGAGTCTTTGTATTTAACAAAATATACCGCCTTAAGGAAGCTCCCTCGGTACGTAGCAGGTCAGTTGAGAGAACGCTTCGACTTGTTATTGACTCATACAGTCACAGTCATAAGTTTGGCAACGTCGCACGTCTACCCCGCCCTCCTCCGGGTCCGCATGTAGCATTCGCAGATACGTTTCGTGTTATAACCTACAAAGTACCTCTTTCGTAGAGTTCTACAGTGTAAATATGAACACGTGGAGCGGATGCGACGTTGCCCTATCTTCAGTTCTCTGACGTCGGTCATACATTTACAGTATAAATTATTATTATTTTTTCTATTCTTATAGGCTCTGAATGATACTTTTTGAAGCGAATATGGATTTGGAAAATCATTCTATACATCTCAGAATTATTTCAGAATTTCTTCATTCTTCAGTCTTTTTATATATTACAAAAAGTGCGTCTTCTCATAAGATCACATGTTATTTTCAATCATTGATTATTCGATTATGAAGCTCTGACAGGTTCCAAAATTTTAACCAGAGCTTTAGTGCATTTTAAAACATCTGCCATCCAAATATAAAACGATTCTCATTTGTAATTCTATAACCGAGAGTACTCCCCTAAAGAAACTATCTTGAAGACAGCGTGCAGACGTAGGATTATTCTCGGACCGCCTACTTTCTACTCGAGAACACGTAGACCGAGGCGACCGAAAAAGGGGGGATACTCTTCTGGACTCATACCGTACTAACAGAATCAAACTACAGCTAATATAAATTCACCGAGTTTTCGAAGAAATGGGCGATCTGAGAGTAAGGATTGGTGTGTCGATGATCTGGTGCGCCAGTTTGTCCTAGGTTATCAGTTGAGTAGGACTCATGATGTTTTTAGGCCCAGCTGCAAGTTAGTGGAGTGGGTCGAAGTGCGCGTTTCAAGCAATAGAAATAATTTTTTTGCTCAAGGTGCGCATGCTCAGCGATATAAAAGAATTTTTCCTGATCGAAGAACGCACGCTCAGCGATATAAATTTTCGTCTTGCCCGGAGTGCGCATACGCGGCGATAGAATTAGTTTTCTTGAAAAAACGCTCTCTTGGGACATAGAATACAGGCATAAAATGGCGTACTTTCTGAACGCATGTTGCATAAAAATAGTTTTGGTAACGCCCGCACGGAATATTCGCTGTTCGAAGCACGTACAGCTTGCGGAAAGTGACTATTTCTGAAACCGTGGTAGAAAGCAATTATGAATAGCGTTTTTTTCGCTGCTGCGCTTGCGCTTGTTGAGCAAGATTACCCTTTTAAGCTTCTGCGCTTGCGAGCATTGCGCTAGATCACTTTTTCTAGCAGTTGCGCTTGCGTATTTTGATGCAAAAATAACTTTTCAGGACTGCCGGAATCATAACCTCACTTCTTCATGAATTACTGAAAACTTACCATAAATTACCGAAAATTTTCGAAACTTTCAGAAATTTATTGGTGACAGAAAGAGATTAGAGACGAGATAGGAAACCGGAGAGAGGAAAAAGAGGAGGGCGGGAAGTTGAGAGAGTGGAAAGTATACAAGTCCAACAGATTTTTCCAGAAGAAAAAGATTTTTCAAGAAAGTTGTAACTTTTGGTTCCTAATTCCTAGCGGAAAAATTAAAGAAATGTAAAGTGTACAGATCCGGAAGATTTTGCGAAAAAATTGTGCAAAATTTGGCTGAAACGCACCACACGTCATCCGGAATTGAGTGAAGAAGGGTATAAAGGCGTTAAATTACTTTTTGGATGGTTCAAGCAAAAACAAGTGTGTGATGCACGTGCACATAGGCAGTTTCTCCTCAGATGATTCCAGCATTTGCCTTCATCTCCGCACTCGTCTACATTTTCGCACTCGCTTCGGTCGTGCGCTGACCTCCGACTCGTGCTTGTAACTTCCGGCTCATGCTGCAAGTTTTACACTTGGCTACACCTTGACTTCGGCTCGAAATGAAACTTTAGGCTCGGCCGAAAAAATGCCGCTTAGGGCCCTAGTATCACAAATAACTATTACCCAATTTTTTCTCAAGTTCAGATTGATATTCAGCCAAATTGAATGAATTATACAGAATTTGTAGGGCATATCATTTTTTTTTTCATTCAATAAACTTGTTTTACAGGTGCACCATTGGGAGCTACAGTAACCTCTTTCATTATTATTCGCATGAATATGAAGAATTGCTGCAAATAAGTCTATAGCGCCTCATCTGAACTGAAATATTGATTAATTTGTTCAATGAATTGAACTTTAATACTCTGTGATCAGATGCATATCATCCCTTTACCATACAACTCTATTACTATTTCATCTCCACGCCATACAGCTCACTTTACATTTCCATTCGCTTTTCTATCTACCCACAACAAATGTGAAGTAAAGTTTTTCCTCCGATGAGAGATGCTGCAGTGTGACTCGCCGCAAATGTAACATGCTGCAAACATCTGAAATCCTGTACTGAAATTCTGTCTGAATTGAAGAAAAAAATTCGATAAAAAGCTTAAAATGTACGTATAATAGTTCTTAACACTTTTTTGAGACTATTCAATTTAATTTAGTTACAATCTGAAATAAGTTTTCTGATCGGAAAATATTTACTATTCCTAATAAGGTTTATGGTCCTTTGGAGTTTGTCCCTGACGCTATTGTTCCGCGCAGTCACTTTTATTAGTTTTTGTCGCTCGACCCTCCTCGGCCGCTGGTGAGAAGCCATAGTGTTGTTATTGTGGTGGCACGCTCGGTCGATGTCACGCTTTCTTTTTTCAGTTCTGTGTGAACTTTCGGGCCGGGCACTCGTGGCCATTTTTGAGACCGAGTTCAACGCGCTGCATACTTTAAATTGATACCATTACTAATTCGGGCTTCCAACCTTTCTCTCTTGGTCTAGTTTTGACTCTTACTGAGGTAGGTACCGTGCCCGCGATTAATTGTGAATTCTAACTTCAAAATTCATACTGTTCTACAAAGTATTCTCGATTCCAGTAAGTGCTCAAATCATAGTGTCAAGTGTTTTGCATTTTTCGGATTATTGTGAAGTGACTTCCCCGACTCGATCGTCTCCTGTTGTTGTGGGAAGTGACGAGTTGGATGACGAATACCTCCAGTTGCGTCGGTATCGAATCTTCTGGCAGAGCAATTGTAGTTGCAGCTACCGGGGCCTACATCTGTTCTGGTTTTCCAAAACTAGCTAAATATATTTCTTATATTGAAAGTGACGGAAGCGTTTTGACTCGCGGGTTGGAGCTTGGATAATAGTTAAATTAGATTAAATTAGATTATAATTAAAGCAAATCAGTAGAATCCCGACTTGACTCTTCAAATATCGGTTGTTTCTGATTTTTGTGAATTAAAATGTTTATTTTATTGACTTTGAAATGACGATACTATACATTACTCTTTCGCTGCCCCACGCTCAATCCGCCGTTAATCCATTAACAATGATATTTGCTCATTTGGGTAAAATTTGTATTTCTGAAGATAATTAAGAGAAAAGATATTATGGTCGACCATGGTAAGTATACAAACATATAACCAGTAACCGAGAGGTGAGGGTTGGCGCGCGCAAAGCACACAAGGGGCCGCAGTACGCTTTTTTCGATCAAGTGTAAGTATGGAGAAAATGCTTTTTTATAGCAATTTCTTGTTAAAAATTGATTATTTTAATTCGACTAACATTGTTTGTGAAGAACCACTATGCTTTTCCTCCCTGGGGACCACGCGGCCTAGGTGGTGATCCGGCCCGCGAAACCTGTACTAAGGAGTGATCCTTCCAGAAGATAATGGCAGAGTATCGGGGGCGCGACTAGGGTTACCAAATCCTTGAACACCTCGGCGTGCCCCACTCAATCGAGACGAGCAAGGCGATGTCACAAAGGACGTATCCGAACAGAGAATTTGCAATACCAGGTCGAATCTCTCAGTATCTAGACTCTGACTCTGCAAGCAGGGCTCTGCAAGAAATCGATCTTCTCTCCCTAGTTACTCGTGGGCCTCTTATAGATGATAAAACTAAGACAAGCTCAAATTTTGAGTGCTCCAACTCGGGGTCTTCATCTACCTCACCGCAAAAAGATGACGGCTTTACAGGGGTCGTCCCCAATGAAGATGACAGAGCTCCGTGTAAAGAGAAAAAATCGTACTGGTGCCTAGAATTTTATTAGGGCTCTTGAAGTTCTAAAATACAGACCCTATTTTGGGGCTGATCGGGTATCTTTTCGAGTGACCCGACTGGGCTCTGCAAGAAGTCCATAAACGTCCGGAGATACCCTGGCCTATTCGATCACTGGCTGATGCGGGAATCTCAATGATGCAGATCAAATAATTGGCACTACAGCAAAAGTCCCTCAATGGTTTCCACCAGGCACATTGCAGTGGCACAGACAGACATAGCTCTAATCCAAGAAACTGTTTATACAAGAAAAGTATTGGTAGCTTATTATGCCTCTTACATGAAGGACCACGCTAAGAAAAAAGAAGGGCCCGCATAGCCGTCAGGTGCGGATCCAGGGGGAGCACGGCGACTGCCTCCCCTCCCCCCAAAGCCCAGATTCGAATGGTTATTTCAGTGGAGGAGGAAGTAAAACCTCAAGATGGTTCCCACCTCAAACCCTTGATTCCCCCCCATAAACCTCCGCTGGATCCGCGCCTGATAGTCGTAGACGGTATGAATGCATTGTTGCATTGGTCCTAGAGAAGTAGAGGCTCATTCAGCACTGGCAAGAGATCAAGATCCCTGTGCTGTTGGGCTATGATGCTAACTCCCACCACATAGTGTGGGGAGCAAAAGCATTAAAAACGGAGGAAGAGATCTCCTGAAGTATTTGTCTAGCACTTAGGTTGAGATTCTCAACCGTGGAAATACTCTAACATTCCAGAGCAAAAACAGGAGTAAAGTTCTCGACCTAACTCTATGCTCAGAAGGACTGAGGAGCAAGCTATTTTTTGGAATTGAAATTAGAAAAATATGTTCTGAGTTCGGAGTTACTTTGAACTCATGTGATGTGGGTTTGAAGTAACCATAAAAAAATATTGTATTTTGAACGCTTGCAATTAGTTCACGCCTTGCCTAAACCTATTTTCACTTGAAAGGGCTTGCACATCTCGGCTTCTTTCTGATTATGTTTTAAAGATGCCTCCCAAGTATTGTAAGCCTGAAACGAAAATTTTTAGCTGAGTACTTTTTGAAAAAAGCTCAATTTTTAATTTTCTTTTTCGAATTTTTTATTATAATTCCATAAAAATCAATGAAAAGTGATACTCCATTTGCTAATACTTCTTCATTTTTCATTTTAAAATAAGAGCTAAGTTTTCAACATCGTGCCATATCCTGTAACATTTGGAAATATTGAAAATAGGTTGCAAGAATTCAGTTTGTTGAAGATTTCTGAATTGTGGTGCATTAAAGGCCTAAAATATTAATGAAAATACTCAAAGTGTATGAAATTATCTGTAAAGTGAGAAAATAGAACGTGTAATCTCTAAGAGTTCACGAGATATGACCTTTAAAGGATAGTTTTTAGTTTAAAAATCTGCCCGCTTTGCGGGGACATTCTCATCACGCGCTTCGCGCTCGGTGTTATATGTTTTTTATGTACAAATTACTAAATTTTTTTTTCATTTCGAGTGAAGAAGGAAATTCATTTACTGAAGGCTCTATCGGCCTTAAGGCATACATTCTCATCATAATATTCGCGCATGATTTTCTGCGATCGCCGTATAATATATACAAATAAATAGTTAAAAAGACGACTAAAGAATTATCTTAATAATTTACGATTGATCTTATGGAGAAATATCTAACGTCAATTTTATTTGACTTTTCAAAAGCACAAATTCTACTCTTCTGACCTTTTTTCTTATCTCGCGTCGTTTGGCCCAAAAATATAAATTAAAATATTCCAATATCATTTTCCATACGCAAAAAACAAACTTTGCCTCCTGCCAAAAAATGTTCAGAAGAAAGCTTATGGGTCTTCGTAAAAACAATAATTTTGATATCAAAACTTTTTTTCATATCTCGCGTTATTTGGCTAAAAATTTAAATTTTCGATTTTTTTCAAAAATTCCAAAATTTTTTATGACAGTCTTGTAGGGCTTTTAAGAAGCAACGTTTTTCTACTCTTGACTTTTCTTTATATCATGCATTGTTTGGCTTAGAATTTTCATTTCCTTTTCTTTTTTAAATTTTGAAAATGCTCTAACTTTCTGAATTTTTATCCAAAATGGCTAACAAACTTGACCTTCAGTTTTTGACACTAAAAGAGTGTACCAAAGTCCAATTTAATAGATACATTCCTCCGAAATTTATCGTGCTCACAGACAGACATAGAGCCAAACAGACAGGCAGACACATTCGTAAAAACCTGTTTTTCGGGTTAAGGGTGTCTCAAAACGTGGACATTTGACAAAAACGGGGGGTCAAATTTTACTTAAATCTAATACTTTCTCTGATGAGAATGTAAAAAATATTTCCATTTCGATTTTTTTTTCAATATCTCCTTTCTTGTGTATTTTAGGTGAATATTGGGTCCATTAGAATTAAAATAGACTCAATTCCTCACAATTCTTACCAAATACGATATTCTAGATCTCATAAGTTTAAATTTATGGTGTTTCAAAGAAAAACACTGTTTAATGGAGAATTCAGCTCTTTTTAAAATATCCTTAAGGTCATATCTCTTGAACTATTAAAGATAAAACGTTCTTTGTTTTCTTAATTTACAAATAATTTCATACACATAGGCATTTTTAAAGGTGCCAAGATATCGCACGATGTCAAACACTTAGATCTTATTTTGAAATGAAAAATAAAATATTTTCAGCATATAAAGCTGCACCTTTCGCGGGTTTTCATGAAAATATGCGAAAAAATTTGAGAAAAAACCAAAAAATTGAGCTAGTTCAAAGAGTGCCCAAGTTTTTTTCCCATTTTTGACTCAAATTACATGGAAGGCATCACCAAAACCTAATCAGAAATAAACCGGGATGTGCAAGCCCATTTGAATGAAAATTCGTTTAGACTAGGTGTGAGTTCTAAAGTAGCAAATTATGACGTTCAGTCCTAAAACATTGCCCAATTATATGAAGGCTTTGACTGTCAAAAAGAATTTGCAGAGGCGCCGGAACGGTGACAAATTCGCATTGGTTTGAGTCAATTTGGCGGTTTGTAAAATTATCTTCCCGCTTGAAGTTGTTTCCCATTGCATGGGAATTCTTGAGTTTTTTGAAAAACGATTTTCATTATGTTAGACATATAATACAAATTATTACCTGACATGGGGAGCTTTTAAAGTTAGGTAAAATAGTGCAAAAAGTGCTCACATTGTTTCATACAGAATCACACACGCAAAGAGAGAGAGAGAGAGAGAGAGACGCGGTAAATCACACCATGACTACGCCTCACAACCGTGAGATGGGTTACCACATGGCATGGTGGAATCTCAATGAAAGGGCGGGCAACACCCTCTTGAGTCTTAGGAACAAGGAGCGCCCCAAGAATTATAGCTTTTTGCACCCATCTCGCAAGTGCCTTGGCACTTTTCTGGCAAGCGGGTACGGCTTCGAGGTTACGAACCAGTGATGGTTCCGTACCTCCGACAGCACGGATGACAAGGATAATCATTTTAGTCGAATATTCTTTGTATACTCCACGCAGCTCCTGTATAAGGTCTCGATAACTCTCCCCCTTTTCCTTCGTCTTGATTGTGATGGTGGCGTCGGTCGGAGCCAAGAATTCAATCACGAACATCGTTCGTGTATCATAGTCAAGAAGAACGATGTCAGACCTCGAGTGTACAACTCTTAGCCCCAAGACGAAGTTCCAGTAAATTTTGCACAACCCGTTCTCGAAAATCGACTCTATCTCTCTGGGAGCATTCGGTAGGACAGGGTCACGATTAACACCATAAGAGAGATGAAGATGATAATAAAGCAATCTTAAGGCCTCATTGTACCTCTGGAGGTACGTCGTTCCCGCGTGATTGGGACACCCGGGTGGAATGCGCCATAGGTGCTCAGAATGTACATGATACACTCTGCACCTGTCGCTGAGAACTTCTTGACGTAAGATGCGGCTACGGTATAACAAGGTGGAAATGTCACCGTCCTGACACGCGAGAATGAGACACTCTGTGCCTGAATTAAGTGCGGATGATTTAAGAAAAGCAAACGTTAACTCCAACGACTGGGACTGATTTTTCACATTTCTGTGAAAGTTTCCGTGCATTTTCTTGTCGTGGAGCTATTCGATGGAAGCTGTTAGCCTCTGCTTTCCTTACTCGGGCTTTTAGAAGTGAGGCATCTAGATAGAGTAATTCATTTTCCTCACTTCTGATGTTAAGAGCTAGGCCAAGGGCCTCGGCCGCCAGCTCCGCAACTTTGTAGAGGAACGCTCCTTTGCCAATCATCTCCTCGTTCCTGACAATTGTCGGAAGAGGATCTCTTCCATTTGTCACGATGTGAGCTGTGCCCAAGATAGTTCGGTCATAAAGACACTGGATATTCAGAAGTTTGCGTCCGCCGTTAAGGCGTGAGATTTATAAGCGCGAAATGGACATTTGATATGCAAGCTCTTCTACATATGCAATCGTTTCGTGTCGTTCAAGATAGCTTTAAAGATCTTATATAGCGTGTTCACACAAGTTGTTGGCCTGCAGTTTCTTGGGTTGCACAAGTCGCCTTTCTTTGGTAGGAGTTCAGTGCGGCCTAACACCAGCCACTGCGGAATGGGCGTCTCCAAATTTGAATATGAGGTGAAGATCCGGGCCAGATGTTGGTGTGTAGGGGTGAACTTATTCCACCAGAAGTTCTTGATCCTATCCGGTTTGGCAGCAGAGAAATTCTTCGTGCCCCTCAGTGCTTGCTTCACCTCTTCGGCAGTGATTGGTGGACATTATTCCTCGGACGTTAGGAGGTTGTTGCACAGCTTCGTGGAACGCATGATGTTCTCAGTATCTTCATGCAATAGGTGTTGAACTTCGTAAATCCTTCTCCGAAAAGTCTCTACCTCCTCGGATGTAGTCGAATTATTGACGGAAACAGGGGAATCACTTAAGAGGCGCGATGGGTCAGCGAGAAACTGTTGATTCTCTCTGACCCATCTCTCCCCCTCCTGTATTCTCCTCCTGTCGTCAGATAACACCCGTATTTTGTCATCAATGTGATGCTTGTTAAAACAGAAGGTTTGACTTGTTCAATGCGTGATGGTGGATCCTGAGCTCGTGGGCGAACTTTCGGACCCTCACCGTAAAAGGCTTACCAGATGTTATGTATATAATCACCCACTGAATACGGGACGCGTTTTGTCTAGCCCAGCCAATTTCCTTGTTCAGTTGATGCAAGCGCCTTTTTGTCTTTTGATCTATTGTCGGCTTTACATTCCAATCTAAATCGGCCAAAGCTCTCGCCGCATCATTAACTGAACAAGTGGTGGTCCAGAGGTCGGACACATCTGAGAGATCCTTACGAAGGACGTCATCCACTCCAGCTAGATCTTGGGGCTCAGGATGATTCTGGAAACAGGTTTCCTTGAGAGGGAATTTGTGCATTTTGAGACATTTTCATTTTAGAATTCATGCAAATATTTGAGACCTGATTTCTCTTTTGATTAGGATATAGGACGAGAAAGTTCACACACTACTACGTACCCAGTGAATCAAATTCTGCTAAGATCCAGAGCGGGAAAATTCTACAAGGTTCAAATTGAAGGATTCTTGAGTTGTACCTCTGACTTTTCCCGCCTTATGGAAACGAAGGTAATTGTCAGAACTCTTGACGTGCAATTGCGAGGCTTACAGCTCGACGTATTCTCCATATAAGGGACTAATCGCGAGGTTTTATTTGAGTCGAAATTCAACTAAAATTTGTCTCGAATATTGCCTTTCCTCAGGAAAAAAAATCAGACAAGACATTGCAAATTTTATTTTTTTTGTGACGATTTGCCAGAATTCCGTTGGATTCCTAAAAATCCTAATCAGAGATTTTTGTTCTGTCAAAACGAGGGCTCTTACATGGAATCTTATTCTCAGATCCTATTTAAAACCACAGTGCATTAATTCTTACAATTAGATTCGCCTCACAGGAAATCCTTGGCTCAAAATTTGTGTCAATTCTTTCTAGAATTCGTTCGTAAGAATTTATTGGCTTCGAGAACTGCTAGGAATATTATTAGATGTGGGGTTAGAGGCTTTCATTAGAATCAAGTTAGCTTCGACTCTACTTAATGAGCTCCTGAAGAAGGCTGAAAATTCTTCTTGATTCTCTAATTTTTGGAAATTCAATTCCTGAATTTCACGAATGATTTGCGGAACTTGAGGTGTAACAAGGACAATGTTTTCTGGTTTACAGTCCTCCAATTTTATACTAGCGAGTTTTCTCGCGAGCTTTTCTCGTACCTGCTTGCCTGCACGGTACTTGCGATTGTCTTTAGGATTATCGTTAGGAAGAAGTCTTCGCATTTTCCTTTTTTCAGAGCATTTCGGAATTAGAAATAGTAAAAATCGGAGAGTGATTTAAAAATTAATTGAATGTGAGAGGTCAATTTCATGAGATCAGGTTTGAGTCAAATATCACAATTCGAGCTACGGGCCGAAAAATGGTTGAATCAGAAGAATCAAACTACGGGGGTGAGATCCCTTAGCCACGAAGGCGGAGGTTTTCGACTAATTCGGAAAAACTCTAGCCACAAGGGCGGAAGCTTCAACTCAAATCTAATCTCTTGGGATTTTACAATTGAATTCAGAATTGAAATAATTTTAAGGCAGTGTATGAAAGTAGCCCTTAAACAGAATTTCACAATTCAAGTGACGAGGGCAAAAGGTGGTGAAGTCAGAAGACTCGAGCCATGGGGGTGAGATTCCCGAGTCACGAAGGCAGAGGTTTTCGACTGACTCACAGTAACTCCAGCCACAAGGGTGGTAGTACTTTGTTTAAATTCTAGTGACACACATTTTGGAAGTAGACAATTTCGACACAAGGGCAAAGGTGATGAAATTTTCTTCAATTAGCTGCCCAGTGACCAAATAGGTACTACTAGCATGCTAAATGGAGACAACAGCAGGGACAGATCCCACCGCTGCCACCATCAGTTTGTCACGTACGATCAAAATCAAATTATTGTTTCCATTAAGCCCTTAAATTAAAATCTGGTTACACTAAAACTTCAATAAAAATGAGAATCTAAATTGTTAGTTTTGATTCACGGTAGGGGCTTTCACAGACTGAAAAAAACAAGAGTTATCTTTCTTTATTTTTAATAGGTATGTTTTTCCTTTCTCTTGTCCTGGGAGGTGTTGTCTCCTGTTGGATCTCATTCTTATGAAAGACAAGAGGGAAGAGTAGTCGAAATTATCAATACAAATTTTTGAGCCTTAGACTCCCAATTCTAGAACATGTTTATCGTGACAAAATGCAAACAGAAGATAAACGATAATGATTATACTTTGGAACGATACATTGTTTCGCTTACCACACGTATGTTCCCTTATCCTCTACCAATTTGAGAGAGCAAGGACCAGAAGGAGAAAGACGTATTTTCTAGTACCGTGTAATTCCAATTCGGCAGTAGCTTGTGAGTTTGGTTTCGTTATTGCGCAATTAATAACTCTAGTCTTCTTATTTCGCGTTGCATAAGCACACGCGAGCTCCTTCTATTCGCGATTTTATTGAAGTTAAGGTAAAATATGATTTTATTAAAAATTAGAGAAGACTCGCGTCGTTGGGGGAACACTCTTCGTCCCCATGACTTCTTGGACTGTCTGGGAAGAGTGTCGCATGAAGCTCGATCAAATTTTGTCGATGTGCAAAAGTCAGAGCGCATCGCATATATTACGTTAGCTAATATGTGTGTATTCCTGACGTTCGTGAGATAAAGAAAGGAGGTCTGCATACGTTGTAGGAAGGGAGAAAGATGCTCGCGCGCACCACGTGCATGTGCTCATGCTACGTTTGCATAGTTCTTTTCCTTTCTGATTTACGGAATTGTGATGCTCTCTCCTTTCCACTCATTTCTGTTTCGCGCCATGCATTCCTCTTCTTTCGCTCATCACCTTAATGTCAGGTATGCTTGAAAGAATAGGAATTCGTTACATTTGTAACTATGACGGTCCTTTCGATGTTTATATGAATATAATGTAAATATGGATATGTTAGGTAATATTAATGATCTTAAATAAGTGTATCTATTAGCGATTTTTATAATTATCTGCGACTGAAAAAGAGAATAGGTTGAAAAACATCTAAATCATAAAGTTCAGCTTCCTATAATAAATTATGAATTTTAATTTCCCCTTCCTCTCTTGAGTCTTTAAGAGTCCGAATTAATACAGCATAAAATATTATTTCAAACTATATTATTTCTGAGTCGAATAGAAAAAATTCTAGTTCGTGCGTTACACCTATGGCGTAACCCGAAGCGTCGGTTGTGAGTGTAAACGTTTTCTAGAAATCTGAATAGTGCGGAATTAGTTCGTTACATGGATACTCTTGTAAAGTTTGAAAATTTGTTCTTGCTCGCGTCCCCATATTCATTCTCCGTTTTTCCTGAAGAGCTCTGCCAGAGGTTTTGAGATCTTGGCACAATCTTGGATGAATCTTCAATGATAACCCGTGAATCCAAAGAATTTCTTAACAGACAAAACCTTTTTAGGATAGAACTTTTCTTTATAGCACCTATTTTAGCTGAATTTGACTTTACTTCTTCTCCAGTAATAATGTGCCTTAAAAAAGCCACCTCCGTTCGTAGGAAGTCACACTTATCTGACTGGAGCTAGAAGTTAGCATTTTGCAAATGACAGAAAAGACGTTGAGTTTTATGTCATGTTCCTCGAGGGTCTTTTAATAGATAACGATGTCATCCAAGTACACGAAAAATTCAGTTCCATGCATACCCTACAGCACCGTGTCCATCAGTCTTTGAAAAGTGGCGGGGGCATTCTTGATCTCCATAGGCATCTGCAAGTATTCAAAGTGACTTCTTAGGGTATAAAAAGCCATCTGACCACGGTCATCTGGGTGGGTTTCAACTTGGTGGTACCCACTGACTAGAACAAGCACCGAAACGTACTGCGCATTACCGAACTGGTCCAAGATGTCAGTTATATTCGGTAATGAATAGCCGTCCCCGATTACTTTTTCATTGAGCTCCAGGCAGTCAGTAACAACTCTGACCTTCTTCTCTCCGGATCCGTCCATTTTTTCAGAATTAATATTAAAGGGGAGTTATGAGGGGATTCGGAATTTCCGATAATCCTCATTATGCACTGTTTTTCAGTTGCTAGAAGTATTCACTGAGTATCTTGGGGGAAATGACGACTGAACGTCCTGTTGATGATTTCTTCATCGATAGTAGGCACCTTATGCTGAACCAAGTAATTAGCACTGAGGAGCTCTTCATTTACATGAAAAACATCCTCGAAATCCTCTAACCAGCTAGTTACATATTCTTGTTCCTCTAGGTTTAAATGGGATTTAAAAAAGGCTCTTTCGTAGCCGTGCGTCACGGGCCGCTCTAGGAGTTTTTGAGTCGAGAGGTGAATTTGACGGAAAATCCTGTATCTCAGATTCTGAGCTCTCTTCGTCCAGGAAGGAGTAATATTCAAATGGTATGATTTTCTTTAGAGGAATTTCAATCGCGATGCTTATATCTGTAGGGTTTTTAGACAATACTTGGCATTTACAGTTTAATTCCTAACAGCTGCCTCTCCGATATATAATTCTTTTCGGGTTTCAACTCTAGGTATTCCTTCCGAGATATCGGCATTGAGTGTTTCTATCGCTAACGGTTGCCTGTTTCTTGCCCTAATCAGCATAATTCGTGAAAAGGGTTTGATTTGTGATTGCAAGGACTTGTTTGCTTCCCGGGATTTCGCATCTATGAAATAATTAAGAGAAATAGGTTCTGAAGCAGTAAAAAGGGTGTTATGCCAAAAGGAGAGTTAAGCCTTCTTCTGTTGCAAATAGGGCCTACCTAGTATACCATCTGAGCTTATTGGGGAACAATTATTTATAACGTGAAATTCGACCTGAACCTTTTCTAGTGTAACATTGATGGTACCTAGCGTATTTACGAGATGTTCCGTTAATCCGAGAAAGGATGGAATCGCAAGGTTCTTCTAGCTCGTCACGTATAGTCTTGAGCTCAGGGAGGTTTACTTCCAATCCTGAATCCACAAAAAAGGTGCTATCTTGGTAGTGCCGGGGAACTTGACCTAGAATTACTCTGTCGAGGAGGCCACTGGATTTGATAGAAAGAATTTTGATCAGATTTTGAGGGTTTCGCCACATAGCTGAGTTTGGCATAGCAGGTACTTGTCCTGGGGGATAATGTTTTGCCATTAGTGGTGGGTAAAGTGGAGTATAAGAGTAGTTTGCCATTGAGAAATTTAAAAAAAATTGGGGATTATAACCCTCATATTGATTGGCGTAGGGTCCATAATGTTGATTGATATAAAGCAGAGGAGGATTAGAGTTCAGCGGAGGAGTGTTCACCACCCCGTAATTGTTTATCGGATTCGCCTTATTTTGAGAAGGACTATCTGATCGCGCAGTCAAGAGAGGATTAGTGTTAGAAGATTTGACTGTGGTGTCTTATATTGTTACATGATAAATTGAAGCCTCATCCTTTGATGATGCATCAACTTTTTCTTCGATGTGGAAGACATAGTTGGAAGCCTTCGACAAGTCCTTTAGATTTCGCATGTCTACGAACGTGTACGTTTCGCTAGGTGATCCACGTGCAAAGGAATCCAATGCTCAAACTAATATAGGTTCCATCATCTGTTCAATTCCACTGGTGTCATCATTCCTATCGGGACCCTAAGTACAATATTTCTCCTCCAGCGCTTGTTTGACACCCGGTAATGAACCGTGTAGCCTATCATAATAATTGCTGCCATTTTTCGATTGTTTCATTTGCAAGTCCACAATCTTTTGAATGTGAAATTTGTATTTTTTCTTAGCGGCGAAACGATTTTTCTTTAATTGAGCGATTACGTCGTATACTGTGTCAAATGATTTGTTTCTGATGATTTCCCAGGCCACACCTACAAGCTTGCCCAAAAGTGCTCTGATATAGGCAGCTTCTGTATCCGTCGCGATGTAATCCGTGCCATTCACGATATCTTGCAAGAAATCCTTAAATGGAGGATTCCTGCCGTCAAAAGATTTTAAGTGGCTCGTGCTTCGTTGCAAGGTCATGCGTTGCATCATAGAAGCCACGGCTAGGGACGCATCCGCTTGATTTGCGATGATTGTTGGGATATCGGGTTTTATTCCAAAAACAGAATTTGTTGCGTCACATTAAGGGTCGCTACTAGCACCTTCTGGGTCCAGCTTTTATAATGTTACGGTGAAGGTGGATCCTGAAAAATCAGATTATTCAGACGAATTTCCGCTCTATGACTTTCTCGTACCTTTCGCGTACCTTCTAACCTGCTCAATGTCTTCCTTTAGACACCACTTGTTTGAAAATGGAACCTTTTTTCATTTTATTTTACTTGAATTTATTTAGTTCTATCACTATACTTTAACTAGGCCAGTGAAAGCCTGAGTGAAGGTAGTAAAAATTTTCTATCACCGAGAAGGCCTGAACTGGACCTGATTGTGAAAAAAAGTTTTACTGCAAAGTAATAGAATAAATGGCCACCAGATATTTAATTATTCCCTGAGGAGGTTCAACTTAGTTGGGTTGGTAATTTATAATTTTTTAACGATTAGAAGATTATGAATTGAAATTGAAATTTTTTCTTTTTGATTCCGAAGTCAACTTTCTGCTAGTTCACACGGTTCGCTATTATTTCAAGCTCCAGAACACCCTGTGCTCGAATAATCAGGAAGTCAAATACCGCTGAGAATTCCGCGCCGCTTTTCAGCTACATAAAGTTCAATTCCTGATCTAGAGATGGCGGAGCTACAAAAGTTACGGATTGCCTTTGAACTACCTCAGGAGTTGCAGGAATGACTAATTTAGATTCTTTAAAATTTTCACCTGAATTAAGCGGATTTAGTTCTTCACAACCCTTTTGATTCACAGTTGAATTTTTTCTTGCGTACTTTTCTCGGACTTGCTTTCTCGCACGATCTATAGCCTTTCGTGTACGAATTTCACTTTTCTGAAAATTAGGCATTCGGGCAGAGGTTGCTCCTTAGATGAGATCGAATCTAACAAGAATTTTTAATTTTTGAATAAAGTCGTGAGTAGGACACTCAGATAGTATGTGCTGTAGGTGCTCATAGTGCGTATGACACGCTCTACGACGCGGCTACGGCATACCAAGGTGGAGATGACACTGTCCTGATACGCGAAATTGAAACCCTCTTTGCCTACATTTAGTCCGGATGATTCAAGCAAAGCAAACATTAGCTCCATCGAAAAGGACTGATCTTTTACATTTATGTGGAAGTTTCAGTGCATTTTGGTGTTGCGAAGCTATTTGAGGAAGTTGTTGCCCTCTGCTTTTTTCACCCAAACTTTTAGAAGTGAGGCATCTCGATAGAGTATTGCAATGTCCTCACTTCTGATGTTAAGATTAAGGCCAAAGATCTCGGCCGCCTGTTTCGCGCCTTTGTAAAGAAATGCTTGTTTGCCAATCATTTCCTGGTTCCTGACCATTTTCAGGAAAAGATCTCTTCCATCTGCCACGACGTGAGCTGTATGCAGGATAATTTGGTTATCAAGACAATGGATATTTAGAAGTCCGCGCCCGCCTTTACGGCGTGGGATTTATAAGCGTGAAACCACAGAGTATGCAGGCGCGCCATGTAGCCTTTACGATCAGGAATAATGCTGGTATCGTAGCAATCCATCTCTCCGGTCCTTCATCGTGTTTTCAAAGGGTTCGTCCACGCTTTCGGAGCCCCGAATGCAAGAGTAAGGCTGCATACACTAAGAGGTCGCCCGGTATCCCAGACACACTGTTATAGAACACCTCATGCAGGTGCCATTCAGCTTTCTGCACGGTTGTTTACTCCTTAGCTAAAGGGTTGTTTCTTCATGACCATCCCTGGCCAATTGTCCGCGACTGCTTATTCAATTCTGTAGCCGTGTTCAGCAGAAGCACTCGGTACATGGAACCTTTATCCGCAACTTGAGGACGCGTCCGGTGATTGTGCCATAGGCCCTCCGGTTCGATTTCAAACAAATCGAACCGAACCGAATGCTTTCCGTGCCGGCAATGGAACCCGAGCCTCCTGGTATATACTTTTTTCAGCACTTTCTCTTATGCAAACTACCAATTTCCAATTGAAACTCCAGAATAAAAGCGTTTGTGCTTGAGATTCTTTACTTTGGTGGTACCATTTCTTGAAAAATATTTAAGTTCAATTAAGTTTCTTAAATCCGAAGTTGAAGTATCATATATGTGACTTCATGCAACTTGGAACAGTCGTGTCCAATAAAGTTTCCGGGATATATTTTCGAAAATTAAATTCGAATTGATATTAGTTTTTGTGTGGTACAAGTTCTGAGACATACAGTAAAACGTTCCAACTCAAAAAACTTCATTAATTTCTTAATTCGCTTGCTGGAACACACTGAAGTGTTAGAAGATTTATTTGTAATTTGGAATAAAGAGTAGTTTATTATATTAAACATTTTCTCTCAACATGCTTTGAAGCAAATCAGTCCTAAGTCATTCGTAAAAAATCCAACTTCTACCTATGTGAAAAACTTGAGTTATTTTAAAATAACGCATATTCATATATATGTTTGTATATATACGGGTCCCGCAACACTATAATTACTGTAAAAGTCAAAAGTAGAAGAAACAAATACATTGGAACCTCGCTCTATTTGCCCTCGGCTCCATTCGCTCTATTTGCCCTCTTCCCAAAATATCTGCCGGCTCGCATTCGATGGTGAGGAGTCGATGAGACCGAGAGAGAGGATTGCCGCCGGCCTTGCATTCCTAGATTTGGAGGTCCGAGGAGTCGAGAGAAATACGCGCGAGTTCAGTGGAGTTACGCAGTTCCCCTTGATTGTTCACATCGTAGAAATTCTTAGAAGAACCTGATGGTCATAGCAGGGAATGCCCGAGACTCAAATTGAATCGAGATTCCAGTATATCTGCTACAAGTTTTGCAACGGGGAGACATTTCCTGGGTGAGAGAAAAGTATCTTCTGAAATGAATAATTAAATATTTCAATAGAGAAAGGATCAATAATTAAACCAAATGAATATATATCTTTCAAATATGTCAAAAATGAGGCGTAATTTTGACATCAAAATTAAACATTCGTAGTGACGAATAAGAGAAGCAACTTAAGGATCATGACCTGGAAGCAATGCCCTGATAGGCCACAGACGTCTTCAATTACGGCATTTCAATACTTATTGTGAATGGTATGAGCGAGATTCATCGAAATTCATCCATTTGTATCGAGCAATCCAACTTTTTCCTCGGTGGATGATTAATGTCAATACAATTTGAGAAACTTATCCCATTTCGAGCTTTTTTCTGGTTTTTTTCCATTTAAAAAAATTAGAAAATGTCAAAGGAGTGTTGGATTCCCTTAATAGATATCCGATTGAGCTTAGAATCCGTGGGCATCTCTACCTCAGCTTAGCTCATGAAATTGGGTACGGGTCAACATTTCAGAATTTTTTATTCAAATTATTTATTTCTTGGAATAAGTGAAAATATTATAAATAATAAATATAAAATTATCGGGGAAGTATTGTATGATTGCATATTATAGAATTGTATAATATTTAACCGAACGATCTAAAATGATCCATTTATTCATGCTATATCATAGAAATTCAAAATCGATCCAAAATAAAGCGAATGAAGCTGCCTACGAATAAAATAGTAGTAGTATATTGTGTGACGAGGGAGCTAAGTTAATATTTTCTAGCGAGTATGAAGTTTGCTGCACGAGGTATGCGGCAAACTTCACACTCGTTGGAAAAGACCAACTCAGCCCCTGCTTTGCACACGATATTTTATTTAACTTTTTCTTAACGTACATGGTTTTTCCTCTGTGAAAAAGTTTACACGTTACAGACGTTACATGATTACAGACATCAATTGCGTTATAATTATTGAATATCTACATATGACTCTATTGTATTACGTGTCTTAGAAAAGTGATATTCATATGCCTTTTGTATGTAAGTTTCTTTTCTAAGAAAATAAGTTTTTGACAGGTCGCAATCACAGTTCAAAAAAATACTTTCAATAATGTTTGGGTAATACAAGTCAGTCAAACAATTTTCCGTTTCCGTACACAGAAAAAAGTCTATTTTATATTACAGCTTGTTTTCAGTGAACCGTGTCTCCATGTATAGTATATAAGACTGTCCTTCCTCGGAGCTAGTTTATATCACACCTTGAAACAAGCCCACTTGTGGGCGTAAATCCAGACTTTCTTTTCTGTGTGTACTTTAGTCTGGTATGGAAGGCCTGATAATCCTCGTACCTTAAAATTACACAGGTACACAGAAAGGCACACTGTCAGAAATTTTCGGAAAATTCCGTCAAATTTAAGTTACTAAGGTAACTACAATTTACGAAATTAGGTTGCTAAAAACGTAATTCAGTAAATTTTGAAGTAAATTTACTCATTTTTTCTCAAAATTCAGAAACGGTACCTGAAAATCGCAAATACTTCATTAATTCACTAAATGATTACAGAAATATAGGTTATTGTGAATGAGAGAAGTACGCATAGGCTACTGCGCACTCCTCGCTCCTCGATCTCAAAAGCTGTCTATTCGGCGTAATGTGAACTGTGTGTGTATTCGTAAAAAACGCGAAATAAGTGCAGAAAGTTTGATGAATTAATTTTGATATAAATATGCAGTCTGCTATCTTCAAAATAACTTCCTGTGAAAATTTTGAAAACGTCGGTGGCCTCGTATTTGACCGACAAGACCACCTGCAGAGAAGCGTCTTATTGCCAAGGCTTCCGATCGGCTGTGTCTGGGCGTGTTGTATACGGTGTGCGTAGAAAACGAAAAATAAGTGAAAAACGATTGGTTCATAATTTTAAAATAAATGTGCAGTCCGTATTCATGGACTCAAAGGCCTTTAAGTGTTTTAGTTCTTCACGTTTGATCTGACATTAGAAGGAAATAATAGGCAAAAGCTATTTTCGAAGTTAAGGTAAAAAATCTGTCATTTTACACATTCTAAAAGCTTTCCCGTGGAACAAATTACTTAACGAAAAACTGTTAAGACTTACTATGAGTAATGTTTGTACCATTTTTCATCTGAATCGATCTGATATTTGTCGAAAAATGATTTTCTTCATGATGAAATCACTCTGGGAAATTTACAAATTCGCGAGAAAATGCGCTTTTAAGGTTACTTTTAGAAATAATCATCTTTAAAATTCATACTCACGACTCTGAGTTGAAGTGGGGTAGTCTATATTTGAATGGTAATTTTGCATGACCTTTTGCTTGTAGTATTGGTGCGTCGCTTTTTGCTTTTAGTGCATGATAGTTTGCATGGCTTTTTCACCTATAGTGCATGGTAGTATTAGTGCGTGGCTTTTTACTTATAGTTTTAGTGCATGACTTTTCACTTATAGTTTTAGTGCATTGCATTTTTGCATGTTGCTTTGCGCCGAATCCGATTTGGAGGGGGAGAAATGGTGGTGGGGATATTGGTCTTTGAAAAGATAAGAAATAATCGAAGTTCAACTATTCCTTTATTTGCCTAGGTTATTAGTAGTACAAAGAACGATCCATTAAGATAGAGACTACAATCTTGCTGAAAAAATGGGCTAAAGTCATCCCTAACCTCAAGAAAGCTGTAGTCAAGCCTTACACCCTGAGAGGAAAAGATGGGGTGCTCACCTTCATTCAAGGATGAATTAATAAGTGTGAAAATATTTTAAGAAGCGTAAATAATATACAGCGAGAAATATGTATATCATCGGCTGAGCGACAAAAATCATAAAATATCATCAAACAAATTATATGTCTGCGTGTCCGCCTTAATGTGTTACTGGTACAAGGCGAAGGTGTGAGAGAGCGAAACCCTCTTAATGATCGTAAAAGATGGGCTGATGGTGACGCAGCGCTTAAGCGTCGACTCCAAACAAGAGTAATTGTGAATATAGTTCATGAGGATATTATTGCATTCTTTGATGATACTTTCGTTCTATTTGAAAAGCGTATAAGAGACGCATCGAATGTGTTTGGAGCGATGAAAGTGTACGCTGAATTAGGTGCGTAATTTAAAAGATTTGTCAACGACGATGAAAAAGTACAACTGAAAACATTCGCAACTAAGGCAGAAAAAATTTATCCGACGACTGTATCAGCTGATTGATTCAATGATGAAGTAAAACAACCAATCCTAGAGAGACTTGAAGATTTCCAAGAAACTTATTCCGAATAAGAGTTACAAACGATTGCGAAATTAGAAATTAACATTAATAAATACAACCCTATGCGAACTAGTTTTTATATCAACTTACCGCTGTCAATTGAAGAGAAACATGCTTGTATCGATGAACAAAATAATGACAACGAATGTTTCAAATTAGCAGTGTTATCGGCGTTGTATCCAGCTTCACAACATGTGCATGGTATGTCTAATTATACACAGTATAGAGATAAATTAGATGTTAGTGGAATAGAGTTTCCCGTAACTCTGAAAGATATAGCGAAATTCGAAACATTAAACAGTATATCTATAAATGTGTATGGTCTGAATAGAAGAAAGTTTAATTACGCTGTTGTTCTTTTACATCTACTATCTGAAAAGAGGGAACAACATGTTAACCTGCTTCATATTCAAGACCACTACATTGATGAAAGTCTTGATGAATATTATAATGATGACGACGATCAAGATTCTTATAACTTCCATTATGTTTGGATTGAAAATCTCTCTATACTCGTTAGTAAGCACCTATCGAAATACAAAACCAAAAAACACATTTGCGATAGATGTTTCCACTATTTTACGAGTGAAGAAAAATTGTCCACCCACGAAGAAGACTGTAAGACTCTGAACCATTACAAAATTAATCTACCCAAACCCGGTAAGAACTTTGTTGAATTTAACAATAACAACAATAAAAAAGAGGTGCCACTCATTGTCTATTCAGACTGTGAATGTTTCTTCAAACTGGCTGAGAAACTGCAAGAAAATAATTCCAATAAACTAAAGTTTTCCGGAATCACGAAATCTTTAGTTTAAGATATTATTTGAAATGCAGCTATGACGATTCTCTATCTGGCTATCATTTCTGCCCTGAAGATGCAGATTCTGCGAAGTGGTTCGCCAAGGAATCAGAGCAATTGGCAAAAGACGTTGAAACCGTCTTCTTGTGCCCAATTCCAATGGATGATTTGACTCGTGAACAAAAGTCTGCCTTCAAGGAAACGACTGTGTCTACTGGTGCTCCATTTACCCTGATATCTCTTCCCAATAGTTGCTATTTGTTGGTGGAATCTTTCTTCGTGCTCGTCACTGACTAATCCCAACTTTCAAGGAAAGAAATCTAAGTGTCAATGTAGAAAATGTAACTTCAATGACATATTTACATACAGACTTCAAAATCGTGTCAACATTTCATTCACATACCGCTTGTAATGCTTAGATTTGTAATTTCATAGGAAATTTCGGATCACATTCTCTACGGATAACCAGGTTCTTCTCTCTTCACTGCTCAAGCATTCGTCGAATTCTGATTCATGCATAAGCTCAAGAATTAAAGGCCCTATGAAAACCCCTTCTTTGATTTTTGCTTCGCTGAGTTTTGGCAATTTTGACTTCAGATCGTGAAATGCGTTTCCGTTTAGAGCTTTTGCTTTTACGAAATTCCAAACTATCCCGAGTTTGATATGTAGAGGCGGCAGAATAACATTTTTGGGGCCCACCAGAGGGTCTTGAGCGACGTTTCTTCACCCTGGTTCGAACGAGCCGCATTCGGACAAAACTTTGACGGTATAATGTTTGTCCCTAGCACGGCTGTACTAATAACATAAGAAGCAACATTACTTCGTATATCCTGTCTGCAGTTCTAATGTAATAGCAATCACTTTAAAGTCTGAACAGATTGGCCAACAATGTGGGTGGTAATTTATTTTCAGAAAGAACATTTTCATAACATCGAAGCACTCTTTCGAATGTGAAGCATGGGCAACAGGTATGGAAGGAAACTCATTGCCATTACGCAGAAGAACGCCTTTTAGAGTAGTATTATTTGAGACGATGAACGAACGCCATTTGCTAGCTATGTGCTATAAATTGATGAGCTTTGAGCTAATAATGAGCTAATCAATAAGCTATGAAAATTTGAGTTAATTCTCAGCACTTCTTACAGTTTTTTAAGAGTACCTCAGAAAACGTTTGAGATATCGCTAAAGTAAGACGATATTCACGGAGTGTGTTAAAAATCGCATCGGCATGGTCTGCGGTGTGGGCGAGAAAACATTCTTCGCCCTTTCAAAAAATAGTTAAACAATTTTTTATTGAAAATTTTTCATTGCAAATATCTATTAAACTAGACCTGATAGCAAAAAATGAAAGCCAGATTTGTGTTAAGCATTGAAAATTACTCCGCAAATGATACGTCGCATCAAGCGAGGACAAAGGTCATTTTCTTTGATCAGTGTGATTCACCTGTTGGCTATATTTTGGAAGTAGATTCAGGATACCTGGAAGAACATCACGATGTCCATAATGATTTGCCTTTTTGTTCTGAACGCTCGGAACGGTCAGGGTCAAAGCAGGAAAAACTGCTAATTGACCTCCTCCTCAAGCGCAAATATGTTTTCCATTATCGTGCACTTGAACAAGCTTTGGCAAATGGACTTAAATTAATCAAAATTCATCGAGTGCCTAAAATCAATTAGTCCCCTTGGCTGAAATCGTACATAGATCTCAATACTTAAATGGGAACAAAATCCCGGAACGAATTTGAAAAGAACCCTTTCAAATTAATGAAAAACGCGGTGTATGGAAAAACAATTGAGAAAGTGCGCAGGCATGTAGACGTCAAACTCGTCACAAAGTAGGAGGGAATGTACGGTGCAGGAACCCTCGTATCAAAACTCAGCCTTCACAGCCACGCAATCTCCAGTGAAGATCTCGTAGCTGTGGAATTGAGAAAGACTGAGGTTTTGTTCAATAAACCGATATAAGCAGGGTTTAGTGTGCTGGATATCTCCACGACTTTGATGTACGACTTTTATCACGACTACATGTCACCAAATATGGTAGTAACCTTAAAATACCTTATACAGACACCGACAGTTTCATTTATGAAGTTAAATGTCCAAATATTTACACGGACATGAAAGAAGATATCCTCAAGTTCCACATGTATGACTACCCTCCAAATGGAATCTATGGTATTCCGCGAGTCAACAAAAAGATCATAGGTTTTATGAAAGACGAATGTAATGGTAAAATCTTGACAGAGTTTGTTGGCTTGTGGAGTGAAATGTATAGCGTGCGAGTCAACGGCCGAAATTTTGTGAGGAAAGCGAAAGGTGTAAAGGCCCGAGTAGTCAAAAAAGATATAGAATTTGGCAATCACATTGACTGCTTAGAGAATATTGAAATGCAAAATAGGATCCAACATGTAATTAGATCACGATTACATCACGTCCAAATAGAAAACGATGTAAAATAGCACTAAGTCCTTACAACAACAAGAGCTTCATATTACTAAGCAGTACTGATACCCTGGCATGGGGGCACTATAGAATTAAGGAGTTAGAAGATTAGAAAATGGATGTGGATAGCGAATGAATTTTGAATATGGAATGAGTGTGTGTATATATTGTAAGCTAACATTTTGTTTATATTGATGATATGGAAATGAACAACAACATAATATGTACATATCATCTTCTTTATTTTTTAAAAAAGCCTCACATCTAGATAATACATAAGTTTAATTTAGTTTGATGTCAAAGTAACTTTACTTTAACTGTAGCTTAACTATAACTTAACTATACTTCAACTATAACTTAGATATAGTTTAACGTGAAATTGCCTTTTTTCATTACATATCTGATTTATCTATCCAACTATTGTGTGAAGAATCAAATACAAGCGAATTCACACAGACTTTGTTATTACGTTTTTTGAGAAGCTTCTTTCCAAGATAAATGTCTGGGTACTTAACTTGATGAGCTCCTCTTGATAGAAGCCACCAGCGATTGGTTGGTCCTGGTAGTCCTGGAGCTTATACGAATCTGGTTTTGTTGACATGACTTGGTCTGCAGTGTATATTTCTGTGGACCGGTTTGCCGTGTATTTCTTTTCAAAAACGTTTCTCAGTTTGCTCACTCGAACTTTATCATCAATTTTGAATCTTATTCGTCTCGCAGGTATTTTCCTTTGTTTATAGGAACGTTGCATCAATTCTTTCTCATCATCAGCGGTCACATCCTTAGGTTTCATGTCAATGGTTCGATGTTTCGTATCGTTGTACTTGGGAACGAGGGTGAGCAAGGCATCTACCCACTTATACTTGCCATGTAAACTAAATTGTGGCCACATCATGTTCTTGAATGTTCGATTGAATCGTTCAATGATTGATGCTTTGAGATTACTATAAGTTGAATACAATTTAAAGTTGTATGATTGCATTAAGCTCTCAAATTGTGAGTTGTGAAATTCTTCACCCTTGTCAGAATGCAATTTCTGCGGGATTCGACCTTAAACAAATAAAGATTCCATTGCAGTAGTAATTTCTCTTCCAGTCATGCTTTTCACGGAAATAGCCCAGGCGTATTTTGAAAATATATCTATAATAGTAAGCAAGTACTTGAAACCTTTATTCACTTAGAAATATGGGATCATTTCAACTAAATCTGCCTGCCAGGTCTCATCAATACCACGCGTTACCACACGGCGACGTGAATTATTCCTTCTTGCAGGTTTTTGAAGCACTGTGATCACTGTCAGTTTCTTTTAATCTTTTTTCTAGTGCGTCCAGTCGTGCGTCCAATTGTGCAATAAGTTTAGCGTTGCGAAGTGATAACTCTCGCTCTGCATTAATTTGTAGATTCTTAATTTTCACATTGAACCTTTCTCCAACAATTTGCATCATAATATGATTATTATCAATTTCGTTACGTATATGTGACGTAACTTGATATAGAGTTCGTATTTCGCTTTGAGCAATACACTGTACAAGTCTCAAATTGACTGCAGCGTATTGTTATTCAGCGTTTTCGATGTTACAGAGCCTTCTTCTATCAATATCAATAATAATATATAATTACCGTCTGAAAAAACCTTGTAACCAACGCACAGTGGGACGAAATCCCGAAAAGCTGGCCAAAATACCAAAAATAAATTTTCGATTTCGAAAATCGGAGTAGG
>JAUMHM010000079.1:17577704-17589287 GCA_032362435.1 Melikaiella ostensackeni
TTAATTTAAAATAACCTGTGCGGAATTGAATTTGTGAGTTGCAGAAAATCTGCAATGTCACAGGTCTTAAAGTCGCTTCTTCTTCTTCGTCTGCGGTTTGTTCTTGCAGCGCTTGGGGAAGCGTTCCGCGTACACATCCTATTCGCAAGAGGTTGTCGGCACGGATTCGCAACGCCTGTTGCGAAACCTGCGGAAGCTCTGGGTGTTTGTGGCACCACAGAGTGTGCAAGCGCGCCGTGTGACCTCTGCGATCAGGGATAATGCTGGCATCGTAGCAATCCAGCAAGTCATCCCTGAGTCGATCCTTCCACTCAAGACGTCGATCGTCTCGTCGATTCGTCATCTTGTTTCCATCGAAATTATTTGCAGCACCCCGAACTCTAGGGCGAGCGGCACTGTTTGCCGACCCATCGTCGGGTGCTTTGCGCCTTTGATCATTTTGAACCGCATTCACAACTAGTTTGGTGTTGTCATAGTTGTTTCCACGAGAAGCTAGGGAAAGGGTTCGTCTACCCTTGCAGAGCTCCGCGTGCAAGGATAAGGCTGCATACTCTAGGAGTTCGTTCGGTATCCTAGAGACACCGTACAGGACACCTCACGCAGGTGCCATTCAGTTTTCGCCT
This sequence comes from Melikaiella ostensackeni, assembly GCA_032362435.1. Lineage (NCBI taxonomy): Eukaryota > Metazoa > Arthropoda > Insecta > Hymenoptera > Cynipidae > Melikaiella > Melikaiella ostensackeni. Next base: position 17,578,328 of record JAUMHM010000079.1, read on the forward strand.
CGGTTTTTCACGCCTCAGCTTGGGGTTTCTTCCTTCGGGACCATCTCTGGACAATGGTACGCAACTGCTTAATCAGTTTTGTAACCGTATTCAGCACAAACCCTTGGTACAGGGACTCTCTATCCGCAACCTGAGGATGCGTCCGGTGCCCGTGTCACAGGCCCTCCGGTTCGATTCCAAAGGAACTGAACAGAACGGAATGGTGATTTTTAAATCCACGACTCCGTCCATGGTGCAGAATACTGCACGTTGTACGTTGGTATTTCGCGCACGCTACACAGGCACGAGAAACCGAACTTCGCATGCAGTTGTTTGAAAAAATTCATTTTTTACAGTGAATTAAAGAAATTGTTAGTCGAAAACCTTTTCAATCACTTCAAAGGTCACTATTTGCTATCATATTACATTATGAAATTTTTAATAATGAGTTCGGTTTTAAATTCTTTCGAGTTTGAAAAGTTCAGCTTGTAGCATTTTCAAGGATAAAATCATTCAGTTTACAATGCGTCATTCTTAAGTCCTTTATACTTTTAAATTTTTTCATTTTTAAGACATAATTTCGAATTGTTCATTCTCAAATTAAAAAATATGCCCGCTGCGCGGGCACATTCTTATCGTTCGCAACTTTTAGCGCGTCTAAGGCGCTAGTCTGTCGGACCTCGCGCTTCGCGCTCTGCTTCTTATCAGTTCACAGTGTAATGCATATACCGAAGCTTATTTGCACGTATTATAAAGCTGTCGGAACCTCTGCTTTAAAAGAGATTGTTACATTTTTTTCAGATTAAAACGAAAATTAATTTACTTAAGCCTGTATCAGCCTTAAGGAACACATTCTCAAGAGCACATTCTCAACACACATTCTCTCTCATAATACCCGCGCTTCGCGCTCGTCTGTTAGACTTATCGTTTGTCGCATAGTTTGGCCGGAAAATGGATTTTTATGTATTTCGCATTGTTTGGCCAGAAAATAAAATTTTCTATTTTTTTAAAAACGTTATCATTTCGAAAACAAAAACCAGACAAACAATTTTTTTCTTAAACATTTTTTTTGTAACCCATTTTTATAATAAAAATTTGAAACTAGAAATGTGAAGGCAGCTGTCGAAGATTAAGAATTTTAAATGGGAAAACCCACAAATTTGCTAAAAAATTTAAATAGAAAGAAAAATTTTTAACATGTGCTTGAAATTTCTTCACCTAGAATCGAAGAAATATGCCATTATTTTGTTAAGAAGTAAGTTCAAATAGGACTCATTTTGTTGGAAATTTAATGCTCTTTAACATTCATCCAAAGTATTGTTTCATATTTGCCACACAAACATATTTATTTAACGAATGAGGGACATATCAAGAATTTCAAGAAATTTCTCTTTTTATATTTCGTCCTTCACGTTGATCCTGCTGTAAGTAATTTTGCAGAAAATTAATTCAAATAGGGCTGATTTTATTAGAAATTTAATGTTCTTGAATTTTCATTGGATGTATTTTGCATATTTTCCATAGGCAAGTATCTATTTAACAAAATAGGGGCTTATCAGGAATTTCAAGAATTTTTTTTTTCATTTGTCTTCCTCCTACGTGGAATTAAGCAAGACATAAATAATTTATTTAATTTTTTAAGTTGCGCACAAGTTTAACGAACAATTTCAGACTAATTAAATGGAAATCGTTTAATAAATACACAAGTTACATACGATTGTGTATTAGAATTCAGGGACACTGCAGCCGCCATGTTGATGACGCAATTTTTAAAGGTTTCCATGAGATGAATTTTGAAAAACGTATATGGGTGATATTCTTGGAACTAATACGCGATCAGGATTCGAGCTACATAGAAAAAACTATAAAGTAGTACTTTTTGGCCAAGAATAAAAAAAAACGGTGTTTTTCAAATGCCCGTGACTCATAGACCAGACCAGGGGTAAGATTCTGAATCTACCGTCGATTCCGGACCTGTAGGTCGAATCTACTCTGCTTTGACACAGAACTGTCAAGAAGGATCCTTATCCTTTACCTAAGTCAAAGTACCTCAAGATTTTCTTGCACAGCAGAAAAAGGGTCCTTCCAGGTTCAGGACTACGAATCGAACCCTTTCGACTAGAATTTTTTTTCAAAGGGCCATACATTTTCAGTCAGTTTTGCGTCGAAAAAAACTGGTCGATTCTGAATCTGGACAGTCGATTCGGGGTCAGACTGCCCCTGTGGATTGTGAAGACCCCTGTCAAAGACACTTACAGACACTGATAGAACTCTTCGTTTTTAGTTTTGCGCAGAATTTTGTCTACTTTGATTTTTGATGAGAACATTTTTTACTCTTGATTGACAGGAAAACAACAATCCACTGATATACAATTTTTTGCTCCTACGAAATGCTTGTCACAGAATCTGACTCCTTATTATGCATCTCCAAATGAAGTAATTAAGAAAAAAAATTTACTTCCCTGCACATTACTGGATTTACATCATTTTCCCGACTAATTGACGATAGTTACATAAAATGTAATTTACAACTATATAATATATACAAAATATTTTACACAGTAATTGTATATTTCGTAAAAACCAAGACTCGTGGTAGTGAATCGATGTAAATTTTCCCTACCAAAAAAAAGTAACGAATCGGCGTTGACTACCCATACCAAAAAAAAAAATCATGGGCAAAGACGACGAATTTCGACTCAAAACGAGCTTTCAGGATTTATTTTCTGTAAAAAATTGCTTAATCGAAATATAAAAAAGAGCCAAAAGATGTGTAACAAAAAATCGTCTGCAGGTTACATTAATTATTTCAATAACATTTTCATAATCAGATCTTATTTTGCGATTTTATGTATGAGTATTTTAAAAATTCTTTTTAAATTGGCTGCGCGACCTGGTCAGGGATTTATCTGGCGATTTTGTTCCTAATTTTTTTATACATATAAACTTCATTTTATGACCGATTTTTTAAGGTAAGCGGCTTAATTTATTCGTTTCAGAGAGTGCTTTTAGAACAAATATTTAAAATATTTAACATTTAACATACTTAATGCATTCGATGAGTTAAGAAATGATGTCGTCTTTAAAATTCTCTATGAATTTACTCAGTTTCACCAAAAGTGAAAGAGCTGCTAATTCTGGAGCTGATTTTCAAGTTTATCGATCTCGCTTTTGTATGAAATTATAAGCTATGTTATACTTAATGCTACTTTCATGGAATTTTAGTCAGTGATTTTTTTTTCTTTCTTGCATAAGTAATGAGAAGGCTAAAAAGCAGTTTTTGATGAATTTCACCATTTTGACATTGACTCAAGTCTTATGGGTTTTTTTCATTTAATTTGAGAAATATTGCTCTCAGAAAAACATTGTAGAGAGAAGTTATACGTTTCATGAAAATACAAAAAACGGACTATATCCAGAAAAGAATGCGTTTCCCAAAAAAATGTTGTACACAAAAGTGTAGGTCTCAATAAATTACACATTTTCTTTATATAACATTTCTTAATTTTTTTAATGTTTCATTTTCGGTGTTTCTTATTTTTTTGACATATTTCATTTGTCATTTGTCATGTCGTTTGAGATGGTTGCGCAGAATTTTAGCTGAAGTGAAAAAAATACCTTTGCAATGACCCATATATTACCTAGGAAGAAATAAATTCACACTTGCATCCGTTAAAAGAAGAAAAAGTAAAAACGCGATTTTTGAAATTGAAATATGGTACAGCTTACTTGTTCCTTGTTTAGATTTTACTTTACTGAGAGCTTGTTGAAGAGTGTAACTTTTAGTTTACAAGGACTAATTTGAAATTCTTCTTATACTTAACTTTTACTTTTTTAAATAGGATTGGCAGAAATTCAAACAACTACAGGAGGAGACGAGAGCTGGAAATGAAGTGAAGCGACAAGAAATGATACAGAAAGCTAGCATGCCTTGTCAAAGTGTATTGGATGAAGAGAAAAATAAACTTTTAGAAACTGATTCGGACCTTTTAGAGTTTTTCACAGACGAATATTTGCTTGAATATCAAAAGCTGAGGATGGCAGAAATGTTAGATAAAGTACAAAAACTTCGTTTTGGTAGCGTCATTGATTTGAGAAATACAGAGGAATTCCTGAATGCAATAGATAATGAGGACAAATCCGTTATTGTAATTATTCATATTTATGAAAAACACATTCCAGGATGTGATGCTATGAATGGATGCTTAATGACTTTGGCAAATGAATATCCATTTGTTAAATTTTGCAAAATCTTGGGTAAGTTATGCAAAGAATTAACCATTTTTTTAGTGTATCCTCTTTCGCCTATTGTATCGTTTACGTGAACTGAAAGTAATATGAATCACATTTGTTTTGTGATCTCTACGTTTTAAGTAATTTTATCCTCAAACAAATGCGCCTCATTTCAAACTCTTTAATCACGCATCGATTTCAGAAAAAGAGTGAACACATTTTTATTTAAAGCGAAAGAAGATCGGATCGCAAACAAATTTAGTTGCTTTTTGTAATGCGGCCTCAAAATGTCCAGGAAAACCGTCACGGTGGTTGAACGATTTTAGTGACCCTATAACCTTTTTTCGATGCTACAGCTACTCGTTCTCAACTTGCGAGATTACGTATCGCGGACCTCTGAATCAAAAGATGCAAACGCAGTAATAAGTTTCAATGATCACAGCATTCCACTCATTGGCAAACAGTGGAATTCACAGCAGTGGATTGCCCAGTGAATAACCCCTTGAAGTAACCACGTCGTATCAAAACTTCCGTACGATACGAATAGCCCAATTTTTTCGGTATATGATTATTTATAAGCACTGCAAAATAAGCCAAAGTTAAATATCCATATACTCTTCGACATTCCATTCAAGATATATTAGTCGAAGAAGTCTAGAATAATTTTCATGTGGGTTACAAAGAAGTTTCCGTCTTTAATTAGAAAAATTTTCTTGAATTTTGTTCAAAATGTGAAGATTTCTGCATTATGTTGAATTCTATTACTTATATCAAAACTATGTGGTATTAATTTTTGTACCTCGGACCGGGACTGCTTATGCAGGTATCGCAAAATGAAATACAAATTTTTTTATTATTATTTCAATATTTGTTCTTTTTTGGTTGCTGTTGGAAAGCTTATTGAATTCTGTATAAATGAGCCCTAGTTAATGTAATTTGGCCTTGTGGGTATTGAATTATCACGTGAGAAAGACAAAAAATAAAATTCCAAATTGTATGGAATTCTATACTCCAACTTCAACTCTTGGAAGGAGCTAGGGAAATGAATTTAACAATTTGATATTTCACAAAAGTGATCTTTAGAATTTAACCTTTCATTTGAGCCATTAAATATTGACAAATCTTCACGGGTTCATGAAATGATAATTTTTTTGTGTGAGCATGCTAAATTTGAATGACGACCGTCGATCACGTGGTTCGACTGTCCCAGCGACTGCCTCGTCCAGCGAGACGGCGCCGAAGTGCGAAGTGTCTAGTGAATTCTTACGCGGGAGACGTTTTATTTTCACTAAATATCTGTTATGCATGTCTCCTTTTTGTTATAGTCATTGAATTAATTAAAGTTTATTATTTTCTCAGTAATAATAATAATGAATCATTTAAATGATTGAATAAATTAAATAAATACAATCACATATGTAAGTATTACATGTGAGCGGTTGGGTGCAAGTACTGTTTACTTGCATTTTTAGAAGTCACTTGCATTTTAAGAAGTGACTTGTTTTTCATTTGTTCTCCATGAAGTTATGTGCAAAACAAATGAAAAGCAAGGGACTTCTGGAAATGCACATAGGCTGTTCTTGCATCTAGCCGCTCATATGTACAAAAAAAAACATTCATATTTTTCACTGAAGAAAGGTAAAACAGGAGGCAGTGATGGCGTTAGGTAATGAGGCGTGAATATACAGTAGCGGGGAAACAAGAAAGAGGTTGAAAGAAGTAGTGAAAAGAGTATGGAATGGTGAGGGATTCCCAGAGGTATGGAAGAAGGGTTGAATAACGCCAATACACAAGAAAGGAGAAAAAGGTAAAGTAGAAAATTATGTAGGAACAACTCTATTACGGCGCACAAAATATATGCAATGGTTTTAATAGAGAGGTAAAAGAAAGAGGTAAAGGCAGAAGGGATACTTTTGGAATGTCAGGCAAGTTTTACAGAGGGTAAAAGCACGTTAGATAATATTTACATTTTACAGCATGTTGTAGAGAAGGAGCTGGGAAGAAAAGAAGGAAAAGTGTGTGCCTTCTTTGTAGATCTAAAGGCTGCAGTTCCGTTGGTAGATAGGAAAAAGCTGTAGGAAACAATGGAGAAAAGAGGAATAAAGATAGGACTAATAGAAAGGGTGTGGGACATTCATGAAGAAACGAGAGATAGGGTAAAAGTTGGCGCTAAAACACCAGAAGAGTTCTGTACAGAGTGTGGTTTGAGACAGGGGTGCCCGCTGAGTCCGTTGCTGTTTGCGGTGTTTAGAGCTCACATGGAGGAGGTATTAAAAAAAGGATTAGAGGTTAAGTTAAGTACATAGAAGAAAAGAAGTTGATTTTGAATGTGGACAAGTCTAAAGTATTAGTTTTTGAGAGAAGTAGAAGGAAAAAAGAATGGCAGTGGTGAGCGGAAAAGATTGAAGTAGTCAAGGAATATACGTATCTGGGATTTCTACTTAAAAAAAAAGGCAGCATCAAGGAGCACGTTAAGGAAAGATTGAAAGGAGCGCATATCGTAATGAAAAAGGTTTGGGGTATAAGGGAGAAATTATTTAAAGATGTATTTAAGAAAAGGACGAGAATGTTTGAGGCGTTGGTATTAAATGTACTAATGTAGGGATGGAGATTTAGGGGTGGTAGGTATATGATGAGGTAGAAAATTTGCATTCGCAATACGAAGAGAAGTTAATGGATGGTGATGGTAGAACAATAGTTAAAGCGCGTCTGAAGGAAAGAGATAGTGTAAGCGGCGAGGGTGAAGAAATGAAAGGGAAAGGTATTTGAACAGGTGTGGTTGGTCAAAAGAGTGGGTTAAGGAAATACATGAAAGTGGAATGAAGGTACAACAGATTTGATAAGAAGGGATAAAGAAGTAATGAAACAAGAAATAGAGAATAAAATGAGAGAAGCTAGGTACAATGAGAAATATAAATGGATAGGAGTAGAAGGAAAACCAATATATCTGGAGAGGAAGGGAGAAAGAGACAGTCTGAAATTGATTGCACGTGTGAGATGTAGGAACAAAAAAGATTTGAAGAAATATTGGGAAACAGAAGAAGAAAGAATATGCATGCTTTCCGGGAGAGGTAGAGGTACCTTAAAACACTGGCTGGAAGATTGTGAGAAAATATAAAAAGGAAGTATGACAATGGGAAAGATTCTGTATGAAAAAGAGAAAGTACAGGTGGTGGAATGGCTAAAGGAACTGGGAAGGAAGAAAAGGAAGAAGAAATCGAGTGAGAATAGAACATAAGAGGAAAAATGTAAAATCTGTTGAAATTAAGGTTGCGATAAGGAATGGCGAGCAAAAAAGGTATAAAGCGGGCTGAGAAAAGCAATGCGTGTAAGCGCTGAACTAAGACAACGCGTTGAGACAAGGCGTTACGGCGATGCGTTAAAGCGAGGTGCTAAAGCAATAAGCGATAAAAATGGTAATAAAGCATTCTTAGGGCCGCACTGTGTCTGTGTGCATGACACGCTCCACACCTGTCGCTGGGAACTTCTTGACGTAAGAGGCGACTACGCTATACTAAGGTGAAAATGACATCGTCCTGACACGCGAAAATAAAATCCTCTGTGTCTGAATTAAGTCCGGATGATTTGAGGAAAGCAAAAGTCAACTTTATTGACAAAGACTGATCTTTTGCATTTCTGTGAAAGTTTCCGTGCATTTTCCCGTCGTGGAGCTGTTCGAAGAAGTTGTTGACCTCTACTTTCTTCACTCGGACTTTTTGAAGTGAGGCATGTAGATGGAGTAATGCACTTTCCTCACTTCTGATGTTGAGATCCAGGACCGAGGGTCTCGGCTGCCTGCTCAGCGGCTTTCTAAAGAAACGCTTTTTTCCCAATCATCTCGTGGTTTTCTGACCATTTTCAGGAGAGGATCTCTTCCATTTGCCACGACGTGAGCTGTACCCAAGATAATTTGGTCATAAAGACACTGAAAATTTAGAAGTTCGCGCACGCCTTTACGGCGTGGGATGTATAAGCGCGGAACGGACGAGTTGATATGCACGTCTCCTTCACTGATGTTATATCCTGAATGCGGCTCTCTGGCAGGCCCAGGTATAGGTAGGTCTCTCCAGCGTCAAGGTGTTTAGTAGCACTTCTGTCAAGGAGCTCAGGGTCGTCGCGAACCCTAGCAAGTCGTCCTCGCTTCAGATGAATCTTGGCACACTTGTCCAATCCAAAGTCCATACCAATTTCTTGAGTGTACTTTTCGACGATCTTTAGAGCATCCTTGAGATGCTTTGTTCCAGAAGCATAGATCTTCAAGTCATCCATATAAAATATATGAATTACCTTATGGTCACGTTCATTAGATCCGCCGCAGAAGTACCCATGAGAATTACGTAGTGCGAGAGATGGTGGCAAAAGTGCGATGCAAAAGAGAAGAGGGCACATGGTGTCACCCTGAAAGACTTGCACTTTGAACACGCGAATTCAATATCTGCGCGAGCACCTGCCAGGCGGAAGTAGCTTCCCCCACTCCGCCGTCATACAGTGCGTCAGGTCTTGGTCGTAAATTAACCGCAATTATATACAGAAAATTAACAACTTATTTCTTTGATAATTTTATTACTATTAGTTTAAGTATACATCTACACCATCTACAAGTTTGAGCTGTGTCTGTTGAAAAATAGGACTGCAATAATTGTTATTAAAAAAAATAACCCCCCTCCGAATCAACTAACAGCAAATTTATTATTTTTGTTAATTCATGTGAAAATTTTAACTTTCGAATGACTCTGACCCCCATTTTGTGAGATAAAAATTAGCGAAGTTAATCCATTGGTTTATGAGACAAAAACGTACTCCCTTTTTGCAGCCATTCTTGACCAACTTACTTGGGAAAAATCAATTATCCTCAAAGTACCCCTGATAGAACAACTCTTTGGGATTCAAATTTGCCGAAATTTATTGCTTTGCAACCGCTGTCCCACGTGTTATTTCCGTTGAAAACCCGTCAGTCCCTCAAGAACAAATGGCTTTTCTCCCAAACTATTATTTTGAGCCCAAATTTTGCCCACCTTCTCAGCAAACCAAAAAAAAAAAAACATTTTCAGACTCTTCGCATATTATGACAGAATAATATTCCTCAAAAAAGGTTCAAGTAATATCTTTTTTAGGTTAAAGTTGGTTGAGGTTCGCCGTGCCCGGTAATTGGATACGTTACACTAGTTATTTTGTCTTTTTGTCTTATTTCTTTGATTATTTTTGTTTCAAAACTCGTAAGGAGGTTGGTTCACAGTACGAAACTCCGAAATTTGTATACAACTGTCATAAAATGTAAATAAAACTCTACTTTGTAATTTAATTTTATAGTCAAAATGTTAATAAATTCCTTTTTATAATTATTATGTAGTTAAAGGATTATTTGTGTAACATTTCAAATTAATGGCCAAAAATTAAAACTGCAGTTGAAGAATTTAAGGAAATTACATTTTGAAGTGATAGGGAATATTTATTATTTCACTTTCCCTCTAATTTTAGAATTTTGATTACAAATTATTTAAATTTGATTGTTTTTGAAACGATGTGCGAACGTGCGAAACATGATTTGAAAAGATATTATTTGATTTAGCTTTCCTTGCATTTTAGAAACGGTCATAATCTTGAGTTTAATTCTATTGGGAGGGGCAGTTTCAATCCCCGTGAGCGGAATTCGTGCAAACCTAAACTACCTACTTTTGCCCTGAGCGGAATTCAGGATTCGGATTCGGAGGGTGGTTGACCGCAAGCGGAGTTCGTGTGCACCCGTTACCAATTCCTCGTCTCCCCACTCTCCACAAATTTCTCTCTCCTTTTTTTCACGACAAACTTCTCTGCGTGACTCATAATTTTTAACATAGTCTTTTCCAAATATCGAAATAAGTTATTCGGAAAAGTGAAATACGCCACATTTCAATCTTCGCAAAGTTCAATATTAATGTTTTACTCGAGTGAATTATAAATGTTATAATTATTTTTTGCTAAATAGTGCAACACTCTTATTACATTGTCAGAATAAAATAGTAACTACGCATTTTAATAATGACTATATTAATTTTCGGAATCGACCACGAATATCCGCATTCTAGAATAACAGAGTATTAAAATTCAATCCCATTTTTATCAAACTTGAAAACAAAAAGTCTTTCCGTGTAGACATTGTAGAAAAAGCCATATTGGCCCGTTTTTATTATTTTGCAAGAGAACTAATTAACCAATCTCAGCTTCGACCCACCAAGTTGCAGTAATATCTATAATATCTCATTATATTTTTTCTCAAATTAATACTTTGATCGCAATTTGCAAAAAACATGGTTTCGTCAACTTTGAACATTGCGCAATTCGCTCGGTGTACGGAAATCTGCCTGAAAACATACGGGCCTTCATCCCAGGCATCAATACTACACAGCTATACACTTCATTTTCATTATTAACTTTTGTGGTGAAAAGGCACCTTTTTGGTCTTCGTTCCCTGGACTATTTGATGTTGGCGAGTGCCGTAAGAGCACGTTTTATCAATTTTTTTATTCAAAACCATATAAACCCACTTTTGGTTGCTTACGGGGAGCAAGCAGCGTTAATAGATTAAGTATAGAGTGAAGTATTGTAACACGCGAGTTTAGTGATACATATAAATTAAATAATCTACTTACCCTCGCGGTTGTGATTATTTAATGAATAATCTTACTAATTAAATTAACCCCTTCGTTGGCAAAGAGATTTCGACAAAAAGTGCCCAAAATGGCCAGAAAATTTTTTTTCTTGAAAATTC
>JAUMHM010000079.1:17589387-17604038 GCA_032362435.1 Melikaiella ostensackeni
TAGGTATTTCGATCACCGTTGATGACAGTTAGGGTCGAGTCCTAATAACCTCTCGGGTCGAAAAAAAATTATGAAGAAAAAAATTCCCGATTTTTGGTACTTTTCTCCAAATTTGGCGCCATATTGTATTTCCTAATGGACCAAACTCAGTTCTGACCACGGATTTTCGAAGAGCATACCCAAAACTATAAGGAAGCATGTTTTTTGTTAGGAAATTTCTTTTTTTCAATCATGAGAATGAGGTTTGAACATAAGTTAAAAAATTAGAGTTCTTGGTCGTTAATGGGTTAAGTGGAATAGTTTTATCATTATTGTGTTTGCGATTTCTTTACCTGAATTGGGCATTGGCCGACTATTTTGATTGACTGGAAATTTAAAGGCTGTATGAAGTGTTACTCCACTCATCAAAAACGCTGCTTTACCTGGTGATGTAAACAATAAAACATACATTGTGTCTTCTTTCGGTCCTATCAAAGTTGGTAAATAATAAGTTACTGTTTAAGCATTATTAAGTGTGCTCTGACCAATACCAGCCGAACCACGTAGAAAAATGTGAAATGGCCCTATATTTGTTTTGATGCAATACAATATATGCGTAAATATTTCCCACTGTTTGATATTCAATTCTTCCATTGCCTTATGTAGTTCTTCCTTTGGCAACTTGGCAGAAGCAGTATAAATACAAGTTCTCTTTAATCCTTTTTCTTCCTCACCTTGTTCACAGACATCTATTTCTTGTTCTTTGGGCAGTTTGTTCTTGTTGAAAAATTTTATTTTCCTTCTATATCCTTTATTGTAAATATTTGCATTGCCTCTTGTAATACGTCATCACCAATGGCGCAATATTTACTTCCATTTCATTTTATTACATCTATATTTTCGTTGTAAATGAATTCGCAAGTACCTTTATTATTATCCTTATTTTCGCACCGCCAAGGTATATATTTACTTGTTCTCTGTAATAATTGTAAGGATTCTGTACCCGATTATATCTATGATATCGAATGACCATTGGTCTATCTCGCTGTTTTCCTTCTTCGTCATCATTGTCAGTATAATTGCATGCATTTTTCTCATGATCATCGAGTTTTTTATTAGGCTTTGAAAAAGCCACAAAATCTACTAAACATACAACGTCTTCAGACGGTGGCCGCTTTTTGTATTTTGTTACATTATCTTCCTTTAGAACATCTTCAGAATCAGCATCTAATAATCGTAATTCTTTTTCAGTTTTCAACATTTGAGCCCTCTCATTTTTCGGACTATTATTAATAAAGACAACTTTTCTACTACTTTTAGATACAAATGAAGAAGGAACCTGATGAGCAAGCTCTTTTGCAGACATAAGATTTCTATTTGAAAAAGTATTCCAATATTTTCTTACGCTTTCTTTGATATAACCGCTACCACTGTTTACTTCTTCAAGTGCTTGACGTGATAATTCTGATATCCCACTGTCTACTTTACTTTCATAATTATCAATATAAACTTCGCAACTATACGAAAAACAAACTGAATTTCTTCATTGGCCTCGGATAAACTTAATATTTCCAGGTTATAACAATTAATTACACCTTCGGCGTGCATTCGCTCTGAAAAATTCGCGTACTTTTTATTGACCTACGAGCGGCCAAAATATATTCATCTTCCGTTAAGTTCAATTTTTTTTTTCATCAAACTCTACTCTGAATCACTATCTTCATAGATAGGTGCATCCTTTAGCCGAAGGAAAAACGATGGGCATTAGACTTGCCCCTCAATCAAAATGCTATTCGGTAATAACGGTCCTCGGGAAATAATATTGCCCAAATGGACCAGCTTTCATTGAAACATTAATATTTTTCGCTACAAGTCCTTGAGTTTTTTAAATAGCTAGACCTAAAAGCTGTTTTGGTTCACATGGTCTTTCATGACTAAGCCGAACTTCTGATTTGATGCCTGATGCTGTAGATATTTTTGTTGAAAAATTATTGCCAGCAAAAATTTTCGGATTAGATAATGCATTTGCATGTGGTGTGGTCGAAGAAATTGGTTTTTTACCTTAACCAAGAGCTATAATTTGAGTTTCATTAGCAGATTCTTCGTTTCCATCGATAAGCAGAACTTCTTTGACTACGTTATCCTCAATGTCACTGACATCGCTATTCGATTTGGAATTTAACACATAACTTATTTTATCGTCTCCATCTTCTAAGACCTCAAGTTTATAAACATTGGCATCATGTTCTTGATCTCTTTCCCCTTCTTCCACTACGAAATTAAGTTTAACATCATAATTATTTTCATACCTTTCAAAAAATGAATTGTCTGCCTTTATTTCATGCTTTTCATATAAAGGAGACACTAATAAAACGCTTAATACTGTGCATGTATTGCTGGCCTAACTATTTCATTCATGTAATTCGATTTATGAGAAAAATGCATTTTGAACTTTATTTGCACAATATCCATTTCGCTAAATTTTCGTAGCAATACGTCGACCATTTTTTATACGTTTACTTCAATAAACGCAACGCTTCTTTTTAATGATACTTGCGGATTTCCAGTATGCGGTTTTAAAGGCCTAATTTGCTTAAACACTGTAATAGGGGCAGCCACAGTAGCTCCCAAGTTTATCAAATTTTTCACACAGTCATCCACGTGATGGAACTTTAAACCGTTGTTAGTTGTTAATTAGGTACTTTCTAATTTCTAGTATTTCTATCGCATGTTCTACAGATCTCAATAGCAGTTTTAACATGAATCATTTTTCCTGAAAGACATCATCGGCTGATTTTGAATTACGTTTCGTTGTCCTTGAATTCACAACCAAATTATTAAAACACAAAGTTTCACAACAAGCACAAACATTACTCGGTGCTTCGTTTCGCCATGTAATAAATTTCAATGTAACTTTCCCTGCAGCGATATGAATCCCTTAACCTTAGGCGACTTTTTGAACTTATACCTTTTTCCTTTTTCGCGTTTCTGAATTCAGAATCTTTTTGATTCTGTCTTTTTGCTTCTCTCTACTTCCTTTTTTGACTCCTTTAAAATCTGGATCTTTCCTTTTTCTGCCTTTGGACAGCCTTTCATTTCCTCTAAATTCTTCGTCTTTTCTTTTTTCTTCCTTAAATAGCCTTTTTTCTCTCTAAATTTCCATCTCTCCTTTTTTTATATGAATCGCCTTTCTTTTTCCTTGAACTCTGCGTGTTTTCTTTTTTTTCTGCTTTGGTTAGCCCTTCTTTCTTGATAATTTCTTCTTCTTCTCTTTTCTTTGCTATGGAAAGCCTTTTTTTCTCTAAATTGTACGTATTCACTTTTTCGTTTTTATACGTGTTTTGTTGTGATTTTTCAGTATCTTTAAAATTTGCATTTCGTTCTTGTTGTATTAATTTTTTATTCCTTTATCCTAGACATTTAATGATTTTTTCAGCTTCAGCATTTTTCAAACAATTACCATAAATTTTTTCACTATTTAGTAAATAATAGACTGTATCACAAAATTTGAGTTACTATATGAAATACTCATCAAGTCCAGGAGGCTGAAAATTATTTGAATTACAATCCAGGATTGTAAATGTTGATTTTCGGAGCCCTCAATCGAAATAATGCTGTCTTACTTGAAAAGCAGAGATGTTTTGAGGGTCAATTATCTGTAATATAATAATATTGCAAAGATTCAGATGAAAGTATTTTTAATTTGTGAAATTATTTGTTGATGAATATGTTCTCATGTCCTTATATAACTGACAAATAGGTTTAGAGAATAGTTTGATATTTAGTGTTTTATTCTTGAAATTAATCATTTGAGAAACTAAAAGTTAATTAAAACCCAAAAGTGTGAGAGAATGTCATATTTTCAAGATTTTCTAGTTATTTCAGAATCTAGCATTTTTTGAATTTTTGATATATTGATAGTAAGTTTCGATGAGCATTCTTGTTTTTCTACCTCATTCTTTGCGTATACTTGGAAATTTTTTGATGAAGAAGTCTCAGAAATAAAGTCTTGTGTAACTAATGCTTTCCAATGCATTTCAGAAGTAATGGCCTTTAAAGAAACCGAAGTTGTCGGCTTTTTTGCTAAAAAAATCTTCAAGAAATGTATAAGATAACTAAGCCTTGCGCGGACAAGACAAAACATAAAGTTTTGACGAATGAAAAAAATAATGGAAGTTCATTTATATCTTGAATGTACAAGATTTCGTTTCTAATGGTTTATTTAGTTGAGAATCTATTTTTGATTTGTAATTATTTTTGACGGACTTAAAAAAAGGAAGTTACTTATTTTCCTGTTATGTGTTATCAACTCAAGAAGAAAAAGGAATATGAAAAAATCGACTTTGAAGGAGCGCTAAATAGTATGAAAAATGTTTGAATGCAAAAGTATAAGCAAATCCTACATGATAAGGTCATAATTCAGAAGTTTTTTTTCAACTTGGGGCAGAAGCGGAGTTCTAAAATATAAATAATTTACAACGACAAATGAGATAGTGATCACTTTATTACACTCGTGCAGTATATAATGGAGGATTTGAAACATATACCTTAGTCACATCCTATCGAAATTCTTTATGAGTTGGTTTCCTTTCTTTGAATAAGATGAGGCCCTTTTTTGGTATTCTGTGTTTTATCGTAGTGGCTTTTCCTAATTCCATTGGTAAATATAATAATATCTATCATTTAAAGTGCATTTTATTCGCAGTATATTTATCCTATTCGAGATCATTTTAGATCATTGTAATTAAAACAGCTCTTTTTATCCCAACATAATAAAAATTACGCCCATCTTTCGTCAAGGAAATTTTCCGAAAGAAGAGCGTCGAATAGAAGATCCAAACTCAAGCTTTAATTTTTCCATTTTAATACTGAAATTTCCTTCAGCTACGGTAACGGATACTAAAATAGAGTCGTAAACGGATAAGAAAACTCATACAAATACTGGAACGTATACGGGCATTGCTACTAAAACAAATATCGTAACAAACAAAAAATAAATCTCGTGCTAAAAAATTCTGATACTTCAGACTTTTTTTTTAGAGAAAAGTAAATCAAGCAAAATTTTTTCAGATCGTTCAATATTTTCTTCTTTCTATAAAGATTGCAATTTTAACTTTAGGACCTTTTAATGAGAAAAATATTGTATTCAAAAACTGGAAATTTTTCTTAGTGCAAATTATCCTCTCAAAAAAAACCTCAAGCCTCTTTTTATAACTTCTGATAAAAACGCTGTAAGCAGTTTTCAACTATGCTGACCACTACATGGACAATTGCAACAACATTGATGTCTCAAATCAAAAACCTTTTTTTAAATTTTCTCATTTAGGTAGATTAAGAAAAATGTTTTCAAACCATTGATAGTTCTTGCAAATCAATCAAAATTGCAAAATCGAGAAAATCCTAATGAAATAAATGATTGAGCAGATGTTTTGCAGAACCTGAAGAAATAGCTCGTTCAAGTACACAAAAAAGTACCAAAAAAATGTTTGCACATATAGTGTCAGTAGCATATTGTGCGAAAAGTCTCACAACATAACCTCACTGATAAAGATACTAAAATGTATACGAGAACGGACACTGGTCCAGACATCGTGTAGTTTTTTACTGTTTTAATTAGGTGAAGCGAGTTTTTTTTACTAAAATTGTTTATTGAGTGATCCTGATGTCAAATTCATATTTGCTAGAAATGACTGCGACGCGCCTCAAAAATATTTTTGAAAAACGTTCCAAAAATCGTGTTTGTATGGGCTCACCCTTGCCGTTAGTTATAGTTATGAGTTATGACCATTCAAATAAACCGGATGGATTTTTTTGTTTTCGGTTTCAAAATGTCCATGGGACTATAGACTACAATAATGAGTCGGAAAATCCCATCCGCATGGACCAGGCAATTAAATTTGGTTCACCACCATCCGTTAACTGTGTGCAAGATGGGTGCCTCGATTGCTGATTCCCGATTAAAAGCGCAGTCGAGAAGACGTTTCAGTGCAGTATTTGGCGAAGTTTAATCGGAATCCGTAGGACTTCTTGCATCGATTCGTGACTGTGGGCTAAACCTGGATCCACCACCATACACGCGAGACAAAGCGGCAGTCAAAGCAGTGGGTACTGCTTGGTGAAAGTGCTCTAAAGAAGGCGGAGACTGTTTTGTCGGCTGAGAAGGTGATGGCCTAGGGTGGCTCTTATTTTCAAGGATTGAATTTTCTTCACGCTGCCCCACGGTTAGGTTGAATGTCATGTCAAAATGATGCGTGCAAAATTGGAGCTCAATCGGACGAAGGTGAAGGGTGCCGCTGGGCCACTGAAAATCAAAGAACCATTCAATTGAAGAAAAAATCAATTTCATTTGTGCATTATGCAAAATTATAATGATATACAAAAAAGCTTCATACAAAAATTGTAGATCTATCAGAAATGCACACATCATTATTTGCGACTTTTTGTCGAGGAAAATGCGTAAATTATTTGTTTTTACTACACATCTTGACGCTTAGACAAATACTATTTTTCATAACCTGGAAACTTTCGACGAAAATCACTTACAATCTGAAGCACGTACTGTTCCTCTTGTTTATTTTTCGTAAATAATTTATTATACTCTTCCATAAGCTTGACACCCGTCTCAGCCGAATCATTCACAACCTTCAATTCATTTACTAGTTCCAAACCTTAACAGAATTTTTATTTTTAGGCCACGGTGACGGCTCTGTCCTAAGGAATTGATCATTCCAGTTGAATCTTTCCAAAAATCGTTCAGTGTCGGCGGAAACAAATTGCTCAATTCCATTGTTAATAATTTCTGGGATCTCATCGATTTGTACTTGTACTCACTTCACATTTTCATTTGATGATTCTGTTCCGCGACTCAAAGCATTGACCATTTTCATTTTCGATTCTGATGACGATTTCGGATCAAGGGAAGCTAATACGACAGTTCCGGAGCTTATATATCATGAATGATTCATTACTTCTCTCAATTCAACACGTGAGATACCGGGATCGACAGCTTGATATTCACGAAGTTTCGACAACATTCTGAAATCCGGATGAGGTGCTTGCGTAGCAGAAAGTGTACAACTCCATTCTTCGACGTACGCACTAACAATAAGAATATAAATATCACAGATCGCATTCTCTTTTTTCAGAGATAATGCAAATTCACGACGAAAGAGAAAGATTTTCAAGCTATAAATAGCTTTTGCCGCCCACCTTGCATTATGGATGGCCCTCGGAATAGAGGAAAGTAGTCCACGAGCTCGTACTTCGCCAAGGAGAATTATAACTGATTCCAAAAATTCCTTATAATTCTCTCTAGGCTGCTGTTTCTTCAGAGTACTTCTAACAAAGTCAAGGATTCGAAATACATCGCCATAATTAAAGTGTCCTTTGACCTTTTTGTTTTCAATCCCTGATCGTGAATGATCAGCATTGATTTCAGACCACGTGTTTTGAAGATTTTCGAAGATCAATACAGTCAGACCTATAGCTTTGCACATATTTTCCTCGGAAATGCTTCTGAGAATGATTTCATATATATGATGTCTACAAGCAAAGTACAAAAGATCTTTTTCTAAGAAATTTTCTATCAAAACGCATGTAGCTCCATAACATTCAGTATTCGATGCTGTTGTATTGAAAACTAATGCTTTAGCACAACTTAGGAGACCTTATTCAGCAATAATTCCACAAACAGCAGATGCCTGTTCTTTTCCAGTCACAGATTCCAGTACAGGCACTCCAAGAAGTTGTTCAGCATCGTCATTCAAGAGAATCAAAGGAAGTCGATCAACGGTCTCTTTACCTGATAACGCTGAAAGTAATTCACCAACCCAGTGCACGACAGTAACTTGCAATTTCATGTCCATGAACTGCTTATAATTACAGTCGCCTTTTCTTAAAGTATATTTTTCTTGAAACGGGAATACATGACCTGTTGATGACAAAATCCTGGACATCATGGTCTAGTGCCTTGGCAGTTGCAATTAGAACATGAATTGCACCTCTGTCACTGATTGTACATTTACCTAAGGCCACATCAAGCACAGGAGTTACTAGCGTACGGCTGCCTCTCACTCGTTTTGCTTTTGGTGATGAAAATTCCAAATTCATATCTTCTGAGAGAAGACGTTCTACCACAATATTGTCAGTGGATTTTCCAGCAACTGGTACACTCATATCTGTATCCGATCCCAAACTGTTGCCGCTTGAAGATGACATCAATTCGGCAGTTTCATCTCTAAAAGAAAAAAGAGAGATTCAATGATACAAAATCAAATAAAGAACTGGAATGAGAGAAAATTAGGAATATTGCATGGTTAGAAGTTTTTTTTTTATACTCTGAAACTTTTGCTTCTCTTGCAATTTCCTTGTAGTCGATACCAAACATGAATCCTTGTCGAGCTTTCAACCTTTGATTTATTAAAAACTGCTTATCTTCTTCTATTGTAATATTTTCCTAAACGTTAGCATGTGCAGTGTCGAAACGATCCCCAAGCATCAATTTGAAATTTGCTTCTTTCTTGTTATGAGCCTCCGATTTACTCCCAGCGTGTTTTTTTAGTTGTCTCCATTTTTGGTACAGAGATTCTAATTTTGGAATGAAGTTTCTCATTTCACAAGTTGAATTTGTGCTTTTTTCTGAAAAACAGTAACTTCTTGCAATGCTAGACGGCCACAGTATTCTAGGATTCCCAAGAAAATGTCCTCACTGATTACTCGAAGAAGGGTAATATATAACAGGAATGCATTGTGGATCGTTATTGGACCGTTTTAAAGCTGAGCTACAAATAAAAACGGTCACGATTGATGCAGAAAAAGTACTATTCCATCACGAAAACGCACCGACTAACACCTTCGCAATCGCAATGGCAAAAATACACGAACTGGACTTCGAATTGATTCCTCATCCACCTTAGTCTCCAGACTTGGCCTCATGCAACTTTTTTCTGTTCTCAAAATTGAAGACCTGGCTCGGTGGGGAGGAATTCTCGTCTAATGAAGAAGTAATCCATGCCGGAAATGCGTATTTTGCAGACCTCGAGAAATCTTACGTTTCTGAAGAAATTAAGATTGAAATCTCGCTGAACTAAGTGTGTAGTCCTCGAAGGAAACTATATTGAGAAATAAAGGCAAACTTTTCTACACAAAAAAAATGTTATTTGCTTTTTCACTAAATTTCTAGAGTGACCCTCGTATCTCTTTATAGCAAACTTTTCAAATCTAGCGAAAGGAAAAACTAGTTGTATTGGTAGAAAGAAATGCAACCATTGTGGTTTAAAATTAATAATATTGTAAACTACGGCTAGTTCAGAGATTTATTTCTTCTTGCAGAATCAGTTTGGCCACATAAACCTGCTGCAATTCATCCTGCACCCCTGCAGCTCAATGTTCCTCATTACGAAAGTCTATTTCATCCAGGATTCACTGACTTTTTACCAGCAGGCGGCTTTACTTTTTATGTAGGAACAGATAAGGATAACAAGTACATCCTTGGAGTAATCCAATCTGGATATTTGTGTTCGCTTGTAGCTCCTAGAGCGGATCTTAGATATAATTATGGAAGAATTAAACTACGCATAAATGGCAATAATGCCAATGAGATTGTACCAATATTTGAAGAGGATCCTCTGAATCACTTGTTCTTTAGGGAATTCGGGCCACGGAATACTCGTTTTGCCCAGCTACATCAATAATTCCACTCAAGTGTATACTAGGGCAGTAGTATATTTCGTTTCGAAAATATACACTGTATCCACATTCTTCTTAAAAATCGCAATTTTCATTTTCCGACTTATCTAGAAAATCGGTAATATTAGCCAGAAATATTTTATCAGAAGCGGCATTGAGGCACTTCCATCTTATAACCTTGTATCTATGTTCCTATCATTTATTGTTCATACGACCGTCCAGCAGGAGGCTTATGTGAAAAAATGTTTGAAATGATTTAGACGAATCTGGTTTATATTATGGTTTGATTATACATTTTCTGAAAGAATGAAAAATACAGCGAAAAATACTTATAAAAAATATTTCTTTTTTCCTGGAAATCCACCTGATACCTTTTAATATTACTTACAAAAAAGACTGAATTGCCTAAGATAAAATTGATATCTAGAATATCATTGTTTACTTTAGTTGTAAAATTATCTGAGTTTTCACTGAAACTGTGATTATTATTAGAGCAATCAAAATAGCAACACAACTAATTATATTGTACGAAAATACGACCCCATAACAACTTTTCCAGCTTAAGGGACATGAAGCTGGGAATAGCGCTACAAAAATAATTTTTGGCTTAAGTAATGAAATGAATTCTGAATTAATAATGACTTCAAATTGTTTCGTTGTAGGCGCCAGACACCCATCCATTGGTGTCGCTCGGCGAAAGAAATAAATCGAAAGTATTTGAGATGAAGCAAACTAATACTTGAAAATCATATCTCCAAATTAAATTCGAAAGTTTAGCCCTAGCTCAGAATAGAGGGGATATTCCGTAAGGGCGAGAAAAATGTTACAGGCATTGCTGTTAAAATATAAAATATGCAAGTTGTTCATTCAGCAGTGTGAGTATGTGAAGCAGAAAAAAAGGAAGAAAATTATTTACACTTTGTGACCCATGATACATGGCATGTTCGTTTAAAACTCGTTGTGTTTCGTTTGAAGGGCGAGATCTATTAGACCGTCATAGTGTTCATGAATTTACAAGTGTATTAATTTCAAAGTATGGAAATTCCACAAGTGTACTGGATAAAATTTTGTTGGCAGCGGTATAACGCTTATACTAAATGAAGAGACACGATATTCAATTTTTCACACTCCATAAAATTCATAGAAAACTTCTTCCTAAAATGGCAGAAGGCCTGGAAGACGCGAGAAAATCACTCTACTACTCAAATTCCTCAACTATCATAATACCTGTAGTTCACTACACTCCAAAGAAAATCTATACACAAGAAGGAGATCGACATACTGGCACCTACCTCAACTTCTTGGACCCAAAGCTCTCTAAAATTCTTTCCAAATGTCAACTTGGTGGAAAAAGTGGACTCGTTCAAATTGAAATGAGGATACGTCAAGTGACAGCTCTCCCTAGCTCAAAACGCCTCGATGGCCAACACGGAACTGCTATACTCCTTCGTGCCTGCGTCTTCTTCACGTCCTTCAGACCACGTGACAAGTTTTGTTCGGTAGGTGCTGCCCTCCTAAGCTCTACGTCTGGCTTCGCAATAACGACGATAATAGCGGGCCCGGCCTCTCTTTGATAATTTGTGCGCGGCTCAGAGCAGTGGCAAGATGGCAGTGCTCATTGCTGTGACAGGTGCCGAGTCTAGTATAACTCGGCATGCAGGGATGTCTCATTATCTCCACTGCATTTCCTCCACTTTGTCCTGGGACTTAGTCTCATTTTGTGCTCATCATACTTCAAGTGATTGAGCCCAGTGAGCATCTTAACCACTGATCTTAAATCTTCCTCAGGTAACCTCAGGGTTTTCCTGGCTTTGTCCATCCTGAACGTACAGCACAGCATGGCTTTCGCCTGTCGGCAACTCTAGGTTTCCTCTCAGTACTCCCTGTGCTTCTTCCGAATCCAGTTTTAATGTCCATCTTATTGCAGCAAGATGCTAGTCCCAGAGCCCGGTTCCTGGCCTATATATTCACTTACTGCACCACTCATCGCCAGCTGATCCGCTTTTTCGTTACCCCTGATCCCTGTATGACCAGGAACCCATATGGAAGACACGTTATACTTTTCTGCCAGTTGGTTTAATGTAATCAATCTTAATGTAATGCAATCTGCGTGCCAGCCGCGTCTTCTTCTATGAGTATCTCAGCGCAGCGGAGGACAGCCAGGACCTCCGCCTGAAAGACGGCGGCTTGTCGTCAGAGTGGGATTTCCATCCCTTTCCTTCCTGCACTGTCGTAAATTCCTGCTCCTGACCCCCTTTCTCCACTGAAGCCATTTGTGTGCCAGATTCGCCTCTGAACGAGCGGGTCACCATTCACTTTTCACACATTTCTGTTTCGAATGATGACGCGGAAAGCTCTGGTGAAATCGAAGCGTTTTGTTATACTATCCTGCCTCATACATGTCACTTCGGAGCCGAGTGTGTTTAGTTCCTCAAGTCCATCTGTCTGCTCTTGCTGCTCTCTTGTTAGATGTGCTGAGTCGAGTGATTCTAGTGTTCCGTCAACGTCAAAGTTATGAAGTGTAAATAGTAGGCAAGATTCTAGTGTTGCGTCAACGTCAAGTTTATCCAGTTCCAGTGTGAATTTTCAGAAAGAACATGTACTTTTTGTGGACACAGCTGAAAATGTAAATTCAGGCGCATCTGAAATCGATGGAAGTAGCAAAAAAGGCAAAAGTGTTGTTATACGTGACTTGCATAGAGCGAGAACTTTTTAATATTAAATATAAGAACCTTGTTGCACACGACGTTTCTTCATTTGGTAGGCAACCATTCTAGATGTTAGACCTTTAAATATGAAGAGAGACAGTAAGAGAGAGAGAGAGAGAGAGAGAAAGAGCAAGACTAGCCGAAGCACCCCTATCGCGAGAAAGGAAAGAACTTTCCTTACCCTCGTGCGAACATACCTACTCACGTAAGTATGGCCATGCCAGGATAAGGAAGATACGTTTTTCTTCACGCCAGCGGAGTGGCAGAACCGAGTGCAGATGAGAGCTGTTCCGAACTCTGTAAGCGTGAGGAATTGTTAAGTATCAGTCCAGAATAAAAGTGTGATCATATCGAAAGCAATATAGTAAGCATTTTCTTTGTGTTCTCTCGACTTCCAGTTACTAACCTACTTCAATCCCTTTGATTATATCTACTTGTTTTCTTTCCTGCCCTTTTTTCACGGGTCGGCTGGCATACCAGCTCACTCGTACCGCTGATACGGCTGGCATATCAGCTGTACTCGTCAGGATCATAACCTCACTTCACCTATCAGACGACAATACGCAATGACATACTGCATAACATCACACTTAGCTCTCTCTCGCACCTATTAGCGAGGCCGGCCTGCACCGCAACGGCGCTCTTCACCAATCGTTCTCTCTCATTTTCCTATCTTGAACGCTTTCTGCCAACTCCCCGTCCATCCTATTCCTTCTGTTAACACAGTCACCCACGGGACTCACTCCGTCTCACGACGCACTGCATCACCATCACTCTCCCTTGCACTCCTTTTTTCGAACGCATCTGCTTCCTACCTCGAACTACATTACCACCTCTCACCCTTGCAATCCTGCTACCTCCCTCACAACCCAGAACTTACCCCCATCTCAAGTGAGGAGCATATCAATTGGCGACCAACGTGGGGCCTACTTCCTCCTACGACACATTACGTTACCACTACTCACCCTCTCGTGGACGCTTTCTGTCCTCTCTCCGCTAACATCGGATCCACCCTCTTCCTCTCACCCATACACTCTAGCTACCACCTCCACCAATAAATAACTTTTTCCCATATAAAGTGAGGAGCATATCAGTGTACAAGATTTTACAGTACCATCGACTGATGAGGCTGTAAATGCCAATGTGTCGACAGAATCAGTTAAAAAGTCAAGGATGAAATCCAGGGCTTGTAAACGTCTCATGTGAATGAACACGAAATGAACGGAATGAACAAAATTTAAACGATTTAGATGAGAGTACGCGAAAAATGTACGAGCATGTATCAAAAGCTAGCAAGGAGCGCGACAATTACAGAAGCAAAAGTTTACAGTATTATCCTCATTTTACACATACAATACACATTTCATATGTACAGTTATTTAATTCCTAGCCGCTGTTTTAGCATGAGCCAATCATAGAGCGTCTACGACGGAGTATCTCTTACTTCCTTTCATGTGATTGGCCTGAGAAAGAGGAAATGACCTTTAGGGGGAATCGTTCAGTGGAAGTGTAAATTTAGGGGTAAATGAACCATGCTTTAGGGGAGCTTTGCTCCATCCATCTGGCAACACTGGCTCGACATCAGCGATCAAACGCCACGTGCGAACGATACTTGAGGAAATATTTCTATGAATTTCATTTTGATTATATTGCAAGAAGGGAAATCATGTCACATGTTTGTAAGTTTTACTCTAGTTATTTTTAATTGTAATTACTTTTAATCCTCAAACGGTACACTCTTTACTGGCCCCTACTGGAGGTACACTGGTGCGAATCTGGCTTTCCCCTTCCGGCAGAAAATCACTCAAGATTGTCAGAGAAAAAGTCAGGCCTGTTTCAGGCTATTTTCAGGCTCGATTGGAATAATTTCGTCTCAAGAAAAAGTCTTAGAAATTTGAGTCCCTTTTTACGACTTAATTTATGGCAGCCGAACCTTGAGGATGGGGCATATTCAAACTCGCACTCTACTACCTGAGAAGCATGCAGTATTCCTCTGGTGGAAAATCTAAAAATGCTATCTATTTTTACGTATCACGTACAGTTTACGAGGTACAGTCTGTTACATAAGAGCATAGTCACTGTTGTGAGAAAATGAAAAGAGTACGAAAATTCATTCAAATATTGTTTTATTTAATCAAAAACTTTCATGCAAATACATTATTAGCAGGTCCAATCACCTTCAGCGTCAATAATGGCTTGGCATCTTCGAGGCATACTTTGGACGAGATTTTTCGCGTATTCTTCTGAAAACGACCTCCAAATTTTGTGAATTCGGCG
>JAUMHM010000079.1:17619431-17632544 GCA_032362435.1 Melikaiella ostensackeni
GACTAAAGATTAAGTTAAGTATGAGGCATAGTGGTTAAGTGAAACTGTAAATGATGTAAAGGGAACGGAGCCCTCAAGCCCGTAAAAGGGAGAGTAATAAAATACATACATGCATACATACATACAGGTATGTACGCATATGCAAATCCATAGGTTGGAAAGATATTTCTTCTAAATCGACAATTATTAGGTGCAGATTGTTTTAAATCGAGAAGAAGGTAATCATAAGGTTTGAATGCCGCGTCCTGATAGGCTCTTCGTAAAAAAGCGGATTTTCTAGATATATTTGTCAAGCAAGGTGTTGAACCTGAGCTCGGTCTCTAGGATTTTCGAAAACGACAATGTAATTCGTATTGAGTAATTTATCGCTTTGTCCATGTCCCTGATGAAATAAATTTTGCGAGATAGAGATAACACTAAGATTTTTGTGGTGACTGCCTTTAGTAAAGAGATCTACAATAGTATGGGAAGCCTCTCTCATCCGGTCGTCAATAATTATGAGCTTATGTCGGTTACAATCGCTAGAATAATTAGCTAGTTGTGTCAAACCCTCTCTCGAAATTCGATAGTTTTGCCGTATTCAGAATAGCCTGACTGCCATTCTGAATAGTAAAACAGAATACGTTAAAAATGTGTATCGCACATATTATCGATGTAGCCTAACAATTTTTTGACAAAACAAGTTTTCCCGCTTCCAGTTGGCCCGCAAACCACAGCAGTTTTATCATTTATAGCAATATTACGTAGTTTCTGAAAACAAACTTTTTTGACAATTCATCAGCTTGTAGGTGCGGAAGGTGTGGAGCCAGTATAAGCTTCTCGATTGCACACGCGGAACCTGTACAAGCTTTTCTTGGTTCCGCACAAGGGCCAGATTCTTTTAAACTTATACAGCCTGTCTCGCATGCCGACAATCAGCTAGTTTACGGCATCCCGCGTTCCCGGATAACCTGGATCTAGTAAAAGTGTTTAGCTTATTTAATTTCACTTGAAATATTAATCATATACACTCGCAGGCAAGAAGGGTTTAGAAAATAGAATAAAAACATATGAGGAGAAAAACATTTTTATTTCAAATTCAGAAATGGTTGCAGAAAACAGTTTCAAAAACTTTTATTTAAAAAAGCAAAGTATGTTTTACATAAAATGCATACGTAAACTCTCACGAATTACACACTCATACACATACCCCTCACGCACACATTCACGAATACATACAACGCAGAGAAATATAAAAGCATACAGCAGTGTAGCAGGGGTTGCATTACATCAAACTTTTATTTTTCGTCTTGAAAACCATACAATTTATCATTGAAATCTTGTGTAATCGATTTTTTGTATCAATGGAAATATTTTTCTACAAAAAATTATTATATCGCATATAATAGGCGTATTTTTGAACTAAATATGCGTCGAAACGTCTGATACGTTCGTCGATGCAAACGACGATATTAGCGAGTCCTCCAAATGTGGGTGCCTGAAGAATAATGCTGAGGGTGTAGAATTTTTCAGATTTTCTCTGTGAATTGATATTTGCTGTTGATGTGGAGCATACCTCGGCCTGTACAATCTTTTCGATTAAAATAGCTTTTGTGTTATACGAGGTTTCAAAGAACAGGTTATAACAACCTATTTTAATCGGCCGAGAACGGAAACCTGTGTTATTGCTGTTGTATCGATCCACAAAATAGGAACAAATAAGAACAAATTTTTGCTGTAACTGAAGCCACTCATCACGGTTGAAGGAGATACCATAAGACTTACTATCCGAAAAACGTATAACTGGTTCAAATGATCCATCGACTTGAATCTCCAAACCAACCACAACCTTCTTCGCAAATAAGATAGTCATTCAGCTCGTAGATTGTTGGAAGAATCAGTGCTTGATGCTGTGAATATTTTATTTTTTTCACTGATCCACCATCAGACGAAGACATCTCTGCAGGGCAAACACGTGTCTTTGAGACACTTTTCACTATCAAAGCCTGGGAGGCTTCACTTGACTGCCCGAAACTAGATTCAGCTGTCTGACACTGAGACTACGACATGTTATGCGTATAAATTCCCAGCGTATCATTGATCTTTTTACATGCCGCGACAGTTTTCATAGACTGCAACGTGGATGTGGAGAGCTTCCCATAATGTAGTGTTAGGGATATGGCGTCATACGTGTTGAGCCAATGAGAACTGTTCAAGACGGCTTCTCACATGCGTGCGCATGAAAGTACCACGTGTTTTACGCATGCGTTTCAAAAACACAGGTGCGGTATAAGCATAAGAAAATATTCAGACTCGGAAAGTCAAATGCACCCTCATGACTTGCGTATGAAAAGAAGAAGTCATGTGTGTATGTGCGTGTGTATGTGTGGGAGAGAGACGTGTGTAGATATGAGTGTATGATAAATTATACAATAGATTTCTAATTACAGCCCATGCTAACGAACGAGGAGTAAGAATTCACATAAACAGAGTGAATGTACTTAGTAGATTAAACGACTGATACCAAACTTGAGGAATGTTGAGTGTTATAGATAATTCTACAAGCTTTTATTCCCAACAAGCGCATTCAGAGCGAGTAACGCCCCCTGGAGAGAACGCATAATGTACACATTCATCGAACGCGGATGTTGCGCGGGTAGAGAGGGCCTGTTGATGGTCTGCAGGGGAATAAAGAGCTGCTTAATGCCCTCAAAATGGGACTTTTAAGAGATCATCTGACAAATGGTGCGCGCAGTAAAGGATTTTTTTGAAGTGCGGCGCGCGCAATTTAACTAATCGTCCTGTAAACATCATACTTGGAGTAAAGGTTTGGGTGAAATCCTCGGAGCATAATAAACTATTACAAGTGTCTTATTTTTCTCAGCAGTGTCAAGTAAACTGATTTCATTTTCTTTTTCTGATTTTCTTAGATTGTCAAGATAGTATTTTACATCTAGTATTTTCACCAGCTTAAATGGTTTCTTTCTCAATCCGAGTTAGTGAAAAGTGTGTCACTCAATCAAATCAGTGAAGATTTTTACTCATCATTCAGTGAATTTTCACTAATTGATCAGTCAAACATAGTTTACTGGAATTTCAGTGAATAATCACAGGTTCGTAGTGGATCCTCGCTAGTACAAATAGCTTAATGTATGTCACTGATTCTCAATAAAATGTCACTGATTCTCAATGAAATTACACTGATTCGAATTAAGAGAGTTTTTTGAGAATTTGGGTAAAAATATATTTACGGCATTTATTTCTATCTTGCCACTGCGTCAATTCCTATGCCGTGCGTTCAGCCAGGTCAGGGGCGAAAAAAACCTCTTTCGGCGGAGAGCGAGCAAGACCGATAGAACCATATCTCAGCGGAAAAGAGAGTCAGAGCGATATAGACTCTATTCAGGAAGAATAAAAATTATTCTCATTTTGCTTTACAGGGTAGCGAAATGGAATTACGATTTCTCTACACGGTCAGATAACCAGCGGGGATAAGAGCGGAGTTTGGAATCGTGTACGGAGTCCAATGTCCCCCCCTTAGGAGACTTTAGGCCAGGAATTGACACCAGAGGTGCTTGTCGATATTTCGGAAGAAGGATGTGCATTTTGGGAATTGGGAAAATTCCAAAAATACCTCATCCACGAGGGTATTGCACTTATTGCCTCAGACTTTAAAACCTTTGGATGTAGTGAGAAACCAGCTTTTTTCGATGGTATTACACGGTTCATAGAAAGGGGAGAGCTTTTCCTCCATACTACGAGGGCTGTTTGATAAGTCAGTAACTTTTTGAATAAGAGATTTTTTTCGGGAAATAAGCATTTTATTTCTCAACATAATTTCCTTTTCGTTCGATACATTTAGTGCAGCGTGTTTCCAATTTTTTTATTCCTTCCAAATCATAGGTTTTCTCAAGGCCCTCAAAATAGGCGTTTGTTTCGGTGAAGACCTCTTTATTCGAACCAAATCTCTCACCGCCCAGCAATTTCTTCAGGTTTGGAAACAGCCACCTCACGCACTTTCACTCTCCTATCGTCCAATATCATTCCATGGATTTTATCGACGATTTCTGGCCTGATGATCTCTTTTGGGCGACCTGAACGTTCGGCGTCACTTGTACTTGTATGACCACAACGGAACTCAGTAAACCACTTCTCAACTATTGAAATTGATGGTGCAGAGTTCCCATAGTATTTATTAAGCCTTTCCTTCGTTTCAATAATGTTTTTTTTACGTAAAAAATAATGCTTAATTAGGACATGAAATTCACTTTTTTCCATTTTCGTAAAAATTCACGAGGTTATGTGCTTTCAATGGCTCTCAAACACAAATTAAATGACCCAGCTTGCTCAAGAATAAACAGTAGTCTATTCATAGATGGCGTTGACGAAATAAAACGCTTTTTTGCTGGAAAAAAATCTCTTATTCAAAAAGTCACTGACTTATCAAACAGCCC
Organism: Melikaiella ostensackeni; assembly: GCA_032362435.1. Classification (NCBI taxonomy): domain Eukaryota; kingdom Metazoa; phylum Arthropoda; class Insecta; order Hymenoptera; family Cynipidae; genus Melikaiella; species Melikaiella ostensackeni. Next base: position 17,623,865 of record JAUMHM010000079.1, read on the forward strand.
TCGTATTTATCTTCTGTACAATACTGTATAATATTCATTTAAACTATTTCAAATTTGAAAACAATTTTAAATTCAACAGGGGCTGCATCCTCTCGAGTGTTTCGTACGCCCTGTGACAAGGACTACAAAAACAGAGCCGATCATCGATGTGCAAATTAATGTGGAGTCTGTCTCGCGCAGCCCTCGTGTTAAGAAAAGTAAGACAATAATAATCAAACCGATCATCGCAAGTGCGAAAAATGTCTTCGTCTGTTTTTTAATATTGATTGCTTTCATCACCACTTAACACAAAGTTCTTATTCCTCGGAAGAAGTGTTTGTGATGCAATAAAAATTTGTGCTGAGTGTTCACGCTTCGTAAATATTACAAAAGATAGAAATCACAAATGCGGATTCAGTTTTCATAGGATATGCAAGTGTGAACGTGAGTACAATCACGAAAGTTTCATGAAGGCCATACGCGATCGTGTTATCTTCAATAACAGTACTATCCCGGAACCTGTGATTTATATTTGTTATGATTTCAAAACGCAGCCCACAATTCTAAAGGTTTCGATGCTCAGTTCATTTTGAAACATTTCATAGAGCACAAGAGTATCGAAAAAATAGATCTGCAACTCATACCAGCGGGTATAGGTGAAAAAAAGGAACTTTCTCGCATTTATTCAATACCCCGGAAAATAAAAATTATTGCAGACCTCTTCCTGCAATTGAATTTTATTCTCCGAGTACAATGACATGTTTTGTAGTTTCACGACTGTTTTTGGCATGGTTGCGAACGATGCAACAGTGTAGGCAGGGATAAAATAAATCGGTAAATCTGGGGAAAGCACGAATAAGCGATATAAACGTATGTGCGCATTTACCGCGAAATCAAAAGATACGGGTACAATGTCATTGAAATGTGAGAATACGATTTTAGGCATTCAAAACAATCGGATAAAGATTTGACCCAAGTTTTGAAGGACCATCCCCGTCTCAAACTGAACAATAATCAAATCCTCATGATGCTTTCTACGGTGGTCGTACGGAAAACACTAGGGCTCATTACGAGGTGAAAGACGGAGGGATTATTGAATATGAAGATGTTTTCTCTTCATATCCTTCTATTTTGAAGGTAGACATGTTTTCTATAGGGCGTCCGACATTGTACATCGGTTCTGATGAATGTAAAGCTTTCACAGGACTGAATCACGATCTTAGGAAAGTCAAGGGTCTAGTGCGTTGTACGTATGAGGAACAGAAATGGCGGCCGCATTTTTGAAAAATTATAAACCGTTGAAAAATATTTGCGTTGACCTGATTTTCATTGTCTGAGGTGTAATTGAATAAGCACAACTGTGAATATTCATGAATTAATGAACAAAGTTTATTGAAATACGTTATGGAATTGCTCGCAGAAAATTTTCAAAGCACAGAAATGGTATGTTTCGCAGAAATAGATACGTTTATGTCATGCATGACATTTTTAAATGTATGATTATTGATATTATTAATAATTAGAAAAGATTGGCCCGAGCATGTGCTTATTATGCGGGCAAGAAAATCTTTTTGAAAAAACCGTAAAGCAAATTTATCTCAAGATATTACTGCTGAAGGATATCCAGGTTGAAAATAGTATTTTTCGAAACAACTGCGCGATAATGGCAATCCCGGCACGAGTGGGAAGGCGCAGCACGAACCCGAAGGACAAGTTGACGTGAACCGAAGATGAACCGAAGGGTGAGTGTTGTGCCTTCCCACGAGTGAGTCACTGTTATCTTCGCGCACGAGTGCCGAATTTGATTTTTTATTACACCTGCATGGGAGGTCTCTTTTGCGCGCCATGTACAGGCATCGAGAGGAGGCTTTGGCGAACAGAGCGAAAAAGTCTCGTTTTGGTGCCTGTAGATTGTGCGCAGAAGTACAATCGACCAGAAATTTGCAATTGAAGTATTAAAATTTATTTAAGACGTTTCATTTTTGTAAGAAGTACTTGTGTAGAGTCCATTGCCTGTTTTTGACAATCGAGCGCTAACGTTATCTTTTTCAGATTCAGGAAGTGCGGAAGTATGAAAAAAATCTTTATATGAATGAATCAATGAAAATTCTGTATCTTTGAACGTTTGAAAGATTGTACGTTAGTGAGTATTGAAAACATTGATATATGTGTTGATCTCTCAACTGTAGTGTTGTCAGTCTCAAGATTAGGAAGAAAAGACTTTCAAACTGTTAAACCGAAGTGAAAACCCTAAGATTATGATTCCATCCCAGTGGGCACAAGATTTCACGACGTCTTAACGACATCGTTGCCACATCTTTAAGACATCCTTTGTCTTTACGCTGTTGTAAAGATGTCAAATTTTGTGCCCACTGGGATAATATTCAGAATTTGAAATATTATGTTTGTTTTACATGAAAATGTTTATGTATAAAATATGAAAAAAAAGTTTCTATCATATCCATATGTTAACAACGTATTCAGTTCGGCTTTGAAAAATGTATAATACTATAATTAGTGGAAATAAATAATTTTTTTCAGATATTATCTTGTCTTACTTAAAACTATAATTAAAGCACGTAAAAAAACTTATTGAAAATAAAATATAATTTTCATTATGCGGTAAACCAGGACGTCGTAAACTAGGTCGTGAACAATGTCGTAAACTACGTCGTTTGCTATCTCAATTTCCATCATAGTATACGACGTAGGTCACCACATAGTTTAGGACATAGTTGACGGCATAGTTTACGACTACTCTACTACGTAGTTCAGTATGTAGTTCACGACGTCGGTGTTTCCAACAGGGTTTGTATCTGGGATATCAAAAATTCGAAATTTCCAGTTTTTATCGAAAACGGAGCAAGATATGAAAAAAGTCATCAGGGCAAAATTCTTTCTTGGAAAAAGTGCTAAAAAATATCATTTTACTCTATTCTAATCTCACCACCTATTTTGGAAAAACTTGACTTTTCGACTTTGAGACGGAAAATCTTGTTCTCACAGTTTCACACTGAAAAAATTAGAACAAATAAAGTTTGATTTGAATATTCTGTGGATACTTTTTTGTTCTTTGAAAATTTTATAGTTCACTTCTTATCAAAATGTATAATTCTTTCTGATTTTGAAATTTCCAATCATACAATAAATTATTATCTAATCAGTGAATGAATTATTGTATAATTTTTTCTCGTATCAAACTCTGAGAAATTAATGTCTACCTCTCAAGATCGGAATATCAACTGCTCAAAAAAATAATTGAGATTAGAAAATAGTAAGGAGTCTTTCTATAGCGATTTTTCCAAGGAAACATTTAGCTCTCTTAACTTTATTTCATATCTCACTTCGTTTTCGAGAAAAGCTAGAGAATTAGAATCTTACAAAATGAAAATGGATTTTCTCGAAAAGGGGCTCAGTCAAAGATTTTGTTTTTTTATCGGAAAATAATTGTAAGACATCCCAGACACAAAATGAAGAAAAAACATTCTGGGTGTTTAGGCTTTCGGGTGAAGTAATTTCAACCGAGCCGTACGTATGATATTTTGAAATTAAATGTCGTGGAAATTTGCTGCTACAATCGTATTCGCAGGTCTTACATTCTGTAATTGCACAAATTACATTTCTTTTCATAGCGGTTGTTCGAATATTTTGGGTCGTTACACCATTAGCGAAGTTAATATTTTTTAATAATCGACTGTTACCGGATTCAAATACAGAGCCCAAATGTGTTCATCCTGCACCCCAATTTGTCGTTGCTTTGAGCCAACGTCCCATGGAGGTAGATTAGGAGAATATTGGAATAATTTTGACCAACGAGGTGAGTTCTACAGTTAGTGCAATCACCTCAGTGGTCAAAACTATTGATGAGGTGAGTGCTACAGTTAGTGCAATCACCTCAGTGGTCAAAACTATTCTACTATTCCACTAATCGACCTCCATGGGACTGCGCCCTGATGACGAGTGTAAGGAACAACTTCGTTTGTGTAGTACTTCTCGCTTTTAAGCAAAAATTGTTTTATGTTCCATGTGCTCAAACTCTGTACTTGTTATGATGGAATGTAACGATACATGAAAAGTTTCGTCAAAAATCGGTTAGTGCTTCACTAACTTCATATCCAGGAACAGAGCAAAAATAGGTACACTGAAATCCAGGATCCATTTCTCCCATTCTTCTGCTTTCTTAGAGTGCCTGTCCTATTTTGAACCCAAAAGGCGCACGATTTGATTCGAAACCTGAATTTCACTTTAGACTTCACTTATCATATCGATTTCAGCAGCATATCAAACCAATGACAATGTAGATTCAGCACTATCAAACCCATTAATGGCAAACTGTTTTCCCAAACCGAGCCTCGTGAAATGCATATCATCAGGTACGAAGCTACTAATTATATCAAAATATATCAGGTTTATCAATGGAGTAATGCGATCTACTCCAGACTTTTTTCCGAATAACTGCAGTACAAAAATATTTATTTAAATTTTCTGATCTTTTTATCCCTACAAGTCTTGAGAAGTTGCACAAAGCACTATACATGATTCAGTTTAAGTGACTTCAGCCTAAAATTGCGAATACAAAGAATGTTTTTCTTGATTTTGTATATATCTAAAAATTGAAATTTCCAGTTTTTACACAAAACAAAGTGAGATATGAAAAAATTGAAGAGAGAAAAATTGATCCTTGAAAAAATTGCTACAAAAGTTTCGCTGTATTGCACTCTAATCTCACTTACTATTTTTCAAAAACTAGATTTTTCGATTCTAAGAGATAAAAATGGGATTTTCACATTTTTAAATTGTTCATGATCACAAAAAGTTTTTTAGCGAAATGTATCATTCTTTTTGATTGAGAAATTCTCCAATAACATAATTATTATCTGATCAGTTAATAATAATAATGATAATAGGTAGGGCTTAAGCTTTCCTCTCATGACTTTGATGGCTACGTTGGTGGTAGCATTGCTATTGACAGGGTTTCCCATGTGAGACAGACAGAGAACGAAGAGGAGAGGGACTAAGAGGAGCACCAAAAACCGATTAAACATTATGGAGAATTTTAAAGATATATAGTCCTAGGTCGCTGCCCAAGGAGCGTCGGGGCCCCCCTGGTGCCACTGCTGAGGGTGACAGCATGCAAGCCGGTGGTGGTCCAGCCAGGACATCGACAAGAAGTGGTAAGCAGCAGGACAGCAGCAGCATCTGCGGAGGATGTTTCGGTTGAGAGTCCCCAACCGACCACTTCCACAGAGATTCCACGGCAGCCCATCAATTTTCAAACCCATCACGATGAGTACTTGATGCGCTGCCAATTCAAACACGAGATGGGAGCGACCACTACTTCACTTGACGCGATGGCTTTTCGCCAAAGATTTGTATCGATTTTCCCTAAAATAGTGACAGTAACTGAGGACGACTCAAAACACCGAAGGTGTCAAATAATAGACGAGAATCTCCTCTCTTGAAGAACCATCAACCGAATAAGATCTGAGTTTTAGACTGCATTCCCCCAGCGACTCCAGCGTGCGCAGGCCAAAGAAAGGATCAAATGAACGTCGGAGATGAATGGAGACGTGATCAGATGTCATTTGCGTGCAAGGAAGAGGGGGGGGGGACCCACGAGGGGCGAACAATATCGTCTCTTTGTGAGTCTTCATCACGATTTGGCCCGCAGAGTGGCAGAAAAACACCTAGCTGATTAATTGAGATCCATTAGGCAACGCCATCTCATATCTGAGATCGGAATAAAAAATATCGAGGAACGGGTGCGACAATATCTAGCATCACCTATAACGCACCCTGCAGACGCGGTGGAAGAGATGGTTCATATGCTCGTGACACGAGACGTCATAGACGAGCGGGAGCCGGACCTGGGGGATGTAGCGGGGCTACTGTCGCATGGTCAACAGTCGTTAGGGCTGCAGCCGTCAGATCCTAACTCTGCTCCTGTTGAACTCATTAAATAGCCCGGTGTGGATGGAGCGCACGGCTACTGGTATGAATACCTGGAGGCCCAGAAACCCCCCCCCCCCCCCCTTGCTGGAGTTCTTCGAAACAAAACATCTTGGAAAACCCAGATTACTTGCCCTCTTTCATGACGGAGGGCGTGACGTATATGATTTCCAAAAAGGTAGATGATAGCGGCCTTAGTGATTACCGACCAATCACTTGCCTCTTGACCCTCTATAAGTGTTTCACGGCCATCATTTCTGAATTCGTCTATAAATATTGTGAGGAGAACAACGTCCTCTCCGAAGAACAAAAGGTTGCTGTCGAGGTTCCCATGGCTGCAAAGACCAAATCACGCTTGACATTGTGGTAGTGTTGCATGCGAAACACCACCAACGCGATTTGCACATGGCTTATATTGACTACCAACAGTCGTTTCCCTTAATACCCCATGATCATTTACTTGAGGTCCTTAAGACATATAAGATCTGTCCTCGTGTCATCCAATTTCTGGCTCGCGCTATGCATACATGGTTCACAAAGATTAAATGTTTTAGTCGTGGAGTGATGAGGGATACCCGGTTCTTGTCCATTAAACGAGGAATCTTCCAAGGTGATTCACTCAGCGCACTATGGTTTTGTTCAGCATTGAATCCCCTAAGTTGGACACTCAACAACACGTCCTATGGCAGACCTGTCCAAAGAGGGGAAAATCCAGGAGTTCTCCTCGAAACTGCTCGATTTCCAGATGTGAGCTCTCAACCTCCACTGGCCTAAGCTCACTAGTAGAGAGTCGTGGTGGTGGTTCGTGTCGCATGTTCTGGCGTCCGGCCTCAGTGCAAAGAACATCACAAAGTTGAGATCCCAATGAGAATATAGAACAAATCAATGATCGCTGTACGATGTTTGCTTTGCAAGACTACACGCGCAGACATAATGATGTTGCTGCGATCATTCACCAACAAATCGCCCTGAGCAATGTCTTACTAGAGACATTTGAGCCTTTCGGTAAATATAGCCCAGTTAAAGTACTGGAGGACGAACACCAACTCCTTTACTGGTACAGGACTATTATAACTGACCACCTAGTCGGACACATTCGTCCAGATGACCTCTGGTTAGATAAATGTGCTCAGCATATGAAAATTATAGACACAAGCGTTCCCATAAACAATATAATTAGGCCTTGACACACTGAGAAGATGTAGAAATATTAAAAGCCGAAGCAGGAGATCCTTGCCGTGTGGAGGGTGAAGAAGGGTCACTATCCACCTGGTCGTGATCTCTACCACTGGGAACGTTCACGCGAGGTGCGTACAAATCTTGGAAGAATTAGGAGCCTGAAATTTGCTACATTCAATTCAGAAGGCGATTTTGCTGAACACGTGCCGCATTATTCGGAGTTTTCTGAGCGTGAACGATGATAGCGGCTAAAATCGCCTTTAATGACCATTCCGCGTACACGGTGAATAACTACGATAATCACATTTTCAATTTTTGACCTTTAAACTTTTGATCTCTAAATTTTTAACTTTTCTTTATTTTGTATATGTGTGTGTTCGTGTACGCGTGTGAAGTTGTATGTGTGTATATTCCATCCGTTGTATTAATTAATATTTTGAATTGTTGGTCTCTATCATTGCCATTGGAACTAACGTTTGTATGAATGTCGGATCTTCATAATCGGGCTCCGCAGCATGAATGTTGGATCCCTATAAACGGGCTCTCCAGGTTGAATGTTGAATCCCTATAGACGGGCTCTCTAGTGCCTATTATTCGCGAATTATGGCGAATGCGCAAGCAGAATTGAGAGTTTCGAAACAACGACTGACATCAGTGAATCTACTGAGCAGGATGCAACACAAGCTAAAAGCAAATCCACAAGATCCCTATGATCAAAATCAGATTAGCATTTACTTTTTATCTCTTGCAGCATGCTTATACAGCTGAAAGTGGAATCCGAAGCACAAGAACCTCGGGAAAAGCAAATGTAAAATTTTCAGAGGTATCGACTCAGGGATCGAACCCTGGACCTCTAGTAGGAAGTCCGAGTGCTTGACCGCCTAAGCCACCGCAACGTTATAATTATTATTATTAAGTTGGCCCACCTTCCATTCTATACTACGTACTATACTCGTATATTCACCTCCATAGGGATCCAACAATCACATTGGAGAGCCCGTCCATAGGGATCCAACATTCAACCTGTAGAGACTGCTTATAGGGATCCAACATTCATGCTGGAGAGCCGGTTCATAGGGATCCGACATTCATACAAACGTTAGTTCCAATGTCAACAACTGAGACCAACGATTTAAAATATTATTCAATTTAATGGATGGGATATATACACACACAACTTCATATACGTACATAGACATACACATGTACAAAATAACGAAAAATCAAAAATTATAAGATCAAGGAAGTAAGAAATTATTTTCGAAATGGAGTAAAAAGATCAGGAAAGGACGTTCTAGTACTGAGGTAGTCGAAATCAAGAATGCTGGTGGTGAAATGGTATGGAATGCGGACAAAGTGAAAGACTGTATAGGAAAAGGGTAATAAGGACGACTGTGCTAATTATGAAGCGATTAGCCTACTAAGTACCGTGGGCAAAATGTTTACCAAAATACTGATTGAGAAGGTCATGGGAATAACTAAAGAAAGGATCTGGAAAGTTCAATGTGGATTTATGCCTGGAAGATCATGTGCGGATCAGATATTTAGCTTGAGACAGATCATAGAAAAGAGT
>JAUMHM010000079.1:17649537-17668615 GCA_032362435.1 Melikaiella ostensackeni
CGTCCAGAACGAGTTGTGCAAAATTTACTGGAATTTCGACTTCAGGCTAAACGTTGCACACTCGAGGCCTGACATCGCACTGCTTTGTTTTCTAAGAATGCTCTTAAATATTTGAACAAATTAAAGTTGTTCAGAAAATTTATTTTATTCTACTGATTTTATGTGTTTTTAATCGGTAGAGAGGACAAAATGCGTTTATTTTTTTTTCAATTTTTCCGCAGATTTAATTTGTATGAGTCATTTATTTGTTTTGCAGGAACGCTCAAAATTTTTCATGCAATTTAAAATACTTTCTCGTTCAGATTTAAAATCGGTACTGGACAAATCTGACAATATGCCTTTAGCTGGGTTGCAGCGTTTGCGTCACGTTCCTTCAAGACTTAAAGGGTTCTGGGTTATACGCGTAAATGCCCCCATAAATATTGTCTCAACTTCTCAACATTTAAGTAATCCGTTCGACCTGATGAAATTGGACAGTGGACAGAGGGACAATAGATACAGCTTTGCTTGAAGAGATATCGTCATGTGACGATCATATCGGTACCTGAGTAGGATGCGATGTTGCCAGAGTTTATAGTTACCACTTTTGCAAAAATTTGCCGTCTGGAAATTTCAAAAGGGACGCAATATTTTAGGACTGCTTGTACTTAGACTCTTCAATGATAGAGTGAGTCAGTGTGATTTTTACCTTCGACGCGTATAGATCAACGAAGTAGTAAGCAATTAAGCTTTCGGTTCTTTGCAAGTATAGATCAGTTGCCTTACTGTAATGTGATTTAGTGATTAAGGTGGCTTTAATATTGAAAAAAAAAACAGTTAATTATTAATATAATTCAAAATTGAACTTCGAGAAGATTTATAGTTGGTTGGAAGTTGCATCAATCGCATTGTCGGTCATAAGCTGCATCTCACAGACAAGTTTTAGGTGTCTTGCTTTATAATACTCGAAAAATGCAAAAACAACTCCGAGAAAGTGCTCGTTTGGTAATTGAAGAAACACTAACTTTTTGGCGAAGAGCAGGAATACCAACACAGGAAGAACAACACTACGTATTAAAACTTAAAATTTTATTTGAAGAATGGAATAACCTTCACAAAAGTCGTTTAAGAAAAATTCAACACAGGCGGAGAAGAAAGCATGCTTTTCTGTGCGTTTAGATAATCTATTTGATACTGCTTAGTCAAGTGCGTTGGATTTAATGACGATAAAGGAAGACAAACAGTTTTTGCTTTCGCAAAGACAAAAAGGCCGACCAGGCTACACGAGCGGAATTGATGTAGAATTGGCTGAGAAGGAAAATCGACTTGAAAAAAGAATGGATTATTACTTCAAAACTTACCTCAGCACTGGAAAAATGTAAAGTAAGTGACAGAAATGTAGTGAATATTTTAATCGCCACTGCTGAAGCGTTAGGTCATAATACCAATGATCTTGTTACCAATCGATCATCGATTCAGCGAAGTCATCACCTTCTGTGTGAAAAGTATGCTAAGAAAATTCGAGCCGAATTTCCAGTTTCCGAATTCAAAGCGTGCAATGTAAACTGGGATGAAAAGTTGCTTCCCGGCCTAAAGGGAAGTGAAAATGTTGATAGATTACCCATTATTGTGACAAGCAATGAGGCTGAAAAACTTATTGGCGTTCCAAAACTATCTTCAGGAACAGGACTAAATCAAACCATTGCTATATATGAATCACTTAAAGAATGGACCCTGACAGACAAATGTTGGAGGTTTTTGTTGTGATTCAACTGCATCAAATACAGGGCGACTGAATGGTGCTTGCGACTTACTGGAACAAAATTCAGAAAAAAATTTACTGTACTTGATTTGCAGGCACCACGTTCACGAGATTACATGAAGATGTGCATTTGAAGAAAAGTTTGGAGTGACATCGGGACCCATGGTTCCAATATTCAAGAATATTCAAAATGCATAGCCCAAAATTGATATAATAAATTACCAGCCTAAAATGAAAGATAAAACAGTTAAAACAGCATTGGAAGAAGTTTCAGGAAATATCACGAATTTTGCAATGAAGTATTTGAAAAACCTCAATGGAGGGAAGATTATAGGGAATTACTTCAGATAACTGAGACTTTTTTTTGGTGGTACTCCACCACGTAGAATGAATTTCTGATCTCCAGGAGCTATACATCATGCTAGGTGGATGGCTAAAACCGTTTATTGCATTAAGATGTTTCTTTATCAACATCAATTTCAGATGACAACATTTGAAGAAAACGCATGCCGAGACGTTTGCATCTTTATTGTAAGATTATACGTTGAAGCTTGGTTTCATACGCCAATTGCTGTGCAAGCCCCATATTAAGACTCTCAATTCTAGCAAAACCTTTACGATTATGAAAAAATCGATTCGGATATTTCCCATGCAGTACTGGAAAAGTTTTGCGGTCACTCATGGTACATGACACCAGAAACAGCAGGACTGGCATTCTTCGAATCAAAAGTACCCCTGGCATTGAAAGTGAAAATGGTTAGAGCTCTTGAATCTTCTAATACTTCCGATGATGCTACAAAACGGCTGATTATTTATTCGAAGAATGTTCCGAATTTCGTTAAAAAAGGAATTGAAGACTTCATTACAGTCAAGTCAGGGAAATTGTTCGAGCGATTTAGTGGAACATGCTCTACATGCTGCAATGGAATGAGAAACACCAACGAGAAATTCAAAAAAGGACTGCAAAAGCCGAAACACTTGAAAGTCGTAAATGATACTGCAGAAAGAAGCGTCAAATTAATGACTGATTTCAATCCAAAAATAAACAATAACGCTCAATTTCCACGAGCCCTCAAAATAAAAATAAAAATAAAATAAGAACGCATTTTGTCCTCTCTACCGAAAAAACACATAAAATCAGTGATATAAAATAAATTTTTTAAACAATTTCAATTTGTTTAAACATTTGAGAGTATTCTTAGGAAACAAAGCAGTACCTAAAAATATTTCAATCTTTCGAAAAATAACAAAAATAAAATATTCAAGCAAAATAAAATTTTTGAAACAATTTAAATTGGTTCAAACATTTAAAGTTTCCTTAGAAAACAAATAAGTGCTTAAAAATATTAAAATCTGCCGAAAATTTGGTGAGATAAAATGTTTCTCCTCCTTTATTTAGGTAAACTATGTACTTTTCAACAAACACACATTATTTAAATCATTGTAAAATTATTTAAGCAAATTATTTTATTGTTAACATTGATTGAAGAACTGATAATGTCCAGAAAATACGTTTATTTCGCGACTTACCTGAAAAAACAAATGTTTAAACAAATTAAGATTGTTCAAACAATTGAGGATTAGTTAACAGATGATTGGATATTCTCACATCACTGATAAATAATTATTTATGAAGAAGAAAACTTTCAAAAAGCGTTAATAAACCGCAATATCACGTAAAGTACAAATTTGTCACTTATGGGGTTTTCTTTTCATTCACCCTCAAAATTTATGATCGATTCTTATTCTCTGACGAGTTCTAAACAATATAATGAATCGAGGAATTATTTGTAACATATTACCGCGTTTAAATATTAGGTTTATGAAAAACTGATTTTTCCCCATCTTAAATCAATAGGAAACTTCATTGTCTTTGCACGACCCCTAAATACCTACCGATTTCGCTCAAAGCTTGAGGAGATCATTTTTTTTGGGGCATTCGAACAAAACTGGGAGGGGGGTGAGAGCAGACAATTTCTTAAAAAAAAATTCCAACAAGTTAAAATAAGAACCATCTTAATGAACACGTTCCAAGAATAAGTCGTAGAACATGACAAACAGTTAAGACGGTTCAGGAGAGACACACATATGCAGTGGAGAATCAGTCAGTATATACTATACTGGATGGTTCAGAAAGGTGTCATATTGATTTTTTAGAAACAAAACCCTAATTTTTGTCGGTTTTCACTGGTCAACAAAATGTGATCTATGTGTTCATGAAATGGGATGTGCCATTTCCGAGGTAGTTTTTTGTGCTGACTGCAAAACTGAGCTCTAATTTTTGCCTACACTTCAGACTTTTGAGATTTGTTAGGTCAACCATTTTTCTTAAAAAATCACATGTTGGGCTATTGAAATAATCGCGAAAGACTGTCAAAAAAGGTGAAAAAAAAGTCTGACAGAAAACTTAATACTCAGCCGAATATTTACACTATTTTTTAAATAAGATATACAAGCCACTGTTTAGTACACAAAAAATCTTGAAAAAAGTTTACAGTTCCAGCACTTATCGTTTGCAAGATACATAACAGTCCTGCACACATTGTATTAAAAAGTATTAAAAACATTTGAGTTCTTTGCATGCGTTACAATTTCTTCAATAGCTAAAAAATACTTTGTTACGATTCAATAAGTGAATTATTTGTTACAGCAGGCTGTCGGGAGAACCTACTAATCGATAGAAGCGTCGTCATAGACGCTGCATACTCTAACCGCAATCTGTCGATCTGTCTCCCAAAGACTTTTCATCTGTCTGTTGGAAAGCTTGAAGGTTCATCTACACATAGTGGGATGAGTAGAGAGATTGATGCCCGTTTTTAATACCAGATTAAATATCCAATCTGAAAAAAAATCGTGTGACAACTAACAGCGTCACCTTCCAGAGGGGCGTCTTTCAGGGCGACACAATAGGCCCTCTCCTCTTTTGCATCACACTTCTGTCACTATCTCTCGTACTTTGCAATCCTCATGGATACCACCGCGGCGAAACTAATAGTCAAGAGCATAGGGTCACTCATATAATTTACATGGATGCCTTGAAATTCTATGCTTCTGGAACACAGCATCTCAAGTACGCTCTAAAGATCGTCGAGGGGTACACACGAGAAATTGGTATGGACTCTGGATTGGACAAGTGTGCCAAGATTCATCTATAGCGAGGACGACTTGCTGGCGTTTTCGAGAACCCTGAGCTCGTGGACAGGAATGCTCTTAGACACCTTGGCGCTGGAGAGACCTACATATACCTACCTAGGCATGATATCAACTCGTCCGTTCCGTGCATATACATTCCACGCCGTGAAGGCGGGTGCGGACTTCTGAATCTCCAATGTCTTTATAACCGAAGTATCCTGGGTACAGCTCATATCGTCGCAAACGGCAGAGATCCTCTCCTGGAAATGGTCAGGAATTAGGAGTTAAATGGCAAGGCAGCGTTTCTTTACAAAGCCGCGGAGCAGGAGGCCGAGACCCTTAGCCTCGATCTTAACATCAGAGGTGAGGAAAGTGCATTACTCTATCTAGATTCCTCACTTCTAAGAGCACGAGTAAAGAAAACAGAGCTCAAGAACTTCCGCCAACAGCTCCACGACAAGAAAATGCACGGAAACTTTCACAGAAATGTAAAAGATCAGTCCTTGTCGATGGAGCTAACGTTTTCTTTTCTCAAATCATTCGGACTTATTTTAGGCACAGAGGGTTTTATTTTCGCGTGCCAGGACGGTGTCATTTCCACCTTAGCATACCGTAGCCGCATTTTGCGTCAAGAAGTTTTCAGCGATAGGTGCAGTGCGTGTCATTTACACTCTGAGCAAATTTGGCACACAAATTTACTGGAATTACAACTTATCGATAATGGTCCCTATTTTAAACTCGAGGCCTGACACCGTTTCCGTGACTTCGAGATACGAGCTATCTTCGTGATCGAATTCTCGGCTCTGGCCAACAGCAAAATCACAGTCAAGGAGAAGGAAAACGCGAAGAGGTATCGAGACCTTATCAGCGAGCTGCGGCGAATGTTCCCAAAATATTCGGTTAAAATGAGTCTCCTTGTCATCGTTGCTCTCGGAGGTGCGAAACCATCACTGGTGCGTAATCTCGAAGCCATACCCGCGTGCCGGATACATGCCAAGGCACTTGCGAGATGGATGCAGAGAGCTGTCATTCTTTGGTCGCTCCGTGGCCTCAAGACATACGAGGGTTTCGGCGGCCCTTCATTGTGATTCCATCATGCCATGTGGTCACTCATCTCACGGTTTTCAGACGTGGCCATAGGTGTAATTCACCGCGGTTCTTTTGGGAGCCAGTGCCATTTCCCAGGATTACAGTCGCTTCCAGGGATACCCTGCGGTGGTTGTTTGACCAATTTTATAAATTGTGTATTATCGCAGAACACATGAGATGTTAAAATTTAAAATTCGAGATATTATCGAATGATAACGGAAAATATATTAAGAGCTCTTATAATCTGAGATATTAAACGTAAATATCTGAGATATAAGAAATGTATGTGTAGTAGGATGGCCCAAAAAATAACATTTTAGAAATTTTAATGTGCATGTTCACGAAATCGTTCTTCTAGGCAAATAAATGTATACCTATTTTTTCATTTTCAAAAAAACTTATTTTTAGTACTTGCTCCACAAACTTTTATGTCTTATGGACTTCAACAAGTAAAATATATCCTATTTTTTTCTTCAATCGTCGTCAAGAAATTATAAGATAATTTATTTCACCTTTCATATGATTGTTCACTCATCACCGAATATTGCACTTATCAACTTTTTACATCTAAAAAATATTATACAAAAATTTTAGGCATATCTAAAGTTGCATGAAATTGCAATATTTGGAGTCTCGTGGTGAGTCTTAGATATCCTTGTGTAACTTGAAATTTTCGAGATGCATTCTTGAAACTACTGAGAATAGATTTCCAAAAAAAACTCAATTAACTTTAATTTACATTTTAAAAAGACCAAGAAAAACTGATCAAAACTGACAATTTCAAGTTGAACATCGGTTAAAGGTTCCACAGGGGGTACAATGTGTAACGGCTGTCGTAAACTCAACCAAGGTTTGGATACCTGAATATTCGACTGTAACTGTTACGGACCCAAGTCTCAAAAGTTCACTGACGATTTTTTCATTTTCTAATTATCTACTGAGGACCCGCACTTCGTAACTATAAAGTTTCCAGGTGGAAAAGAGGTATCAGGTATAAAAACCTGTGCGCAAGGGGCTTCACTTGTAAATAGCGTATTATGAGAAGTCACTGCGTTGAATGGCAAAGTAATAAGACTAAAACTGTTATCCGGGTTGAACCTATAGGACTTCCCCAATTTAAATCGTACATTACCAGAAAACTTTAAAGCCTTTGAGCAAGGCTAAAAAAGTTGTTTTAAAAAAAGAACACGTATAAATTTATTTGCCTAGAACAACGATTTGGTGAAGACGCCTGCTGACATTTGTAAAATGTGACTTTTTCAGCCTCCATAATGTATAGCGTGCGAGCTCGCATATGCGATCTTCTGGTGTTTTAGCTTTGAATTCCGACAACACGACGCGTCTTCGTGGTTTGGTACTAATTACCTTACTTACTAAGTTAATTTTTGAAGTGAAGAGTGTTCTTATTTTTTATTCTGAATCTTGCGGACTTGTGATGCAGT
Organism: Melikaiella ostensackeni; assembly: GCA_032362435.1. Taxonomy (NCBI): domain Eukaryota; kingdom Metazoa; phylum Arthropoda; class Insecta; order Hymenoptera; family Cynipidae; genus Melikaiella; species Melikaiella ostensackeni. Next base: position 17,656,942 of record JAUMHM010000079.1, read on the forward strand.
AAGTATGGATTTTTCATATCTAAACGATGCATGACTGCGAAATTCAAAACAAGGAAAACCGAATCTCTAAACAATAAAAATTTTACTTTCTACACAGAGTTTTTCAACAAAAAATTACTTTTGTCTACAGATTATTCAAATCCTGTTTGCAATCAGTTTTGTAATATGGATGTAAGCAGTCTACTAAAAAAGTGGGAAGTCGACCACTCCACAATCAAGAAGTTCGATGGTATGTTTCATAAGTATCAGAAATTTCAAGATATTTCGAAAATAGTACACAAACAAACACTTGTCGTTCGGATTTTACACTTTACGCCTCGTACAGAAACCAAAAATGCACTTCTTACAGCAACATTGAGAAATTTCAAAATTCTACAGTTCTGACATGCTCAACGCTTAAATGTTTTGTTATAAAACATAAGTAAAAACTATAAATGATTTTAGGTTATTTCATTTTAGATAACAAAATTGATCCAGACTCGATTTCTTTATTAGACGATGTTGATTTTCGCTATTAAAGGAGGCGCGATCTCAAACTTTCAATGATCAGATTTTCTTAAAATTTTGAAAACTGGGAGGTATTGACAATCGAAACGTGCTCTCCAAATTTGTTAAAGTTTCAGAGCCTGGTAACATTTGATCTCATGGAAATAGAGTGAATCGGAAATGACACAATTAATGTTCTGCTTAATTCTGATTTCGGATTGATCGCGAGGCTCGTATTCGTGAAAAAGTCTGTTCAATATCAAAATATTTGGAAATCACAATGAAATTATGAACGAAGTGGCAACGTCGCACAGAGTTCGTGTGGCACGGTAATGCACTATCATTACAAATTATGATGAAAAGTAGCTATCTGAAAGAACAAAGCAACTAAAGAAAACAATATTGAAGATTTTTTAATTAGAAATTTTGACATCTATTCATGGCATTTACGAATTTTGAACATCAATTACCGTTAATTTTTAATCATTTATATTTACCCACGCGCGGTTTAACGCATCAGGAATCGCATAACTATTACAGCTTACGGTTTTGAGATCAGATTGTAAGTGAGCACGTTGAGCTCGTTCTGGAAATATTTTACGCAACACTTTTAGTACGAGATCCCACTGCAAGAAATCTACCCTATCTCTTTTTTCATCAAAATGCGGAAAAATGAATTATCATCTGTTGGTTAATGCATTGCGGCCAGGTTGCCTATCGAAATCCTGCTGCAGATAACGTTAACAAATTACTTAAAAATTAATTTCATTTTGGAAATTACCCTCTTTTTTTTTATTAATTCTAGCGCCGTTTCACAGATAAACATCTGTGAAACTATAAAAACAAGGGTTGCCAACCCTCAGCCTGCGTGCGCAATTCCGTGCGACAGACAAGGACGCAGCGTGGCGGCAGTGGCGACTGGTGGAGAGGAAATGCGAGTGCGTTGTGCGTTAGTATGTGATACTATCAGCTGTAGCTTACTTGACGTTCGGGCTTTGACGTAAATCGTTTTCATTTTGTCTTAATTGTTTTTAAATATGAAAAGATATTTTCTTTGCGATACTGATGGAGCAGTCATCGAATTTAATAATGATACTTTTAAAAAATGTTTTTCGGTGTCGTTATTTTTTTTGTCGTTATTTCACGATATACCAGCCGGAATTGATGTACACGGGCGGAGCATTTACGTCGCGTTTGACAATTTTTATCGTTTCGTGGATACGAGCTCAGGAAAAGACACTTTGCACGACACTGTCGGTATTATTTATCAATTTAATGAAGATGAAAGCAGGGACTCTGATAATATTCAAAGTATGGATTCTTCGATCTCTCAGTTAGATGAAGACAGTAACGATTTTCGTCACCTTCTCGCAAAAGACGGCGTTTCGATGAAGTTTCACGAGAGAATCAGCCGTAGTACAGGAAACCCGTTGCAAACATGTCCATGCTCTCAGCTAATTTCATTGTAGAGGCCATTGATGCGTGCAAGTACACCAAAGAAGTTGCCAAGGACAAAGATTTCTTGTGGCTCATGTCTTTGTCACAGATTGATTCGATCTCTATGTGGTTTGGCTACAGTTGCAAAACCTCCCTGGATCACAGAAAAATCCGAAGAATAGAATATGTGCCCCCAATAAATGCATCCCCAACGTCATATTCCGTTGTTCATCAAACCCTTGTCATTACAAGTGAAATTGCCAAAATGTGCCGTCAGGAAAAAATCATAGTGACTTACGATTTGACCATAGCCAAAATCGCAATGCAAATTAAGTAAGATGAAGCTCTAAAATTCGATAATATCTTCGTAAATCTGGGACAATTTCACTTGCAAATGGCGACATTTAAGGCAATTGGTAAATTTATTGACTGTAGTGGAGTAATGGAAATTCTGGTTCAAGCTGGAGTACTGGCAGGAGGCTCGATGAATAGCTTTTTAAACAGCAAACATTTCAACCGTTGCAAGCGACTTCATCCTTTGATGGCAGCGGCCTTGGAAGTTCTTCATTTTGAGTATTTTTCGTCTGAAATCGAATCTGATCGTGAAACCTTGATTGAAAATTTAGCGACAATGATGAAAACTTTACCTGACTTGACTGCTACTGACGTTAATCACAGCACTGACTTGCTTGCTTCACTGAAGTACATTTTGTGACTACAAGAAATTCCGCGAAGTGACCTTGAACGGTGGTCATGGCAAAACGGTTCAACTTTACTTACAATACGTTGAATTGATCAATTTATATCACAGACTTTCTCGAAGCATTCGTTCCAGTGATTTTGAACTCTACCTGGATTCCATTTTCAATTTGTACGATTTATTCTTCGCTTTCAATTAGCCCAATTATGCTAGATGGTCTGCACTGTATTTGAGCAACTTGGTTAAGTTGAAAATTCAAAATTCGCCTCCCGTTTCGGAATTCCGTTAAGAAGCGTTCGGCATTAAGCGAACAAAGTCACATTTTGCTAGGTTACCAGTGGAACTCACGCTGGAACAGACCATCAACGCCGACGCTGAAAACACCTTAACTAGTGTACTATAAGTCACTTCACGACCTCCATTTCTGCAAGACACAAAGATGGACTCTCAGTCATAGTACGAGAACCAAAATTGTGTCGGCAGCCAAAGAAGACACCGGTTTAACGCGAAGAGATGACACTTCGCATTCTTTGCAGAATAGTCGAATTGAGAAAGACCAAAAAAACCTGAAAAGCATCTTAGAAATTATTAAGGGTACACTCAATCCTTTTAATCCAAGTATACATAAAAAAGACTTGTTCAATATCTCGACAGACAAAGCATCGCCTCCAAACGTAGCTGATTTTCTGCTCAACGTGAAATCTTTCGGCAATGATCAAAAACTGCAATTCATAACAGAATGTTCTGAAGCCCCTGGAATATTTGATAAACCCATCAACAAATTAAAATCCTGAATTTCGTATCGCAGTGTGCCAAAAAGGCCCAAAAAAGTAACGATGGGAGCTAGAAAGCTGTGCTCAAAATGGAGTAAGATGTTTTCGGCCGGCTGTTAGCAATCGCTCTCGACAAAAAAGTTGATATTGAGCATTGTCTGACGTAACCTCTTGCACCTGTTCCTCCTGCTCTTTTCCAGTTTTTAGGTCACATATACAAAACGGATAAGTCTACGTTGGCCAAACAGTTGAAGTTGAACACTGAAGTTGGCGATCCTGCACAAATTGACATCGAAATCATTGACGATCTCTACTTCTTTCATCTCATAGGATCTTCATTGCCCCAAACATTTGGGACGATTGCTGAGATTATTTTGATAAAAATTTGTTCGACAAGTGCCCGTGAAGTGCCCATAATAACTGATCGTTATCTGACGCCTTCTATCGAAGATTGCGTTGTTAAACATGAAGAAATCGATTCAGAGTGTCAGCATGAAGGAGCCGACACAAGAATGATATTTCACATCGGCAAAGCGCTTCCAATTAAAAAATGTTAGTTAAAGCTACCGACACTGACGTACTGTTAATTTTACTAGGCAATATGCACAAATTTCCTGAGTTTCAAATTTGGCTGTGTTATTCGGCGTCGAAAAGGGTAAAAAGAAAGATCCGAATTACGTAAATTGTACAGAACTCGCGTCAAAAATGGGATCAACTGTATGCATCGTTCTGCCGGCATTCCACGCTTTTACTGGTTGTGATTACACGGCTTCTTTTTTTAACAAAGGTAAAGTCAAACCCTTCAAAATTTTTGCGAGCAACGACAAATTTCCGATGGATTTTAAGTCTCTGACCGAACCAGGAGACGTATTCGACGAAAAAAATTGACGTTGTTCAGGAGTTTACAGCTCTCTTATGTACGGAGTGAAGAAATGTAAAAGCGTGAATATGGCAAAACGCTACGGAAACAAGTTGCGTCAAATTGCAGCCCGAAAATTGCGGCTGGTTCTTTGATTGTTATTTGAAACCGACTTGGTTTATTGGAGACCCAACGCCACTGCAAGTGGAGGGCATACTAAAATTTTCAAAAAATGACAATTCAGAAAATGCGAGTGATTCGGAATCCGATGCGCAATCAAGTTCGGACAAGACTGATGACGATTGATGCGCAAAAACATTTTTTATTTTTAATATGCGCGTTTTCGCATGCATTGTAAACTCGCCAGTGTATTGCAAATAAATGAAATTGTGAAAATAACATCAAAACACATTGTTTTCTTGACGTCCTTGACCAGTTGCCACTGCCGCCACGCTTCGTCCTTGTCTGTCGCACGGAATTGCGCGCGCATTCCTTCTCACTCGCTCTCGCCAGCAAGCGCGAGAATGGAATAATAAATCGGCTGGTAACCCTAAGTGGCAGTAGATTTTACTTTGGCAACCTTATTTCATCGTGTAGGGAAAAATTCGAGCTTCGTTTTTTCAAAAAATATTTGAAAAAACATACAAGAGTGGATTGTTAATAAAAATTCTACTATTTCAAGCAGTCTGACAAAAGGTTGCAGCAGGCTGAGGGTTGACAACCCTTATTTTTATAGTAGCACAGATGTTTATCTGCAAAACGGCGCTTGAATTAATAAAAAAAACAACTAAGGATAATTTCCAAAATGAAATTAATTTTTGAGTAATTTGTTAACTGTATCTGCAGCAGGATTTCGATAGGCAACCTGGCCGCGATGCATTAACTAATAGATGATAGTTCATTTTTTCCACATTTTGATGAAAAAACAGACGAGGGTAGATTTCTTGTAGTGGGATCTTAAGACATTTTCCACGAACGGATCACTCCAGTCCGTGCCGACACCCCACACCGATGAAACCACGTTGCGCGCTCAGCCAAAGAGGCCGGGAGTGTTCGGGCTGTTCGAGCTCTTCACGTTCAGGTTACAGTACATTGTCCATATTAATAGGCATTACACTGCGGGCAACTATACAGTATTTCGTTTGTTGATTTATTCATAAATGTTTAAATGAAGTCGGGTGAGCGATATATTAGTGTGAAAAAGTGTGCCGCTTGTCGTAATGTTGTGTCACATTCACCAAAGCATAAATCTCTAGACATTGTAAAGAAGTGCATCGCGTGGATCCACTGAAGACCTGTTTTGTGTAAGTACAAATCAAATTTGTAATTTATAAATTTTCCCTACGCCTCTATAGATTTAGTCTAAATAATGTAATCGTTAAAAAGTACATGTCTACTGGAAGTTACTTTTAAATTACTTTAAATTTTAACTGCAAAAGTTGTTTCATTTCAAATGAGTGGGGTAGACTAGGGCAAACTTAATCGTCGGAGAAAAGTTCTTAACGTAAATAAATCCTCTTTTTATTTCATGTTTTGCAATTTTCTCACTTTAAATAACTCAGTTTTATACACATGAGGAATGTAACGATTCCCGAAATATTGATAAAAATGCTGTTATAGGACAAATAATGTAATAAAATTACTGTTTTTTGACGAAGAAATGAAAAACAAGCTAAGAAAAAGTTATGAATAATCATTTTGAAAGATAATGAAAAGCAATATTGAGGCCAATATTCAAATTGAAACGTCCTCTACTATAGACTTTATTTTTTAAAAACAAAAACTATATTTGCTATAAATTAGTCAAATAAATGAGAGAAAAAACATGTTTTCACGAAAAATGGGACTTCACTTTTATTTGTCAATTTTAGTTGATTCACACAAAATTTCTTTAAATCATACAAATTCTTCATTAAGCTCAAACATATTATTTCTTTGATACAGGGTCAAACAAATGTTTGTTCATTTTAAACATAGTTTTTGTTGAATTTAAATCAATTTCGTTTGATTCAAATAAAATTTGATTTTATTAAAATAAAGTTTGATTAATTCGCATAAAAATTTGTTTAAATTAGATAAACTGCATTTGAACAAATTTGTTTGTTTTGATCGAACAAAGATTTTTCTCAGTGTATAAACAACGCTACTATACGACAAAAAAGAAGCAAAAACAAGGTGATCGGAGTCTGTGAAAACCAACTGACATGCAAAAGCTCTCGACTCAAATAACTGTGAGTTCTGTAGGATTAACTAGCGAAGTGATTCATACTGCCAGTGATCCTTATTATTGTGAATAATCATATTATAAATTGAAGCGACGATAAATGAATTAAATTTATATTTAATCTATAAGGAGAAAAAGGATGACTGATCTCGAGGTTAGGACGTCAAAGCTAGTTTTAAGAGTTTGAACAGGATTTTTAAAGTTTCTTATTTCTTAAGTTGCTTATATACCCTAGATATCATGGCCTGGATTTCAACATAAGAAGTGAGGAAAGTGTATTACTCCATCTAGATACCTTGCTTCTAAATACCCGGGTGAAGAAAGAAGAGAGCAACCACTTCGTCGAACAGTTCCACGACAAGAAAATGCACGGAAACTTTGACAGAAATGTAAAAGATCAGTCCTTGTCGATGGAGCTTAAGTTTGCTTTCCTTCAATCATCCGGACTTAATTCAGGCACAGAAGGTTTCATTTTCGCGTGTCAAGACGGTGTCATTTCCACCTTGGTATACCGTAGCCGCTTCTTACGTTAAGAAGTTCCCAGCAATAGGTGCAGTTCACTCGAACTACAAAATCGATCCAGTAGTTCGTATTGAACACTCGAGGCCTGATATCGTATTCCTTGACTTCGAGAAACGAACTATGTTCATGATCGCATTCTCGACTCCGGCCGACAGCAACATCACAGTCTAAGAGAAGAAGAAGAAGGAGAAGTACCAAGACCTTATAAGGGAGCTGCCACATATATACCCAGAACAATTGGTTACAATGATTTTTCTTGTTATCGGTGATCTCGGAGGTGCGAAAACATCGCTGCTTCGTAACCTCGAAGCCACACCCGCGTGCCAGAAACATGACAAGGCACTTGCGAGATGGATGCAGAGAGCTGCCATTCTTGGGTAGCTCCGTGTTCTCAACACATACGAGGGTTTAGCCAGCCTATCGTTGTGATTCCGTCGTGCCCTGTGGCCAACCATCTCACGGTCGTGAGATGTGGCCATAAGTCTGATTTTCCGCGGTTTTACTGGGAGCCTGTGTGTAATATATTAGTAGAGGTAATTATTTTTTGATCTATCAATTCCTTGTTCAGAGTAAAGTGAATTTAAACAAGAAAATGCTTTGTGGAAACTTATTAAGGCAATATTGATGTTTTATAAATATTTTTTCAATTCCAATCGAAAAATTTGTGGGAAATTTTGAAAAATACATACAATTGTGCTCTATAAAATATTTTTCTAATAAATAATCAGCATAAGGGTATGCGACATCTAGTCGCCGCCGTTTAGTCGCCGGACAACTAGCCGCTCGACAACTAGTCGTAAGGATATATAGTCACCAGGACAACTAGTCGCCGGACGACTAGTCGCTGGGACATCTAGTCGCCAGGACGTTTAGTCGCCAAGTCAACTAATCGCCAGGACACGTAGTATTTGGCTTCTATGATAAATATTCTGAATTTAACGTCGCATCAAAACGCATAATTATATTTTTCTCGCATAATTTTATAATTTTCGCATAATAGCGCATATTATCTTTTTTTCCAAAATATATGTAAAAAAAAAGTTGCAAAAAATGTCTTCTATATTTGCATGTCGAAATTCGTCAATAAATGTAAAACATAAAATTTTTAACCCATTTTGGATATTTTGTAAAAATGAAATTATAAAAAAATTATATTTTGAACTTCACGCAGTTTTTCTATTCAGGTTTTACCTAGGTTTTTAAGGGGCCCTTGTTCCATGTGTAGAAATTTCAAATATGTGTACTATAAGGCGGAAGAAAAATGCGCTAATTAATCGAATTTATCGAGTCCAGCAAAAAAGCAGTGGTTTGGCATTCATAAGAAGTATAACAAAAATGGTTTAAATCGGTTAATGTCCTCTGTTCGTTTTTTGAATTTGAAGATTGAAAAGAGAGTTTTTTGTGAGTAAATTTTTTGTGTTGAACTACAATAAATTAAAAATAAAAACAATATAATGTTGATGCAAGAATAGAAAAGATTCTTTGATTCGAGACGAATCGATTGACCTACAATATTATTACACTTTATTGAAGAGTAGGGAAGTTATGGTCATTTATAACATTTAAAAAATCGGTTTTTTAGATCATCAACATAACTGGAAAGTGAAAACACCCGACATCAAATTCAAAGCTAGTTTTTTTAATTGACTGCATTTTAAAAAAGTGGACATGCCGAGTTTCTGTATTTGGAATTAAAGAAACATGTCATTATTTTGTTGTTATGCAAAAAAAATGTTCTTCGTTTTTAAAGCGCTGAAATCGTTTGAAAAATGCAAAATTCGCGATTTAGAAACGCTTGAAAAAGTAACATTTTCTTATACTAATAAACTACTTGCATGTTTCTTGGACTCAAACTGAAGAAATTCCAAATTTGGCATGTACAACTTTTATTTTAAAAATGTGCAGTTAACTAAATTAAAAACGTGGATTTTTTCGTTTTCAAAAAATTGTATCTTGCACAAAATTTTTTTTTTTCAATATGTTAATTTTTTATTGTTGTTCAATATTTAGAAATGTAGCCAAAAATAATTTGTTATACTTTTTAATCCATAGGTAAACTTTTATGAATTTTCAAATTCTAAACCCAAACAGAAGACATTAATCATTTTTCCTTTGTGTGCCAAACCACAATTTTTTTTTCGGTTGAAATCAGTTGATTATTTTCGGAATTTTTACTTCACTAACGTGTACTTATCTTCTTCTAGTTGAAAATGTTGATATTTTTGGGAGTTGAAAAGTATATCTTATGCCTTAAAAAAAAATTTATTTCAACAACACATAATTTCCCAGTTCACATAATCCCCAGTTTACTACTTTCATTTTCAGGCTCATTTTTCAGGTATAGCGTAAAGAATTAACCATTGCTTAACTATAACGTCACAGTATCTATATTGAAAATTAAAAAATGTATTTATGCATCTTTTTAAAATATAGGTCAAAAACTTCGTCTCGAATCAAAAATTATTTTTTATTCTTGCATCAACTTGGAATTATGTTGATGAAAACATTTTTGCTATAAAAAACAAATTTTTCAACTATTATAAATGTCCATAATTTCTTCACTCTTGAATAAAAAGTATTAATATTATAGGTCAAACGATTCGTCTAGAATCAATGATTTGTTTTTATTCTTACATCAACTTTGAATTATACTAATAAAAAAAGATTTACTGTGAGCGAAATTTTTTTAAATATTATAAATGACCATAGCTTTCTTACTCTTCAATAAAATTTGATAATTTTAAGGCTAATCGATTCGTCTCAAAGCAAGAAATCTTTTATATCATTGCATCAACTTCGAATTATGTTAATGAAAAAAGTTTTACTATAAGAAATTCATTTTTAAAACATTATAAAGTGCTAAAAAGAAATTGTAATAATTATTTTTAGAAATCCTTGAGTCAGTTTTGAGATATTAGTCGTGAAAATAAACCCTCCAAAATTCATTAATTTATCTGCAATCGTCTTCAAGTTATCGTGTTCACAAGAAAGTGTGACGTCCACACACACATACACACACACATATCCGGTCAATTGCTTAGAACATTGTATAAGATATTTATCAAGTGAGGAATAAAATTTTTCGAAAGTGTTACCATTACAAAGCTTCCTCTACGAGATAGCAAAATTCTCAATTTTTGAAATGCACCAATATTTTAAATGTAAGATTTATTCGTGTTGATGAAATTAATCTATTGCACTATGTAAAAACATTCTATGACCTATGAAAAATAAAACAATACATAATAATAAGCAATAGGAAATAATAAAGAATAAATAATTTTAAAAACGCAGGCGAAATCGCCTTTTCCATCCCCTCAGGCTCCTTTTACAATCGAAAATACTCTTATCATAGCAGTCTTTCATCTTGATCTATTATCTATTATGCGAGGAAAATAAAATTATGCGCTTTGATGCGACGTTAAATTCAGTATATTTGTCATCGAAGCCAAACACTACGCGTCCTGGCGACTAGTTGTCCTGGCGACTAAACGTCCTGGCGACTAGATGTTCCGGCGACCAAACAGCGGCGGCTAGACGTCCTGCTCTACAGTAACGTGAACATGAAGAATTCGAACCGTTCAAACACTCCTTCCTGAGCTCTTTGGCTGAGCGCGAAACGTGGTGTTGCTGGTGGAGGATGCCGGCACGGACTGGACTGATCCGCTCGTCACTTTTCCTGCTTCCACCACGCGCAATCAGTTTTCGTACATTTTTTCAGTCCCCAGTTTTCCTTTTGACTTTCAAATCTTTTTCGTATCATTCTTCCCTTCTATTTCAGCGATTTCATCACTCACTTTTGACAGGTGGCAACAACAACAATGATGCAGTCATGGGCGCCGTACCGTACCGCGCTGAAAAGCCACTTTACGAAAACGAAAATACTACGAAACGAAAATGTAACGTTGCCACTTCTTTACTTATTACTTTCTTAGGTTGGTGTACTAACTGCAAAAAGTTTATCTCAGAAATAATCTACCATTATTTGATAAATAATAGTATTTTCGGATAAAAAATATGTTTTTGCATACTACATATGTTTTCTTCTGTAATTCAAAATATTTTACTTAGAGGTTGATGACCTTTTCAAAGAGTTACAAAATATGTCTAAGTCACATCACTTCTAAATCAGCTCTATGGGTAATTTCTCTACAATACCAGAATCAGAGCCAAGACTGAATTTCATGAAGAAATTTTGTGAAATCTTGCAATTGATATGACAGTTTTAAATACAAAGAACTAAATTGAATTGCAAGTAATAATCGGTGGGGAAATTATATTGACCCTTAATAGTAAAATTCGTAAGGAATGTTGAGTTTTTGTTCTCGTTTTATTATTTTTTCGCAGTAAAAGTCACTTTTATAATACATTTTTTTTTAGTCAGTGCAGTCTATAAACCTCAAGTTAAAAAGAATAAGATGTAACACTTACATACGATTTATCTTTTAGAATACGAAAAAAACAGATCATTCTACAGACACTAATCACGATGATCAGTCAAATCTATAAACGCTATATCTAATCACTAAAACTTTCTAGCTTAACTGGAATGGGGCTGTGAGGTGAGGTTTGGAATCTTTTTTTAAACTGGCATGGAAAAAAACCGGAAAAGGCCTGGATTTTTAATGGAACTTCTGCAGCAACCCCGGAAATTTCAAAGGAAAACGCGTATT
>JAUMHM010000079.1:17676976-17699700 GCA_032362435.1 Melikaiella ostensackeni
CGCTAAGTAGCTGCCTGCAAGTGTTGAGCAAGTTTTCCCACAGGGTGACAATTTTGGGCATCACTACCCAAAATGAAAAAATACTAAGTAGCTGCCTGGCAATATCGGGCAAGTCTTCCCACGAGGTGGATAATTTTGGGCATCGCTCTCCAAAAGTGAAAATAAAACGCTAAGTAGCTGCCTGCCAATATCGGGCAATTTTTTTCACAGGGTGACAATTTCGGGCATCGTTCCCCGAAGTGAAAAAACACTAAATAGCTGCCTGACAATATCGGGCAAGTTTTCTCACAGGGTGACAATTTCGTGCATCACTTCCTAAATTGAAAAAACACTAACTAGCCGCCTGCCAACATCGAGTAAGTCTTCCCACAAGGTACAAATTTTGTGCATCACTCCTTGAAATGGAAAGAACGCTCAGTAGCTTCCTGGCAATATCGAGCAAGTCTTCCCTTGGAGTTTCGATTTTGGACATCACTCCTTAAAGTAAATGAACGCTGCGTAGTAATATCGGTCAAGTCTCCCCACAGGATGGAAATTTCGGGCATCACTCCCCAAAGGGAATGAACGCTAGGTAGAAGCCTGCCAATATCGGGTAAGTCTGCTTACGAGGTAGAAGTTTGTGGCATCGCCCACCGAAAGTAGAAATGAAACGCTAAATAGCTACGTGGTAATCTCGTTCAAGTCATTCCGTGGGTGGCAATTTTGGGCATCACTCCCCGAAATGGGAAATAGAACGCTAAGTAGCTGTCTGGCAATATCGTGCAATTCTTCCCATGGGGAGTCAACTTTGGGCATCACTTCCCAACGTGAATGAACGCTAAGTAGCAGCCTGGCAATGTCGGGCAAGTCTTTCCATAGGATGGCAATGTTGAGCATCACTCCCCAAAGTGAAAAAACGCTATGTAGCTGCCTGGGAATATCTGACAAGTCTTCCCACAGGGTGGAAATTTAGAGCATGACTCCTTGAATCAAAAACATAAGCTTTTCCATGATTTTTTTTATGGACTAAACCGAGCAGAATCATATAAATCGGAGATTTGTTTGCTAAAGGTGAAGATACTTAATCAGAAACTTTGTAAAAGTGTAGAAGGCTCTTTCTAAATGTGGTAGAAGTTGATGAATTGAAAATTTGCTATTGGTTAATATATAATACTTAAATTTTTAGCGTTATTCAACTTAATGGTAACTGAAAATTGACGCTCATTTAGCAACAATATGACATCGTTTCGATGAAAACTTCAATAATCATACTTTACTGAATTTACAGAACCAAAGATCTATTGTGAAAATGTTGTATCGCATAATTATGACTTTCTCCTAGTTAACAAGTAATTCTTGTTCATTCACTTGGAATTAGTATGAGTTATGTCTGAAACTTTCGATATGAGCACAGTCTGAAATGTGATATTTTTTTTGAAATTAAACCTAATCTGCAATTAGCAATATAACCCTTCTAGCTCTATTTTATATAATTACTTTTAATGAAAAAATGACAAATGAATTATTCACTACACCTTCATTTCCGACCCAGACTATGCTTCGTTTGTCCATGTAAATCCTTCTGTATCTGTTTGTGAAAGCCATCCCTCATACCACTAGCATATTCTGGGATAACTTATTATTATTATCTTAATATATTCCATTTATAACCCCGAGGTATCCTGGTGACATCTTAGGGATATCTACGGGATTTGACATCATTACAGAAATTCAGATATAAGGGGACAGTTTCGGAAAACGTTATGGGGATATTTCGAAGTATTGCATGAGTAATTTCGCGAAACATGTATAAGACTGTATAATTTCTCTTGTCTATGCTAGTCTATTGTCTACACTTCTCTATAAAAGATATGCATGTATGTAAATTATAAAATTGTCCACCTATCTTTCTGAACCTTTTCTTTTTTATCCAGTTTATCATTGTCTAGTGTTACTACTTTTTGTGCAGAATGATTTTCTTCCGATGCTAGCCCGAGCATTCGAAAAAATCGTATCACACAAAAAGTATTGAAATTAGCTGATTTTTCACTCCGAATATAGACTTGATTCAAATTTCCGCAAATTTATGGAAAACTTATAGATTACCGGTTTCAGGTATGCAGAATTTTTTCAAGTTTACTGATATTTGCGCTAACTTATGGTAATTTATGGTAATTTATCGGTATTTTTCGGTAATTCGTGGTAACTTATTACTTCGAGATGAGCCAATTACAATTCACTTCTCACAATCAGTCTGTCAAGTGTCAAGTCATAATGAAGTAAGGTTATGATTCCGGCAGTATTGGAAAGTAACTTTGAATCGAGATGTGCAAGCGTAACAGCTAGAAAAAGTCATCTTCCTCAAAGTGCGCGAGCGCAGCAGCTAGAAGAAGTAGTCTTGATCAGAAAAGCGCTAGCTAGAAAATGTATTTTTATAAGTGCCTCTTACCATTCGAAAATCGAACATTCCATGCATTCGTTCGCAATTTATTGAAAAGGCGCTTTTAGGAAGAGAAAGTTGGCTATTTCCACAGAATAGTCTATTAAACCCTCAAGAATAAAATTCCAACAATGAAACATGTTTGCATATAGAGACTTTTCCTTTTCTTCGTATTTTCTTCCTAAAAATTATAAAATCTTAATAACATTTGTCATAAACGATTTCTAAGAATGAGTCAGACCATTCGGTAAGGTACAATACTTTGGGGAGTGATGCACAAAATTGCCACACCGTGGGAAGGCTTGCCCGACGATGTCAAGCAGCTACTTACCGTTTTTTAAGTTTGGAGAGTGATGCCCGGAACTGCCACCCTTTGGGAAGACTCGCCCAATATGGCCAGGCAGCTACTTAGCATTTTCTAAGTTTGGGTAGTGATGCCCGAAACTGTCACCTCGTGGAAAGACTCGCCCGACATTTTTAGGCAGCTGATTAGCGTTTTTTCACTTTGGAAAGTGTGCCTAAAATTGCCACCCCGTGGAGAGACCTGCCCGACGTTGCAAGGCTGTTACTCATCGTTTTTTCACTTTGGGGAGTGATGCTAAGAATTGTCGACCCGCGAGGGATGCTCTGGGGCGACCTGCCATGGGGAGCCTTGTCGTGGGGCGGCTTCCCTGGTGTAGGAATGTCACGGACTCAATATAGGCACAGTGCGAGAGATAGTTAATAATGAAGAACCGATCGAACGGAGGGAAAAAGGGAGAGCAGGAATAAGACAAGGAAGAAAAATTTTCAATATCGTACAAATTTATAACTTTTCAAATTGAAATATTTTGAAACTGAACAATTTCAAATTGAAAAACGGTCCAAAATTTAGACGCATTTCAATTTGTTATGCCCAAATTTCATTTATATACAAAAAAATGTTAGCTTTGTATCTGTAGAAAATTAAAGTTTCACAAGTAACAATCCTGAGAAGGCTTTTTGCTCCTAAAAGAATTCGTAATAGACTGCTCATGAATCAATACTGATAGTTTCTCAGGGAGGAAAGAAAGAGCTTTCTAGAGAGAAATACGATGTCAGGGATACGAGAAGAAAGGAGGTTGAAGGATGTAATGAATATAGTATGGAATGGTGAGGGATTCCCAGAGGAATGGAAAAATGGAGGTGATGGAAAGGCTAAGAAAATTGGAAAGGAAGAAAGGGTAGAAGAGATCAAGTGAGAACAGGAAATAAGAGGAAAATATGTAAAACTTGTTAAAATTATGGTTGTGGTAAGGACTGGCAAACAAAAAGGTATAAGGCGAACTGAGAAAAGCGTTACGTTAGGGCAAGGCGTTAAGGCGATGCGTTAAGGCAAGCCATTAAAGTGATCCGTTGAGGCAAGGCATTAAGGGGATGCGTTGAGGTTACTTCGTTAAGGCGTTAAGGCGATGCGTCGAGGCAAGGCGATGAGTCAAGCGATGTGCTCATGCAGTAAGCAAATGTTGAGACGGCAAAGTGATAAGCCAAGGAAGGAAAATGTGGTCAGCTTAATGATGTGAAGCAGCCAGAAAAGTAGAAACGTAGATACATTTTGGGACTTTTTTTCTCAATAACCGTTCACTTTGTTCAATCACGGTTTTTCTTATTCAAAAGAGGGTACATCACGACGTACTTTTATGAATTTCATTTTTAAAAAAATCAACAATAAACATATTTAGTCGGCGATAGTGTAAACCATGTTTTTTTCATGTTTCGCAGTGCCCGCGATTTAAAGTTGTCAGTTCATCGGAAACAAAATATCATGATTGATTATTATTGGAAGATGTATGAAAAAGTCCTTGACGAAGGGGAATTGGATGAAAACCAAAATTAACAAAATGACGGCCATTTAGATTTTCACCCCTGTTTTCATTGTCTTTCACCAAAGTTTAATTGGAAATTTTTTTTCGAGAAAGTGGCCCGTCAAGGACTAGAAAACATATTGAAGAATGTTGTGTCTAAATTTTATCAAAATCCATCGAACCGTTCTCGAAATATCGAGGGCACCGATTTTTGAAACCAAGTTTAGAGAAAAACGCGTTTGAAGTTAACAAGCAATTTCGTGATCATGGTGAGTACGTGCGCTCGTTGGCAGGAGAAACCGGGAAACCCATGTTCCTTATAATCATTGCAGAGCTATGCCCTTTTCTGAAAAGAAGATTACGGACAATCGCAAAGGACATGCAATAGAAACATTATGTGCTTCCTACTTTTCGAACTCTCAGCAGGTCGCTCGATGCTCGGTCCCTTCATCGCGATCAGTTCGTCACGCTGCAGTAAATTACCAGTAACTTCGTCAATTTTGCGAATTTAGGGATGAAAGTTTCCACAATATATATTGGAGACTATAAACTTTTAGGAAATACAATTTGAGAAAAAATCGACTTTCTGAAAATCCTGGCTACATGTAAGCCCTTAAACTCCCATTTAGGGTTTCGTGCCCCAGGCTGAAACCCTTATACTTCCGGTCGGGTGTCCGCCCGTCCATCCGTCCGTCGTGCTTTTCTCTCGGAACCTGCTGTCCCTCGAACCCCTCCCGTCGCGCAACATCAGTTATCCCTCAGGACCACCTTGTCAAATAGGGCCCCACCTATCTTTCGGGACCCCCTATTCCAGGAGTCATCAAAGGTAGGTCATGGGTCACTCTTTGATCCCAGACCAGTAGACCAGATCCAGACCAGGTCGGATCCACTCAGTTTTTACACAGAACTGTCAAGAAGGATCCCCATTCTTTACCTGAGTCAAAATGCCTCAAACAGTTGCTTCTTGCACAGCAAATAAAAAGGGTTTTTCGAGGTACAGATTTATGAATCGAACCCTTCCAATTCGGATTCCCTTTCAAGGGATCATAAATTTTCTGTCAATTTTCCGTAAAAGAAAACCAGATTCGCCAGACGATCCTGGGCCAGGCTATTCTCGTGACCCCAACTATCCCACGAGACCCTCCAGTCCCTAGGAGCCACCTATGTCTCTCGAGCCCTCTTATTCCATGCTGCCTCACTTATAATTTCGGATCGCCTAATCCCGAGGGACTTTACTACCGTAAGGGACCCCACTTATCCCTAGAGACCCCAACTATCCTACGGGACCCAAACTGTCCCCTGGGTAACCTTTTAAGTATCCTGTGGGACCTCAACTATTCCTTGGTGATACTTTCACCCTACGGAACCTCACCAATCCTTCAGGAGCCCGTAGCCTTCATATCAAAGTTAAACAAATTGAATTATTTTAAATACTGTTTCGTGGGTTTCCCATGCCAGACAGGCAGAGAACGAAGAGGAAAGGGACTAAAAGGAACGCCGCAACCCCATTGAACATTATAAAGAATTTACATAAAAAATATACAGGGTGTTTATTTTATTTTGAGACATCGAAATATCTCAAGAAATACGCATGTAACAAAAAAAATGTCTGTAATAAGAACTATTTTTATTTTCGAGGGGGAAAAGCGGCCCTGCGAAAATTCACTCCACACCCCACCCCATAGTGGCAGAAGGGGCGGTAACTTGAAAATTTCAAATGAGAACCTATATTTTTTATTGCAGATTCAAATTCTCCATTAAAAAATACGTCAGTTTTAATCGAAACTTTTTTTTTCGATTTGCGCCAGATGGCGAAGCATTTACGCAACCGAGGCTTGTTCACCGGTGGTGGAATGTGGATGCGACCCCCCATTCCAAATCTGCAACTCCCGCCCCAGGGGGTGGGGGTGGGGTGAATTTTTTCGGGGTCGCTTTTTCCCCTCGAAAATAAAAAGTTTTCATCGCAGATATTTTTTTTCCTAAATGCGTATTTCTTGAGATATTTCGATGTCTCAAGATAAAAAAAACACCATGTAGCGGGATATGTGCTTGCTGACGTTGCAGAGACTCTTGCGTATTGCGCTGCGGTCGCGTATGTTAGGATGATGAGCGCAAATCTCAGAGTCCGGGCTGCTAACTACGCCCCAAGAAGTATGTCTCTTCATGGAACTTCTGACTTCAAGGCGAGGTTAGTAAAATAAGAGCAAAACTGGGACGGCTGTACCAATTCCGAAAGGGCAATCGGTCTCAAAACCCGACTCGCAATGTGGAAGATATTCTTCGTCCACATAACATCAATTCAAGAACATCTACGAACCTGGACGAAGTGATTGACTATCTCAAACAGAGACTCATGGTCCTGCCAGCGTGACGTCGACGATTTAGGAGAGCGACCGTGAGAAGGAATCACAAAAGGACCTTCTTGGCTGTCGAAAAACGTTTCTATCGCAAACTTGCAGATTGCGAATTCCAGGCTCAAAATTATTGTGAACCACCTAGGGCCGAGGAAATGGGCAGATATTGGTCGAGCATCTGAGACACTCATAGTTCAAGTCAGCTGGACACGAAGTGGCTCCTTCCATAAGAAGACAGAGTTGCACGGTTGCCTGGGATGAATACTCAATCCATCTTAGCCTCCGACGTAACTCGCATCCTAAAGAGAGCTAAGAACTGAAAAGTGCCCGGTATGGATAGGGTACTCGGCTTCTGGTATGAATACCTGGAGGCTCTGCACCTCGCCCTCGATGAAGCCCTCCAAAATATCTTGGAGAACGCACATCACTTGCCTTATTTTATGACGGAGGGCGTAACGTATATGATTCATTAAAAGGAAGATGCTGGTAGCCCTAGTGATTACCGACCAATCACTTGCCTCTCGACCATCTATAAATGTCAAACGGCCGTCATTTCCGAATTAGTCTATAAATATTGTGGGGAGGAGAACGTCCTATCTGAAGAACAGAAGGCTTACTGTCGAGGTTCCCGTGTTTGCAAGGATCAATTTACGATTAATAGTGTGGTTGTGTTGCATGTGAAACACCTCCAACGCAATTTGCACATGGCCTCCATTGACTACCAACAGGCGTTTTCCTCAATATCGCATGATTATTTACTTGAGGTCCTTAAGACATATAAGATCTGTCCTCGTGTCATTCAATTTCTGGATCACGCTATGCACACATGGTGCACAAAGATTAGATTTTTCAGTCGTGAGGTGATGAGGGATTCCCGGTCCTTGCTCATAAAACGAGGAATCTTCCAAGGTGATTCATTCAGCACACTATGGTTTTGTTCAGCATTGAACCTGCTAAGTTGAACCCTCAACAACACGTCCTATGGGTTCAAAATCGAAGCGAGAGTGGCTGAGTCTCAACTCACATGGACGACATAAAGGTTTATGCAAGCTCAGAGTCAAAACTGAACAGCCTACTCTACATCTTGCTGCAGTTTCCCAATGACATCAGGCTGTCTCTGGGCTCGCACAAATGCAGAAAGCTGCATTTGTTCCGTAGAAAGGAAAATATTCCACAGATGTTGGACGACCGCGATCTGATTGGGGCGATAACTGATGAAGATTTGTACAGGTACCTTGGCATATTGCAGACAAAGGGTCGGCTTCACTCTGCGATTAAAAAGGTGCTTGAGAATGCTCTTTCGGGTCGCCTTGATCTGGTTCTGGCGTCCGGCCTCAGTGCAAAGGACATCACAAAGGCAATTAACACCTATGTCATTCCCCTCCTTACTTCTTTGGTTTGGTCTCTTGGTCCATGACTGACATCGAGAAGCTCAACGGAATCGTCCGCATGTAAATTTCTGAGTACCGAATGCACCATGAGAGGATAGCTGTAGAAAAAATATTCCTAACACGCAAGTTGGGGGGGCAGAGGGGTCATGGATGTTCGTCGATTGTGGGACTCTCAGGTTGCATAACTGCGCAAATATGTCCAGAACAGGGTTAACATCTCGCTCTACGACTACATCTGTAGAGTTGACCTGCATGCCCTCTTCAAACTTGCAGCTGTTGATTTCCAGAATATCAGACATTTCAACGCCGAACAGCTAAGTGCTAAATAGCGGTGTAAATAGTTGCACAAACAACAACCCCAAACATTAGATCTTCCTTGCGTGGCTAGTGATGCTTCAAACCTCTGGTTGATGTGGGGAGAACTCTTTCCGAAGAGGGAGGGGTTGGTCATTGCCATCCAGGACGGGGTAATCAAGACGAGGAGTTATCAAAAACACGTCCTTAGTATGGCGGAAGTGGTTGACAGATGCCACCCTTGTGGAGTTCCCAATGAGAACATCGAGCACATCATTAACGGTTTTACAATACTTGCCTCGCAAAACTACAAAGCAGACATAATGATGTTGCTGTAATCATACACCTACAAATTACCCTCAACAATGGTACCAGAGATTCGTCAAGGTCTGGCATCCGATTGATTCAGAAAAATCGACCTTCAAACTGAGAACTACGGTTCTAGATTTTCCTCCCCAACAACAATCTTTGAAGGACTCCAGCATCACCTACCACGATTAAAGGAAAACTTCGAAAAATATCTGGTAAGTCTCATTTTAAGAAATTATTGCTCAAATATTTCTTTATGTTCATGGACTCAACGGCTTTCTTTCTTTAAAAGTTGGACTGAGAAGAAAAACTGTTGTCACTGGTATTGCTACTATTATAAGTGGTAATTGTCACTTTGATCTCATTTGGCTTGTCCTCGTCCCAAAATTGGTTTCCTTATGAAAGTAAATCAAATTGAGGAAAATTTAGGAAACATAATTTCTGTGATCAATTTTGATTATTTAGACACCAGACAAAGTAGGTCATTGGCATTGGAACTATCGTTTTTATGAATGTTCGATCCCTATAAACGGGCTCTTCAGTATGAATGTTGGAACCCTATGAACGGGCTCTCCAGGATGAATGTTAGATCTCTGAAGACGGGCTCTCCAGTGTTATTGTTGGATCCTTATAGACGGGCTCTTCAGTATGCTTTGATTGCGAAGTATGACGAATGCGTAAGCAGAATATAGAGTTCCGAAACAACGACTGACACCAGCGAATCTACTAAGCACTTTCCGCGTTTCGCGACCGTGTTAAGTAGCGAAGAACAGGGTCATAAGTACCTGCGGGTGGAAGGCTCGAATATCTGAGCCTTGAATATCTGGGCAGAAACCGTAAGGATTTAGAAACGCAATGGAGACAAAAAGCTATCCACGGCAAGCACCCCAAGACGTTAGATTAACATGAAGTAGAAAGAGAGGCATCCAATATTTGGCTGAAAAAGGGCGATCTATTTCCGGAAACGGAGGGACTCATGATAGCGATTCAGGACAGGGTTGTCAGCACTAGAAACTATCGCAAACATGTGTTACATAAAGAAGTGGTTGATATGTGCTGATTGTGTGGAAATAACAACGAGTCCATCAAGCACATTATTGATGGTTGTCGCAAAATGGCTCAGAGAGAGAGAACACGCACAGACATAATGATGTAGCGCGCATTATATATCTACAACTTGCCCTAAACCTAGGACTTTCAACAGAACGAATGCCATTCTAGAGATACATTTCCGTGCCCGTTTTAGAAAATGAGGACTATGTCTTGTACTGGGATGTGACTATCAAGACGGATAATTATATCCGAGCCAATCGACCCGACATTGTCATGTGTGAGAAAAAAGGTGGAAAAGTCTATATCATCGACACCGCTTGTCCACATAACTGGTAATTGCAGGCAATTTACACAACCAAGATCCATAAGTATAGCTAGTTAAGGCATGACGAAAAGACCATATGCAGGAATGTAAAACATGCATCTATTCATCCTATTGTGATATCGGTGACAGGCAATGTGCACGCAAGATGTAATGAACATCTCGGAGTCAGTAGGGTACTGGTAGCAGCTCAAAAATCGGTTTTTTTCAAACGTCTATCGATTTTTAAGAAACTTTCTAGACCATCAGGAAATAGGCGACTGAAACCCTATGCAGTAGCGGATGGTAGCTCTACGAAAGCATCCAGAGGCGATTAATGTCACCTTCATCACTTTCGGCCGCTGCATAAGGACAACAGCGGTAAACGAGAAACTCCAAACTACATCATACACCTATTTTTGTACCTACTACCACACAGTTAATAAAGAAGGGCATTTGGATGAATCACCATGAGAAAAAAGAAGTACAAGTTCTTTCTCATCCTTATCCGGGAATCAAAATCAATATCAAAACGCATCCTCCACCTCCTCTCCTGCTGATGCCACTGTGTGAGAACGATTTTCTTTAACATGAACACATTGGCTTGTTTTTACTATATAATCCATCGCATGTAGCATCGTATTCTGGAGCTGAGGAACTCGTTCACACTTCAAAATTAACACATTCTCGAAAAAAGTTCTCCATTGGCTCGTGGAGCGAGACGTCCATACGAAACATAGGCAAATATAGCAAAAATATCCAAGATGTCACTAAATGGTATTTCACATTGACGATGTCTGGGAGGCTGTCCTTGTCGATCTACGATCTCTCAAGTCATACAATGACAATTACACTTACTTATTAGTAGTGATTGATATTTTAAGTAAATTTGCATGGGTCGAACCTCTGAAAGATAAATCAAGTGCAGAAGTTGTTTCTGCATTTCAAATAATTCTCTATAGAAGCAGTGATCGCAAACCAGTCTCTTTACAAACAGATAAAGAAAAAGAGTTTATTGGAGTTCCTTTTCAAAATTGTAGGGGAAAAATTACATTATGCGAACAAAACGATTCATTGTTGTTTTACAACAATTGGTACGTGACTACAACACAGTGCAGCATTCAAGTATAAAAATGTCTTCATCGAGTGTAAGGACTCAAAATGCTGACCAGGCGCGCGAAATATTGCTAGATAATTCAAACCAATCTCTCAAGAGCCTAAATATAAGGACGGAGATTACGTACGCATCAGTCGAGCGAAAGGCGTCTTCCAAAGGAAATATACGAGTGGTTGGACGGAACAAATATTTGAGATAATCCTAAATGATCAAAGATTAAAATGGTGAAGAAGTAGGTGGATTTTTTTACCAGGAAAAATTAAGTCGTGAATAGATAAACCTGGCAAACGATACACTTGCTGTAAAAGAAATAGTCAGTAAACGTGGACGCGGTAGAAAAAAATAATAATTTTACGTCAGTTGGGTAGGCTACCCAGAGATATTTAATTCTTGGAAACTGGGTTTCGAATTGACAAATTGATTTGAAGCATTGTCTACACATTATGCGAGATCATTTTTATATGGTATGGTACTACCTAGTGATGGTAGTATGAGTTATCTTACGGACAACGCAACAGCTCATTTTGTCACTCAGTTACCACAACCTACTCATTCAATCAGAAAATGGGTCGTAGCTCTGACCGAAATTCAAATACCGCAAACACTTTCACATGCTTCTTCACGAGAAACTGAAAGTACTGTATAAGTGAGGTCAGAAACAAATAAAAAACTTCGTGTAGGTAAGAATTTGCATTGCAAAACAGATTTGATTTTGTCAGGTGTTAATACCATTATTGAAGAATTATTGTTTCATATAAATAATACCAATGTAATAAGAAATCACTTAGAATTTATGGGTGGTGCGTGAATACTACAACTCATTTATGCGTGTGAAATCACGAAAGAAATATTCCAAATGCTTTTTCGGTAATGGTATGTCAGATGTTCAGATTCAAGGATGTGGCTCAAAACTATCTTATTTATAAAAAAAAATCTTGAATTCATCCTGCTACAGTAAGAGATTTAATAATCACCTTGAAAACTCGCGGATCAGATGCACGCAAAAATTTGTTACTCAGTTTCCTACAATCAGGACATGCAATTCTGGCGTATTATATGGAATTCAGTTCGGATGAATAGTAATAGTATTAGTAGCAGTTAGGTTTGCTCTATTGAGAGAGATTAACCGAAAAACGGCCTCTTGCGCCCGTCTGACGTGTACCTCTACTCTATCCCCACTCTGTCATTTAGATGATGACCTCATCCTAAAGGTCATTACCATGTGATTGCGAAACATTCTACGACCTTGTGATCCGATGACTTCATAATGACGTCATCGTCTGAATGATAGAGTGGGGATACAGTAGAGGTTTGCGTCAGAGGGTGGCAGGAGGGGTGTCGTCTGTCTCTCCATTAGTGATCCCGTTGAGCGATATTTTATGATATTGAGACGATACCCATACGATACTGACCTACCAGTCTTGGTTTGATATCTTTCAGTTTCGTATCGTATCGAAGAAATATCGGAAAGTGCAGCATCGTATCGGTATCGTATCGAGTTTCCGAGACAAAATGACTAGATGGGGTTTTCGTCATTCACAATGGAAGGGTCGCCAAGAGTCCCGTCGAATGAGTTCGGAGGTGGGATGAGCTTTAAAAGCAAGGAGGTACGAAAGAAGAAAAGAGCTTTTTCTTTTTCTAGATATGCCCGCAACACGTTCCAGACGAAAGTCAGTGGACTCCTCTCATAATAAAAATTTGGAAAAATAAGAATTATGTAGATTAGAATGACTGGCAAATCTGCAAAGCCTCTGCGGTGTACAAATTCATGGGCTTCTTGCAGTTTGTCAGATCGAATAGAAGTTGTACTTCAAAGTTTGGACTGATAAGTAAGAGGAGATCTTTTTTAATTTTCTAAAAAAATCTTAGGAAAATTATAACAAATGAATAGTTATTCGAAATTCATATTCTGTATTAAGAACTATTTTCCCCTTATATCGAAGGATTTTTCCACTTTTGAAAGTGATTAAGTTCTAATGAAGAAATTTTTATATTAATTGCTTTTTAATCTAATAACAGTGCAAAAATAGTCGTTTACGACATTCTTAGTTATTAAATTGTGAAAGAAACTTATAATTAGAGAGCGGATTAGCGTCACTGTGAAGTTAGCTGGCGAGCGCCGCTCGGCTCTGACATGCGGAGAACCCCGATTGGACCATCATTTGTTCGTCATAATTTCGATTCGGAAGCGTTTGAAATTTAGAAAAAATGTATGAAATGATTCTGAATTGAAAACGTTTCAATTCAAAATATTTTAAATTTGGTAAAATTTTGCAAAAATGACAGTATTTCGAATGGAATGAAGAGGAATTGAACTCGTATCATTTCTGAATATAAGAGTTTGAAATTGGATAATCGCAAATTGCAGAATTTTATAACAGAAGCTTTCGGAATTCAAAACTTTCAAATTAAAATTTTTAAATTTGGACAATTTCATTAGGAAGGAGTTGAAACTGTATCATTTCTAAATTAAAGCATTCAAAATTGAACAATTTTATTTTGAATTCAAAAATCTCGAAACTGAATGATTTCAGATTAAGAAAATAGAACAATTTCAAAATGTTAAAAGTTTAATCTTTTCCGATTAGAAGTTCGAAAAATAGATCACTTAAAATTCAAAGGAATGAAAATTCTATCATCACTAATTAAAAACATTCAAAATTGAATAATTTAAAATTGAAAATTCTCAAATTTTGATGAACTTAAATTCGGAGCGATTGAAATTTGACAATTTGAAAATGAAAAGTAAATTGAATGTTTCAAAGTCAAAGCTTCTGATATTCAAAAAATCTAAATTTTTATTAAATTAAAAAAATTATCATTTAACACAAAAATTGATTAGACAAATTTTTTTTGAATCAAAAAATAGATTCACCTTTATTTTCGAAGTTCAAAATGGAAAAATTTCCAATTATAAACCTTCGAAATTTAATTATTCTAAAAAAACGTTCAAATCAAAAAGTAATTTTGAATGGGAAACATTAAAGATTGAGAGATATGTGCTCCAGAACCTTTATACTTAAACAAAAACGAACTTCATTTAAAAATAAAAAAATTCAGTCGCAAAGAATTGTGACATTAAAACTTTTTTCTACTCAAACTCTCAAATTTTTTTATTACTTCAAGTGAATTTGAATCGTTTAGAAATTAACAATTTCAAAATTTTCAGTTATACTTTTCGAAATTCAACCATTTTAATTTTAATTCCAAAATTTAAATTCAGTATAAAAATGTATCCAATTACTTTGAAAGTCACATGATACTACATGACATGATACTTATTTGAAACATGTTCATCATCTTTGAAATGTTCATGATTTGAATTTTAAATTATAGTTTTGAATGCGCATTTCTAAAACAGTTTAACCTTTGAGGACATTTGTACATTATTATTTTATATTGCCAGAAAAGTGTTTGAATGAATAAATACAAACAAGTCGCCGTTCCCTTCTACTGTTGTACCGCAGGAAGTCACCATTCGGCTGTGCAGTCTCAAAACTCCGATACGATACTGAGTGATATATCGGTTTTTCGATACGACATCGATACGAGACAAAGCCGGTATTGGAGTCTGAGAAACCTATATCGACACGAGAAAAAACCGAGATTTTCCGATACGATATCGATAAAATCTCGTGTCGAACGGCATCATACTCTCCACAGTGCAAACCTTACTACTATTGTTGTTTCTTTTAATTTTCCTGATGCAGTATTTTTTGAAATTGGTTAGGATGGTAATCAGTACAACAACAGTGAGCATACACTTGTTGTGTATCATAATTCTTTGTCAAATTTTGATATCCTGTTGATTAAGCGTGATTAAGTTTTAATTCCTAAATCTTTAGCTTGGGGTAAGGAGCTCAAGAGCTCCAGGATCGAAGTTACTAACAGTCTGTTTCCAGTCTTTTCCTAAATATGCCAAGTTCACGCGATTTCTAGATCCACTACTGCTTTTTCTTATAATTTGTTTACAAAATTTAGAAGCAATATCGTATGGCAAATTTTAATGAGTGAGAATCACTTTAAACGTCTACATTCAACATTTGTTTATATAATTTGTTTATAAAATTAATTTTAGAAATTTCGCATATCGAATTAAGGTTACGAAAGATTATTGACCATATAATTCAAGGAAATTTGAGCTAGAAAGCGCAATCTTTCTACCTTGACACATCTGCACTGGGAATTCGTTTATTGAATTCATTTACAAAATTAATAAAAATATCGGATGACAAATTTTCATTACTAAACGTCACTGGTGACAATATCAGGAAGATCAGAAGAAAAAACGAATTTTTCATTTTTAAATGTACACACTGAGCATTTGTTCAAAGAGTTTGTTTTTAGAATTAATAAAAAATATTGGATGACGATTTTTTATCATTAAGCACCACGCTCGACATAATTTGATGAAAATTGAGACAAAAACAGATTTCTTTCTGCCTTCAGATGTCTACACTGGGCACTTGTTTGTATAATTTGCTCATATAATTAATAAAAAACATCGCATGATAATTTTTATCACTTAAAATCCCTGCAGACATAATTTAAGGACAATTAAAGAAGGATATCTTTCTGCCTTCAAATGTCCATACAAGGCATTTCTTTATATAATTAATAATGAAATTATTTTAAAATATCGGATAACAATTTTTTATGATAAAGTATCATTCTTCTGATATGAGCAAGTAATTGTAATGCAAAAATGTACTTTGCAGAGGAGAAATCCATTATGTAGTCTACTTGTTAATTTAATTTGCTTATAACTATAAACTCAAAATTTAATGCTAAATTTAAAAAAAAAAGATCTAGAACCGGTCTGGAATTGCCTTCTCCAAGTTATTTTGAACCTCGCCTCGGTTTTTTTTATCTCATCCCACTGTGGCTCAGGAAGTTCGTGTACTCCATACATACATGGGAGTGTTAGTGGCAATAGAAAAGTGTACGCTTTCGGTGAAGTCCATGCATTACAATTTGTTATCCTTATGTCTATTTTCGATGTCTGTTCCGATCGTTTATCGAAACAGAAGGAAGAACGGCCAATTATGATTCAGGACTCCTTTTCGTGTCTGCAATTGGCCATTCAGGTGACGCGCATTTATTTTAAATTTCAGTGAACAACTGTATTCCTTTCTAAAATATTCAAGGAATAAGAAGTGATTTAAACAAGTAAATAAACTGCAAAAGAATATTTAAAATAACTGAAGAATTAAAAGTTAAAAAAATTCCGGTTGTGAACATTCTTTCAAATTATGCCAGTAAACAAAAAAAACATTTTAACAAACTACGCAAATAAAAAATATATATTTCAAACTATCGATTGATTCAGGGACGAAAAAGAAAAAATAATTTTAAAAATTTCAATTTTAAAAACTCGAAAAAATACCCGATTTTCGTGTATTTAGAAAATTTAGTAAAGCGGGCGGCAAGCCTCCAACAAGAGGGGTTTCGTAGGCAAACGTGCATCTTTTATATACTGTTTTCGAAACACGAAGAATAAAACATAACTTTTTTTTTTGCATGTTTTCATGCAAAGAGCTTCAATTTTAGCCATCCCCGAAGAAAATCGGCCTAAAAGAAAAACTTCTAGCATAGTGGTGACCAAACAAATATTCTCTCATTTTTCCTAGTCTTCCACCATTGAGAACAACAAAAAAACTCTATGAAACAGCAAATCTGATTCCTTATCGCAATTGTACATACCAATAGGTTCGATTTGAGCCATCCCCCCAAAAAAATCAGACAAAAACGAAAGCTCTTATCATAGTGGCCTTTTCTCTCCTCCATTTCCACAATTCTTTCCCCTGAGCCCCAAAATGGTTTTTGACATGAAATTGGGAATATTCATGAGTAGAAAATTTTTTCCCGCGTACTCAGTATTTTTCTGCGCTTGGTAGTGAACGACTATGGATCAAATAAAAAACCTCAGTGTCGCAGCTACAGTAGTTTTTTTCCCAGGCGTGCCAATGGAACTTTTCTATTGCTGTCGTTCCGATTTAGGCGTGTAGACAATTTTGATTAGTGGGTACCTTTATACTGATGTATCTCATACATCGTACTTGAGCGAGACTTTATTCGGAATCCTAATAAGATCCCAGTTGGACTTTTTTTCTACTCGTGCTGTGTACAAAACAAAAGCCTTCATTTTATGGTAGAACCTTATGACGGACCTTCGCAATAACTCAATCAGCGATGCTATCCAGACGTACAAAACTCGTCATGCCTTTTTCTTCATACTCAAGGCATACCAGCAGCCACATACCGGATACTCCTTCTCGATAAAGTGCTAAAACGGAAATGCAAAATAAGAGAATGGCTAAATTTCATGTACACTGATGTATTAGAAGAAATTCTTTGTCATCTTTACACTGTATCAGCTTGGTAAGAGAGGGGAACCAGTGAAAATTGTGTTCATTGAAATGATAATTCATTGTCTAGAGTTATGAAAAGTGTCAGGCGATTTAAATATCATGTGAAGGGACGCTACCAAAACTGGACCTACCTTGTTTAGGGATGAGACCTACACTAGATGGTAGATCAGCGTGAGTACTTAAAAATGGTCTGTGGAAACATGCTTTTAAACGACACAGTTTTTGAACTTTTGTTAAAAATATACAAAGTTCGGGCAGTGTTATTAATAGAAATAGACAGATTCAACCCGAAACGGTATTTTACAGGTCGGGTCTGTTAGATACCCGACTCGAAAAGTATCTGGTCGAGTCTAACATGCACAGATCCGACCAGAACATTTTTTGGTGCGGGTCTTCTAGAGCCCTGGACGGAAATTTTCTAATCGGGTCTCCACATGCAAACTGCTGGATCCGGAACCCAAACTTTTATATTGAATTATTCGAAATTGAACATAAGTGGTAAAGACTATTTGAAATTCTACATGCCATGCAAAAAACTACTTTTGCTACTTATTAAGCGCCTCCGACTGACAAAAACGTATTTCACGCGCTTGCGGGTAATACTTTCAGAGTTCAGTACAAAATACTAGTTTTTGTGAGCCAACTAAGCTGCAAATTCGGTAAAAATTCATGGAATAGTTTTTCCATGAATCATCCCTTGCAGAGAAACACATTGTTGTTTATTAAAACAGAGGAAGAAATAATTAAATATTGCTATTGGCAAATCACGGAATAAAATATAAAACTTGTCACTTGTTTTTCATGATTACTCCATTCGAACAGGTGACTAATCTAAATGTCGCTTACTAGGTTTTTCAAGTGGACAGCAGATGTGGTAACCATGTGAGCTATTAAAAAAATACCGCAGAATTATTTCACTAATTGGTAGTCACGTCCTAATCTACTTTGCTAAAAATTTTTGTGATTTTACCATATACGATATGACAGTGAGGCAAAATTACAATAACGTTATTGTAGGGGGTGGAGTCCATGTCGAGCGATAATAAGAATTTTCGTGCTTGAATGAGATTTGCGTGTAACTTGGTGTAATCAGTCCTTTAGTAGTGAAGAAAAACCACAATTAATATTTTTGGAAAATTCCAAAAAATGGCGAGGATATGGGTATGGATATGAATATGCTTTGACATTTTTTGTACCTTTTTTTTGGAAACATATCTTGGGTTCTCATCAACCGATTTAGCTTTTTGAGGTCTCAAATTTTTCGTGATAAGACGCACTTTTTATATAAAAGAAATAAAAAATCTTGGATTTTTTCTTGCGAACTCAAAAAACAAATATCGCTTTTTTGAAAATACTACATTTTTTATTATTATTTTTTTTCTTGCCGAATGAAGGTCTACACGTGCTTTACAAGTTCCGTAAATTTCCGTCGATTTCATCTTCATTTAAGTTATCAGCGGTCTTAATATCAGCGGTTACAATAGAAACATAAGGAGTTTGCCATTGAGATAACTTTTTATCGTATAAAATTATGATTAGATTTGTTTGTCCAAAGTATTGTAACATTGTCTATCAGAAGGCATTTTTCAACGAACTGAGACTAAAAAGACAAAAAATACAGGAAACAAGAAAATAAATATTTATCGATAATTAAAGAACAAAATCTTAGAACGTTGGTATGAATACAGTCAACGGTATTCTATATCTATAAACAAACAACAATTAAATGCTAATCAAGAATACTCGTGAAATTCAATTTTCATGAGCAGAATTGCATGATGATTAGTTTCAGCTAATATCGAGAATATCAAGTAAAACGAACTCGTTTCACTAGTTGTACTTTACGAAGTGGTCATTTCTGCGGAGAAAACGCTAATGTGATGCACGCCGCTTCATCATTCAGGTGCACGCGTGTTTTCCGCGAGCGTAAACACAATCGGAAAACAAGTGTGAATCGCGACAATGTCACAACAAAGCGAAACGCAAACAGAACCGGCACCTCCGCACAGTATGTCAAAAAAAGGCTCTGGCTAAATTGATATTTAGAAGCTGTTTGTGAACCGATTTGAACGTTTTTTTCTTGGTTAAATTAAAGCTAATGAAATTCCGCATAAATCGGCCACGGCTGATCCTAAAAAAAGTTTTTTTTTTTTAGTAACAAAAATGAAATTTTTCTTTAGAAGAGTACCGGTTTTTGAGAAATACTTGGATTCAATCCAAAATTCCTAGAACCAATGAAGCTACTATCCAGAAAAGTTGTCTAATAGATTAGAAATTGTTAAAAAATTTACTGAATTTGTTATAAGCAAATAAGTGAGTGAAAATGGATTCACGGGGATTGACAGTGGGTCGTGCATTGATTTGAACTAAATTTGAACAATTTATAGACATAAACCGTTTTCTAGTTGTTTTCATGGAATATAATGAATAAATTGTTATTTTATAAACAAATTTTATAAACAGTTATACATAGCAGCTTGTTATGTCGAAATAAATCAAGTTTTTGCTATTGAATCGGTCAAAAATTATACGAAAATGTCACAAAATTGTCAGATTTATTTATCCAATAACTAGTGATGATTGTTTAAACAAATTTAATTAACGAATGCACTGTATGGCTATTTTTAGATGTAAAAACTTGTCTTTTTTCAACGTTATGAAGTGTAAGTAACTAATTCCCAAACTTTGAAGGAGCTTATATAACAATCAACAATCTCTCTTATTAAGAACAATTGTTTAAACAGATTTTTATCGTCTTAGGCATTTTTTAAGGAAAAAAATGGCATTACTCCAGGGTATTAATAGGTAGTCCCTACCCTTGTGATTTCCTAGGAAATTTTTTACAACTTGCTTCAAACCAATCCATGCTGCCTTCTATTTTGGATTCATTGAGAGACAATATACCAATGAAGATTCCTTTGTGTCTCAAAAGGAATGTCTAAAATTCTTCTCTCTACCTTCATAATACTAGTATTCATGACTTCTGACAACAAATTTTGACTTTTTAGTACTGATACAAGGTATTCTGCACCGTCTTCGGGGAATGCTAAGTCTCTTACAAGATTGGTCAATTCTTCTTGCGTAAAAATTTTGTGAACTCTCTTACTCTCATTGTGTGGGATGAAATCGTTGTCACAAGAGCCTATCTCTTCCACTTCGGGACCACCAGTAATCTCCAGATCCTCTATTGAACGATTTGAACGTGCTATTTTATCTTCTATACTATCTGTGATCGGGAACGTACTTCCGATCGTGTCATCATAAATGCTCCCATCATCAGCCTAAAACGATTAAGTGGGTCTCGTTAGTGTTGCAACATCTACTTAAAAAATATTTTTTCTACCCTTCCTAGCAACCCCTGCTAAGTTATTTATACAGAAATAGCAATCATCTTCCGTTAGTGCTTTTTCCCACGAAGTAGATTTCGTAAATTTCAGGATTTTACTATCCCGACTGATATCCCAATGACTCAACAATATATGGCAACTAGAACATATTTTGTGTGGAACCCATTTCTCCTGTTGATCCATAACATCGAGACAAAAAAATTCTTTATAAATTCGACGAAGCTTTCCAGAAATGAGTTTACGGTCGCTCGAATCCTGGTATTTACTAAAACTATAGCAGAATATATCAGGGTTCTTATCGCAAGAATGATTAGAAGTGGAAGCTCAAACATCAATTCAACTTAAAAACTTTGATTTTTCAGGAGATCCGTACATTTTTGAGTGTTTTTATCTTTAGTTACCACAGTTGCAAAGAGAAACCCTGCGCGTTAGGAATCTTGGATCGATCGCAGGTGAGTCTGCTATCCTGGGGGTGATAACCCTCATACCTCCCCAGGCCTAAGTATGAGGGCTAGAAGACATAGTAAAGTTGAACCGTAATCAACACGAAGATCTTCATATTTCTCTGTATTCATATGACATTCGTTCAAAAAAAAGGACAGAAGCTATCAGAATAAAAGGTAAAAAGTGAGGTAAAGCAGAGATACCAAGTTTAAATTCAGCGACCGTATAAGCACGACAGCATCCTTTTTTCAAAGATTTTAGTCACCACGTCTTAAGGTTCAGCACCAAAATTGGTTACTTCAGTATTTCTAAGTAACTTTTTGAGGTTAGGGACGAACAGTTACATGGTGGATTATAACAAACACTTGATTCGGATTCAGCGACCTCAAAAACAAAAGAGCATCTTTCTTTCAAGGGTTTCAGTCACCACGGCTTGAACTTCAACACCAAAAATGGGTTATTTCAGTGTTTTGAGATATTTTTTGGAGTTAGAAACAAACAGTGATCTTGTGGAATAAGTGGACACCAGAATCGGATGCAGCGACCCCAAAAATATGAAGATACACTTTTTCTGAAGGTTTCATTCACAAAATCGATTTTTAGCTGCTTTTTGAGGTTGAGGACGAATTGAAAACTGATGGGGTTATTTGATTACCTACTTTCAACTAATATTTAAAAAAAAACAAGTCAGTAAACCAATTGTTCGCTTCTGTACTTACAATCTGAGAGAACTAAAATTATCCAATTTGTGGCAAGAATAATTCTTGCTCTTGAATTGTGAATGATATTCAAGAAATTATTACGCGTGTACCTCATAGGTGCACGTGTAGTCTCGCAGGTACGCAGGTACTCAAAGGTCACTACTCATAACTGCTTGATCAAAAACTTTTTTTCCTTCCAGTTTGAACTACCTGAAGGCTTAGACTTTATTTCCAAACTTCAAACTTTCAGGTTAATTTGAAAATGAGCATCTAGGCTGAGCATATTTTCAAGCCAGTCATATCATGAAGTGCGAAAGAGATGCTCTTATGTTTATTATTATGGCGCCTCTCTAGCACTGACGCTTTCCTATGACCAGCTTAAAAAAATTCTTACTGTATATGAGTTTAGAGTCTTCTGACTCCCTGCGGGCACCTTTTTCCTACAGATTTCCATTCGGTACGATTTTTTAGCGGTAATTATATGAATAAAGAATATTTTTGACAATTATTGTCCATAATAAATATTTAATTAAATTATCTTATGCAACAGAAATATCTTTTGACTCAGATTTTCAATCATTTTCCTTGTGTATTGTCATAGTTATTCATTTTATCAGGCACGGATCTACAGGGTGGCGAAACAGGCGACTCCCCCCCCCAGGTTTTTTTGATTTAAATAAATTGATGTCAATTTTGTCGGTCTACTGGTCAAATATATTTTTGGTAAAAACGTTCAACGTTTCGCTCTTCGACGAAGAGCCTCTTCAGTTGTACAACAATTTAAAACCATATTACATCAA
>JAUMHM010000079.1:17718826-17733531 GCA_032362435.1 Melikaiella ostensackeni
AGATTACAGATTTTAGACCTTCAAAAAGTCATAAAACGACCCTCAAAAGGACCCGAATCTCTGAGGCTATCTCTAGAAACGAAGTCATTCAAATTTAGTCAGCGGATAGCCTGAAACAGACCTGACATTTTCTCTGAGAATATTCTAACATTTTCTTTCGGTAGGGTAGACTCATCCTATTTAATTTTTCATCATCATTAGTGGGCCATGTCAAAAATGTACTATTATACCGACAAAATGAGTGCGAACAGAAAGTACTAGATGGCGCTGGGTTCGACCATTATTCTTCTTTACCGACTTACCCGGCTCACTATTGACGCTACGCGTGCACGAAAAAAATGTTTTCAGCAGCCGTTAGAAAAAGTTTTGTAAAAGTCGGACTAGAGGCTTTCCGCTCACTTTTAATATTCATTCAGAAAACCTTTGTAAGCTGGATCGTAACGATTATCGAAGTCGAAGCGGACGCACTTCGACTTTTGTAATCGTTACAATCTAGATGATAATCGTTACAGTCCTGAAAATAGAGGTTCTCGAAATAAATATTAACCGTTACCGAAAAACCTTTATGACCTATTTCCACTAAACTTGTTGTAACGGCTGCTGAACACAATTTCTGCATGTGGCTCAGTAATGATTTTGAGTGGCTCACTGATAACATTTAAAAAAATCTTCATTTCACTCACATGTTTAATACATCTTGAAGCACTTTTGGGGAAAAATGATAGGTGAGTCAAAAGGTGTAAAATACGCCAGAAGATAAATCTGTGCGTATCAACTTTTCCCGACCTAACAGTCTCTTTATATTGAGCGCTATATGTAGTCCTAACCTTAGGTGGCTTACTATTTATATCGTTACCTATATTAAGAAATTAAAATTCATCCGTGCCTATTTTTTGCTTACAGAATTAAGATCGCAGATTGACGATAATCCTAATCACCCTGGCGCACCTGTGAAGGTCGAACATTCTTCTTCTCCTTCATCTGTCAGAACTCTTCATGTCAGACCTCATAGTGGCAGACCTATTCACGCCGGACCTTATGATAACATGTTGAAAGTTAAATCCTCCGTGCGACTTGCGGGGTTGAAATTCATGGACGATACTCTTCCTAGCGGCTTATACATGAAAAAAGATGGCGAGAATCTTACTCAAGTTCCAACAAACGGACCAGTTCGTGTATTAGTATCAACACCCGATCTTGTAGTCCTTGGAATATTGAATCGATATCATATGTTTTTTGGACTATATGCTATGTATCGTGGAACTTTCCAACGAGTCAAAATACCCTTACAAGGCGTTGAAGCTGAGCTAATGCACCCCTTAGAAGAGCGCGAATTTTATGACTTTCGAAAATTTCAAATACCTCCAAGAAGGGACGTCAGACTGAATAGTAAAGTGCAGATCCCCTGAGATGTGAACGAATCTCAATCATACAGTTGTTATTTCATCAAGTCTCATGAATTTTGTAATGCAGATCGCGCACTTCGTAATATAATTGTACTGAATGGGAAGTGATGATACTGTCGAAATTTTAATAGTAAAATGCAGATGAATGGAAAGATACAATCATCGTATTTTTTAAATTCAACAATAGTATAAACTTCAAGTAAAAAAATATAATACTATAAATATTGAAAACTAAAATATTAAAACTAAAACTATTATAAACTATAACTAAGTTTAAGCTATGCTTTAATTTGATTTGATTCATTTAATTCATTATTTTAAGCAAATAAATTCATAATTGTATTATTAATATCACTATATTCAATTTATTTCGAAAATCAATCTTCCTAATTCTGCTGAAACGAATTTTTGTTTTCTGAACTGGTATCTGAAATCTAGGTATACTGAAAAATTTCATCCAGAATATGAAATGAATATAAATATTAGACGATCAGAACTGGAATACCTGAAATACAAATTCTAACCTAACTTAGAGGTTATACTTTTTCGGATAGTAAATATTTAATGTATAAATTAATATATATTCACTTTCAGTTTATTTTTGCGTCAAAATAAGTTCATTTGAGCTTATAATATATTAAAACTTATATGATACAGTAAGATAATTAAATGGTCGCCGGGCAAAAGGGCGTAAGAACCAAATTTTGAAAATTGGTTTTATTGGCTTAAAGTAATAGTTTTGACCTAACTCATTTCCCTGAAGATGATTATCGTTGAGTTCGATTTTGAAGAGAGTCAAAATCCATGTTCGGTAATTTAAAAAAAAAAGTCATTACTTGTTTCAGTCTGTTTGTTCCACAATTCCATAGAGCTAAGTAATAGTTCGAAAGCAATTTTTTGTTTTTTTCTTAATGTAAAAAGAAAAGTTTTGCAACTCTTTCTTAGTCAAAATCGGCGTTTCTTGGGACGCGCCGTTCCTTTGACAAAAGTTTTCTCGGAGATAGTTGCTTCTTTTAGGATGTTCCTTCCATGGTACTATACTATAAAGCCAAGTAATAGCTCAAATGTTCACGAAACGTCGGCAAGATTCGTAGTTTTGCACACGACTGAAACCCGAAACACCTCTTTTCATCATAATGAATCATCGTGAAAGCATTAAATCTATAATAACATTGGCCTTACTGGCGACTTAAAAACGAACCTCAATGCCACCAATAGCTTGACACATTACTTGAAATCAGTAGTTTTCTCCGCAGGACTATCTATAGTTCCCCATAATACCACCCATCACACAGATCATTGCAGTACATGGATTGACTTGATAATTTTTGATGACTTAGGCAAGGTGACCTCTTGACTCAACACTTAATATCATTCCTCTCTAACCATGACCTCATAAGCATCCAATACCACTTCTCTTTTAATCCTTCCACTATTATAAGTCCTATATCTATACGGAATCTCTCCAATATTAATGAAATTGAATTTTGGGAGCACCTCTACCTATGACTGGAATCGCATTTTCATAGAATAGGATATTAATAGAAAGGTGATATGTTTAACCACATTTTTATCCTCTGCATTGAATATATTCGCGCCTCTTCATACTCTTCATGCAAAAAGGAAAATAACTTCCTGGATTACTTCTCACATCAAAGACTTAATGAAGGAAAGAGATACTAAACGTAGATTGGCCAAAAGAACTAAAAACAGTATCATTCACGCCGAATTTCGTAAATTGAGAAACTTAGTACAAACTAAAATCAGGGACTCATTCAATCGATACAATTACAATTCTATTGAAAACAGGAATGAAAAAGAAAATATCTGGCTTCTCTTGAGACGGCTAGGACTTATTTCTCCCAAAAACGCAGCTCCTGACAACAATTTCTCTCCTGCTGACCTTTTAACTGCATTTACTTCTAAGCTTACACTTTCGGTAAACACTACCCCCTCCTTGTCCTCTATTCTCTACACCTTCGATGATACTAAATTTTTCTTCTCTGACATCTCACATGAAACATTAATTAAAAACTTCCATAACGTCAGATCTAATGCTCTAGGTTTAGATGATATTTCTATCAAAATGATTCGTCTTGCCTTACCTGCTATTTCTCCTATTCTCCTGCATATCTATAATGCCTTCCTTCAGGTGGGGATATTCCCTGATGCCTGGGAAGAGGCGAATATTCGCCCTATACCTAAAATATCTAATCCCACCTCTCCCAAAGATTTCCGACCTATTTCCATCCTGTGTGCCCTGTCTAAACCCCTCGAGCGCATTGTTGTGAGCGGTCTGCTTGTGGTAAGGTCAAGAGTGGTGTCCCTCAAGGATCCACTTTTGCCCCCCACTCTATTCAATATTTATACCTCTGATCTTGGTACCGAGCTTCGACATTGCAAGTACCACAAATATGCTGACGATTTTAAGCTATATCTGTCCGGCCCGATTACTATGCTCAAGAACCTACTTTAAAATTTACAGGAGGATATTGATTTGGTGATTCAGTGGGATTTGACTTGTGGTCTCACTCTCAACCCAGCTACAACAAAAGCTATTATTATAGGGCCTTCTTCCTCTCCATCACCTGAAACAATTGCAAACCTACCTCCTCTTCTAATTAACGGACGTATCATACCTTTTGTGGAATCTGTGAATGATTTGGTCTATTTTCTTAATCGCCCTCTTTCTTGGAATGAACAAGTTCCGGATATTTAAAAAAGAAACCTTTAGAGTTATTCAACAGCTTAACAGAAATAGAGATTCTCTTCCTACCCTCACTCGTATCCTCCTAGTTAAAAACCTTATCCTACCTTTCTTTGATTACGACTGCTTGGTATATGATGATATCACGGATGAGCTTAATGCTAAGCTTGAGCGCACGCTAGATGCTTGCATTCGGTTCATTTATAATATCCCTGAAAGTAAACATATTACCCAGTATAGAAAGAAAGCAGGAATACTCAAGGTCGCTAAGAGAAGACAATTTTTTATGGGCAACATTTTGTATAGCTTATTAAGCACGGAAGCTCTTCAATATCTTTTTAACCTCTTTCATTTTATTGACAAAGATCTACCAACACATTCCAAACTCCGTGAAAGAAAAACTGTACTTAAAATCCAATCTCACTGCACATGTAAAATGCAAAGGTCGTTTATAATTCGTGGTGTTCGCCTTTGAAACAAAGTGCCTACAATAATTAGAAATGCACCTTCACAGTACCTAATTCAGAAAACTTTTTTTTCGTTACTTAACACTTCAAATCCAACCCTTGAAATCACCCATTGGTAACATATACGATACGGAGGCGTTTTAGCATGTGTAAGAATTTATTACTTGTAATTATGCATATATGTGTATGTGTATATGCATACTTTTTTGTTTACATCATCTCGCTCTTAATTCTCCGCATCTATATATGTGCATTATAATCTATTTTTTCCGAGATTTTGGATCACCGTTTCTTCTTTCTGATTAAAAATTGGTAAATCGATCGTTGTAACAATAATTTATCCACCAGAACTTCTTGATGCCATCTGGTTCTGCAGCGGAGAAGTTTTTCTTGCCCCTCAGTGCTTTCTTCGCCTCTTCGGCAGTGATTGGTGGACGTTCCTCCTCCGACGTTATGAGGTTGTCACACAGCTCCTCGAAACGGATGCTGTTCTCAGTGTCTTTATTCAATGAGTGTCGAACCTCGTACATCTCCCCCAAAAAAGTATCGACCTCCTAGGATTTTGGCGGATTTTTGACGTAAACAGGGGGATCGCTGACGAGGCGCGATGAGTCAGCGGGGAAAGTGTTGATTCTCCCTGACGCATCCCTCCCTACTCTGTGCTCTATTGCTTGCATCAGATCAATGTGTGATAGCTGATCCTCATTTCATGCAACATTCTTCATGTTCTTCTGTTAAGATGTTTATTCTTATCGCAATGAGAGTAAACCTTATCTGCAATTACAGCCGTAAGGTACTTATAAATCGTTGGGAGACAGGCTGTTGGTCGAAATTGAGATGGATTTTGAACTTATGGTTTTTTAGGCAACATGTACCTGGTACCTTTGAGCATAAAGATTGGCATCAGATCTGGGTGTTTCATGATATTTTGAAATCACCTAGCCAACGCAAGATGCACACTCGTCAGGTACGTGTACCAGAAATTGTGCACAATGTCCGGACTTGGGGTTCTCCAGTTTTTTGCCCTTTTCAAAAACGCGAAAACTTTTGAGCCTGTGATGTTAGTAGGCTCCATTACAGGGTTATTGCTTGCCCTTTGCTTCTTTAGTTGAAAACACGCAGTGTCTCAGTTGCTTCTGCTTGTTTTTCTCCAAATACCTGATCAGTAGTCAGCCATGTTTCCCAAATGAAGAACTTCGGTGATATTTTGCTCTTTCCTTAGTTCTCGATAGAACCTACTTTCATCTACCTGAAAGGTTTGATTTCGCGGCCTTCTTGCGCCACTCATATTGTACTGACGCATTCTAGTAGCGAGAACGTCAAAGCTCTGCCGTTGGAAGCCTATAATCTCATCCAATATTGCTGGTGTTAATGTTCGGATGTAGTTTTAGTTGATCCGTTACTTGATCTTCATTATTCGTAGCACCAATGCCTTCAGCTTCAATCAGCTCTTCATTATCCACACCTTCAAGGGGGATTTCATCAATAGGAGGCTGTTGTTTTGCTTTCATTTTGTTGGTAGATATTTCATCTTTCGAAAGCAATTTGTTAACAAATGTAATCGCCTTTTTGGTTGAATTGCTTCTGCCTCTGGTTGAATCAGGCCGTCTGTCTCTGGAGGATGTGGTAGTACTGGATCATAATGAGTTTGCGCAGGATCATCCATAGTACGATGATGTTGTATTGCTTTACCTGTTTCCGCTTGATCTTGTGGTGCAGATTCTTCTAACTGATGTTCATTATCGACAACACTGGTTAGCGTAACTCGTTCGGTTCTAGCCTCGTTATACTACCGGGATCAAGGAATTCATATCGTAAGGATAAGTAAGAGATGTTTAGAAGAAAGGATAGTTTCAAAGAGAGGAATAGATTTTACATTAATCTAGAAATGGCGTGTTATTTATTCAAACGACATACTCGTTCCACAACACCGCTCTGACGCGGTTCGCTGATCAATCGCTTTAGCAGGCACCCCAGGTGGGAAGCTTTACAAATCCATACTCTTTACCCAAACGATATCCACCAAACAAAGCTCTCCACGAGGAGCCATGAGTATCCAAAATCTTTCATTTCAGGCATCACTCTTCATCACACGCTTCTTTTAAACAATTGTCCTCTACACGTCCCTATCTTTGCATGCACATTTTTCTTCCTTTACGTCCATTGATCTTTTCATGTAGCCCTTGTGTGTCTACGACTCTGTGTAACTCTTCGCTTTAGAGTCTCAATATATCTCAATAAGCCTTAATAAGAATATCTGTAGCAATTTAGGCGATTAAGGAGAATTTAAATCTGAATAAACCTCAGATATAAATATTTTGCGACAAAAATTGTTCATATGATGGTGTTTTTTAATTTTTGAGAGAGTTTCGAGAGTGATTTTAAATTAGTTGATATAAAAAGTTAGATCCACGAGTGTACGAGTAGATCGAAATGGCAGTAAACTCTAGTATCTAGATTGAAATAACAGTAAACCCTAGTAAGAAAAAAAGTATGAGGAAATTAAAAAAAAGTCGCAATGATAGTTCATATATAGCTTCTGCAAGTGAGTGGAGTGTAGATGACCTAGGTCTTAGAAATGCTTATCATCCGATTTTTTTTTGGGAAGTTTATTTTGAAGTCTCAGACCTGTACATATTCTTCGAGCGTTCACAATGTTTTTTCACCGAAAACTATGATATTTGACCATTGTTTTATTTGATTTGTTTATAACAATGAAATTAATCAATAAACAAATTATTTGTGATTGGTGAGTTTCCATGCATCAACTTGAGACAATCTATAACATATGTAAGCCGTTGCTGCAGTGTAAAATATTAGTTTGTGAAAAACGTCATTTTTCTCAAACTTTGAGAAAAAATATAATATATAAACAAACAAAAGAAAGTTACAAAATCGCGAGGCTCATAAGTTATTATCCATCATTAAGAATCGGCAATAGGCGCTGGCATGGCTCATGAAATAAATAAATGTATATATTGTTATAAATAAATTAATGAAACGAAGTCAAATTTTCCACTCCAATTATATTAAGATTTGTAAAAAAAATTTTATTATTAAAAGAACTTTTATAAACAAATGTACTCTTTGACTTTGAATTTTCGTAGACTCTGCAAAAAATAAATTGAATCTACTCACTGAAAAATATTTAAAAATGCATTTTCTAATAGTAAATATTTGAAATGGTGTAATATAACAGAATGTTCATTTGTTCACAAGCACAGGCATTTGCAATTGAAATAATTAACCAAAGTTCTTGGACAAACTCCAGAATATCTTGCTACATCGGGCTATGACCAAGAATTCTGGACAATCTGTGGAGTTATCGGTCAACCCTAGGTTTTTCCAGCCGGGCTTGGACCGCAACATATACATAAAAACTATTATCCTATGCAGTTTTTGTCATATGTAAACGTATCGCGTAGTCATTAATCTTAATCTTATCATCAAACACCAATAAATAACTAGAACATCAGATCTAAAGGTTACTGAGAATTGCTCTTATAGTGTCAGTGTAACACACTAAAAAATACAGCTTAAATTCAGAAATAAACTTGAATTTAGCGAAAATTTGTCTGCATTTGAGGTCAATATCTATATTTCAGAATTGAATTGTAGGTTTTTTTTAATTCCGATAAACTTTACTAACCCAGATGAATTTTCGCTTAATTTAAGTTCATCTCTGAATTTCAGTTCATTTCTGAATTTAAAGTGTAACCTTTTCAAGTATACTTTTTTACAGTCGAGATAGATACCCAGCTTTCGATGAAGTAAAGTTAGCTTTCGCTGTATTGAAACAGCCCAAGTGAAAACAGTATGCACATGACCCTGTACGGCCTCACATTTGGCTAACTGTACAGGAAAGGCGCAAAACCATACCAAAGAGCATTGTTCGGTGTAGAAATACAGACTTTCAAATATTAAATGAATTAAATAAAACAATTTTTGGGAATTTTTTTTGAAGTGTCTACTCATAATGAAAAAAATCGGCTATTCATACTAAAATTTCGGTACGCGTATACACAGCACTTCTTTTCATTCAAAAATATCTACAGTCCTAAAAAAAAATTTTTGGTCCTATTTGCAATTCAAAAAAAAATTGAAGTGCAACAAATTAGGAAGAGATTTGAGCTCCACAATTTTGTTATCTTCTTTCGTTGATCCATTATATTTGTACTCAATGTATGAGACAAGTTACATTTGCACAAAATAATTTTTTGCCCGTCAGCAACGGCTTATATATGTTATAATTCATCGTAAATCATTGCATAGGGATTTACTGAGAGTAAATAATTTGTTTATAGATCAATGTGATTGTTATAAACAAATTGTGAATATTTATTTAAAAAATATTGTTATAAACAAATATGGCTAAAAGGAATGTGACGTTCCGCATTCAGCCCCTTGACCGTCCCGTTTGGTGCCCATTGTTCCGCCCGATTCGAGTGTTGGCAGTACAGTCTTCCTCAAGCAAGATAGGGTGACAATGAAAAACCTAAATATTTTGTTCTTTAAAATAAAAAATTCTAACTTATCCCCCAAGACATTTTTTATTGTATAACCTAAAAAAATATTTTGTATGGAAAAAATTTAAAATATGCTTCAATTCATTTCTAAAGAAGATTAATTCTCAGGGATACTCAGATAACCATTCAAAAAATATATAAAATTGTGACATTTATCGAACCAAAATACATCTTGATTCCAAGAAATTCGAAAGACTTACCCCCTGAGATTATACGATTATATCCCTTCTTGGGAAAAATTTACCACGTATTTTGTCTTTTTTGATAAACTTATTTTTAGAACTCGTTCAAGGCTTGAGAAAAAAGACTTGTCGTTTAGAGCATGTATGATTATTATTATTATTTTTTTCTTTGAAAAAAACTGGGTTTTTTTCATAAGCTACAATTGTACGAGGTATTCTTTCAAATACCTGTAGAAGAGAACACACTACAGTAGATCTAGATAATGATTAACAGTAGATAATCTTGAATAACTAGAAAACTAGCCAAGAATGTTGATTGGTTCTTTTATTATAACATTTCGGTAATTATACTACCTTGCTTGACAAATTTTTATTGAAAAATTATCAATAATTGTTGTATGTGAGCCAAAAATCAATTTTCCTTAAAAACGGTCGATCGTAACGCAAAATTAGACAAAATCAAGATTCGCGGTAGTGAATCGCCGCCAAGGACTAAAAACAAGCAGACAAAAGTTTCAAATACCCATACGAGAAAAAAAAATCTGCCATAAAGGACGAAATGCGAAAGAGAAAAAAATCGCTACCCAGAATTATTATCTGTAACATAAATGATTTTGAACACTAAAAGTGAAATAGCTCAGTCAATTTATGAGATATCTCAACCAAACTTGGTGGGTATATAGAACCTACCAAAGTACGAAGATTCTTTGAGTTTGGGAGATATTAATAACGGGACAGAAAATCCCGACACTTGGGAAAAGGTAGCTGTATCTTAGTGAAAAAAATCGCACTGAGTTCGCATTAAGCAAAGCTGATTCGAAATATTTCGACCTGCTCAATGACGTTTCTTGTACCTCGGTGAAAATTTTGTTGTTGTTGTAAGAGTAACAAAACTGTAGAAAATCGCTGTTGTCCATGCCTAGATGTGGA
This sequence comes from Melikaiella ostensackeni, assembly GCA_032362435.1. Taxonomy (NCBI): domain Eukaryota; kingdom Metazoa; phylum Arthropoda; class Insecta; order Hymenoptera; family Cynipidae; genus Melikaiella; species Melikaiella ostensackeni. The sequence goes on from JAUMHM010000079.1 coordinate 17,729,045, forward strand.
AGGTCAACTTTCAGCTCTTCCTAAAGTCTCAAAAATGTTAGGAAAAGTTGGAAAAAATTCAAGTGGATTACTTGACTATTTGTGAATACAGCCCAGCTTTGAAAATTAAATAACATTGAGAATTGTGGTCACCAAAATTGTTAATACAATAAAAAATCATCGTCTTGAATGGCGATATCGAGACGAATCAGAGGTTGAAAGGAAGAGCTCAGTACACTAATGAAGCGCGGACCAATAAAAAGTGGATAAAACTGTTTATTTTCCTGCAAATTGAGGTTGCATAATTTGGACTTTAATGAGCTGAAGTCTTGTGAGGGAATAGCAGTACAGAGAAAAGGGTGACGGGTGTCCATTACCAAGTCGCCTTCAACGGCGAAGACGAAGAAAAAAAGGGTCTGCTGTGTGGTTCACTGCAGAGTGTATGTCAGAGTCTAGGTCTGGGACTAGACCTAGCCATATTGTTGTAATTTCTTTTTCATTTAGCAACTTTTCGGAAGTCAGTATATTATACATACCAAAATTTTATTCTACGTCTACAATAATGAGTAACTTAGAATTACATTATTAAAAAATAACACTTATTAACAATAATATGTATAATTTTTTTAGCAGTAACTTTACTGACACATCAATAATAAGCATGGTATAGTTTTTTGTCATTTGAAAAATGATATTGATTTATATATGCAAGTTAAAAATAATTGCAAAACAATGATCTTTTTCGGATATTTTGTACACAAAACACTGAAAAGTTTGATGAGAAAGTAATTGATAATCTTTGAAGTCTTGACAATTTTTACATTTATGGTTCTGTATTTATAAATGTACATTCTGTCCAAAAAATATAGGTACCTCAACTTTGACACAGATTATAGTGAAAATCTCATCAGCAAAAAACTCACACCAGGAGACCTCGCCCATGTTACTTGTACTCATACAATTACGACTGTCTGTCACACTTACTCCTATTATGAGTGCCGGTCAGTCGATAATCAGAAAGCCCTTTGTATTTTCCGAAAAAGAAAATAATTTTTTAAACATTTAAGCGCAATTTTTTGCTCATTGACATTATATACACCACTTTTAGAAGCCAAAAATGTGCTATTTCCTTCAAGGCTAATCTCCGTACGTTTCTCACTTTCGAAGATGACACCTAACTACTTTTTTGTTATTAATTGAATAACAAGTGATTATTTCTGACTCTAAAATTTACCATTATGCACAGAAAGGATTGATGAAATACATATGTGTTTTGCAGATTGTTTGTAGTTTATTTTTGGGCACGTACAGCCATTCAAAGTCCAGCATTCTCAAATGATCGTAAGATAATGGTACTGTCGAACCTTTCACTCATCAGAAAATAATTAAATATATCTGTGTCAGTATAGGCGAAACCTTCATCTGCAACATGCACTTTGTTCCATATTTTTAGAGTTTTTACCTGCTAAGATTTTCACCATAATCTGTATAAAAATTGAGGTATCTATATTTTTTGGACAGCATATACATGTATAAAGACAGAACCAGAAATGTAAAAATTGTAAAGACTTCAAAGATCATCCGTTACTTTCTCATCAAAGTTTTCAGTGTTTTGTGTACAAAATATTCGGAAATTACCTTTGTTTTGCAATTACTTTTCACTTGCATATATAAATCAATATAATTTTTCAAATTACAAAAAACGATACCACGCTTATTATTGATGAGCCAGCAAAGTTACTGCTAAACAAATTATACATATTATTATTATTATTATTATTATTATTATTATTATTAATAAGTGTTATTTTTTGATAATATCTAATAGAAACAGTTATTTGTAATTGAATTTTACACGAGTTGAGAAGAATCAAACAAATAATCTGTATAGATTCTCGATAATATAAAACTAGGCTACAATATGCGCGCGCCTTATATATATAATCTTTTTGGAATTATGTTATGTTTTATTTAATCATTATTGAATAATGTGTTCATTTCCTTTCTGATGTTATTGACCATCATTTTGTCTGATAGCAAGATAATATGATTATAGACTATAGATATAGACTATGTATAGATTATTTAAAGAGACAAGTTTGCGTTTACCTTCATTTTTTTCCTACATTATGAATTTCTGGAATATAGTTTCTATAATTGTTTGATAGTTCAAAGAGTAATGGACCTGTACCGTTCATTTGTACAAATAATAATCGTATGTTCTCAAAATTCTGAATTCTCTTGAGGTTGGTTCTGCTGTAGCACTACTTTTTCGAGTGTATAAATATTCAAACAATTAAATCAATTTTTTTTCAGAATACCATTAATGTGTTTGAATGTCTGAAATCTGTAAATACAAGTACGTGTAATATTTTTTTTTTTTAAATACAAAATATTAAATTCTATCTTAATGTGAAATTGTAGATATTCATAAATAACTTATTTTTTAAAATTGTAAAAAGTTCTTAATTGGTATAAAATATATGAGGAGCAAAGTAATACACTATAGGTCAAATCAATTTTTTATTAAAAATTTTTAAAAATAGTTATACTATGTTTAATTTCCATAGTTAATAATTTTGAATGTTCATGAACAATTTTTTTGATTCTAAAAGATTTTTATATGTTCAAAATCGCAATAAAAATGTGATACCATGAAATATTCGAATCAATTTGATTTGTTTTGATCGAATTCATTTCAAATCATACACGGCTGTACAACTTCAAGTCATATATTTATTTGTATTTTATATATGTTGTTTTTCAAAGCATTTTAGACGGCACATATTTTATTGGCTTGCGAAAAAAATAATTTTCGTGAAGTTATATGTATTCGAAATTTTCCGTTTGTCTTTCATGTACTTTAAATCTTTAAAAATTGAGTCTCTTGCTTATAAAATAAATTATTCCACTATACATAGTCTAATGTATAATAGCTTTTTACTGTTATTTTATGTATAAACTATATTATATTTATGTAAAATATAAGATAATAGTAATACACGTAATTTAATAATCATAGTAATTTTTGTACCTTAACAATAAAAATTGAAATATTCTTGCTATACATATTTATTTTCATATTATATTATGTCTTTCAAATATCTTTGTTATCTCTTTTTTATAATTATCCATAATAAAATCGATTTACTGTAAATGATAATTAAGTTATCTGTAATGTAAATACTTTGAATTTCTCATATCTTATGTATTAAATAATTTTAACTGAGGGTAAGCATCCTATATTTTTGGAAGAGCGCACCCATAATTATGCATTTAAAACGTAAATCGCTTATTCTACGTTTTTACATTCTCATTAGAGAAATTATTAGATTTGCTATAAATTGTCGCCTCCTTCTTTTTGTTATATGTCCACGTTTTGAGTCCTTCTGATCCCGAATAGCAGGTTTTTTAAATGTGTTCGTCTGTATGTCTGTATATGTATGTATGTCTCTATTCATATATGCATTCATGTCTGTTTATGAGCACGATAAATTTTGATAGAATTAATCTATATGACGTGCTTTTGGTACACTCTTTTAGTGTCAAAAACTGAAGTCAAGATTTGTAGACAGCCATTTTGGATAAAAATTAATACAGAGCAATATAAAAATTGTTGAGATCATTTTTTTCAAGATTTAAAAATTATGTGTCGGATATTCCTTGTAATGAAGTAGTCGAACATTTTATTCAAATGATTTTTTTCGACACAAAAACTTATCAGAATTATAGTCTTTACAAAATTCAGAACAACAATCGAAAATTAAAATTATGACTGAAATAATTCACAACATAAAAAAACTGTAGAAAAGACAAATTTTCAATTTGAAAGCCTTACAAGATTACCATAACAACTTAAAATTTTTTTTTTTAAATCGAAATTTTAAATATGGAGCCTAATATCGCGAGATACAAAAACAATTGAAAATATCAAGATTGTTGCTGTTATGAAGACGTTAAAGATATCTTCCAAACATTTTTTGGTGTGAAACATAGTTTGTTTTTGATGTATGGAAAATGGAATTGGAATATTATGATTTCAATTTTTGAAATATACGGTGCGAGAAAAGAAAAAAAATCCTAGGGATAGAATTTGTGTTTTTAAATCTCATATAAAATTTTCGTTAAGCATTCATATATAGGATCAATTGTAAATTATCAAGATAATATTTTTAACGTCTTATTAACTATTTATTTATATATATTATACGGTTAGTGCTGAATATCGAGCACGAATATCATCATGAGAATGTATTTTTTAAGGACGACAGAGCCTTAAGTATATAAATTTCCTTTTTCATTTGAGGTCATAAGCAAATTTAGTAATTTATATTGCAGAATATATAATAGTGAGCGATGCGAGCTGCGCGCGTTGAGAATGTGTCCGCGATACTGGATGATTTTTCCAATATATAGTAGATTTATAATTTTAAAATTGTAAAGAAGATGTTTTTTGATTTGGCATTAGGGTCTAGAATTTTTTTCAAATATTCTATTATATATATATA
>JAUMHM010000079.1:17740300-17760452 GCA_032362435.1 Melikaiella ostensackeni
CATTGGAGATGCACGGAATACTTGAATTGGCTCACGGCGCATGTACCTGGGACCGCAGAAAAGAGGACAGGCGAAAACGACACTTCTGGTCGGACGAGCTTCGGATAAGGTCGAGTAGCGAGGCAGGCTGTCACGTAGGCGTTGTTTCATTTTTTTTGACGTAAAAGTTTAGCCGCTCTGCGGATTTTGTGTTTGTTTGGTTTATTTTGTGAATTGAGTCATCGAATTTCAGGGACCGCATGTGAACCAGTTTCTGAATTGCAGTGAGACTGCTTTCACACGGTAAGACGGCCAAGTTCTTTCGTAAAAAGTTAGCATCCAACGACGTCCTGTTGCTTCATGGTAGATTTTTCTTGTTTCCCGCTCCAAAGCGGACAGTTTGTCAATCAATCTAGCTTACTTGAAAATGTGTAAGTTCTGTGTAGATTTCAGCTAAAAAGGCTTACTTCGTTCTCTACGAACTTTATCAGTTGTAAAATATAATTTGTCGAATTGTTCTTAAGTCTGACCGTATCCCGGTACATGCTCCAACTCTTGGATTTTATTAATTTAAATTTGGCTAAGCCAAAACTTTGGGTTTGGAATTTACTTCGTTAATCTTCTCAATCTGTTCCTACATGGAGGTAATTTGTAACGGCCTTAATGAAAGACATGATTTCTGAATATATATATTTTTCATTGTTAAAATGTTTGCTTTTTTTTTATCGGCATGCTAGCGAAATCCCTCACTCTCTTTGCATGAATAAGCTTTGCAGGTAATCTACGCCACTCTATCTGAATGCTGAGCACCGTGAGATTTGATTTTAGTCTCAGTTTTTTTGTAAAGTAAAGTTTCTTGATCAGACGGAGGGTCAAGACTCACCTGGCTTTCTTATAAAAGTTCGAGGGAGAAAGTTCAAATATTTCATAGTCCAAAACCATATTTTTCAGCTGTCGTAGCAGTTGCAGCTAGAGTAAGTGAGTTTTTTTTTCTATTTTTTGGATTTTTTTAAAACTGTTAGTTGTACGAAAAAAAATGTATAGGAAATAAAATATGCGCATCGACCAGATCACAACTTCTACTTGATATATTTTTGACAAATGCATTATTTGAGAAGATAATCAAATGAAATCGATTTTTGGTGCATGTAAATGATTATTATTTAAATGTTTAAGGGCCCGGAGGCACCCTTGCCTCATGTACGATCGTTCTGAAACTTTACAGAAATTCTTTTTTCATCAAACGGAATCAATTTGGTGAGTGCCGAAAAAAAATTCAAAACAAAATTTTTACCAAGAGTAAAAAGGGTCATACTATTGCTGCAATGTTTTCAAGTATACATTTAAAATAAGTTAGAAGAGGAATTTTAAATAGTTGGGATAAAATCAAAGTACGTACTCGATTATGTCAAAAAGAGTTTCTAAAATTCCAAATCAATCCTAATTATTCTGAAATCGGTATTTGAACCAATCCGAAAAAAGTTCTTAATTTCGTTTGATCCAAATCACTTGAAAATTAATCCGGTTCAATTCGAGTCAATCCAAACCAAGTTTTCGATCCGAATGAATCCGAATCAATCAGAACTCGGATTGTTCTAAACCAATTTTCAATCCGAATGAATCCAATTCAATCCAAATACGGATTCATTAGGATTGGAAATTTAGTCTATTAATCCGAATTCACCTACATCTGGACCACCTCTCACCTGGATTGTGGTTTGTTTCAGATCTTCCATCTCTCCTCCAGCAGCTTCTTCTAAAGTTTCTCTAGAGGCTTCTTTTGCGTTTGACGATCTTAAGTATGATTTTCCCAGATTTGTTTCTCTTCTCTCCTGTTTTTTTTCATGTCTCCAAATTACTACTATTGACAGATTGGTTATTATTTTTTTCTAGAAATTTATCAATATTCCTTTAGGATATTCTTTTGGATTAAAGGTGGCTGTAAATATATTGACTTGAATTCTATTTTCCTAAGATTCTACACAGACATTCTGAGACGTTCTATCTCATTTTTGAAGATTATTTATCTCTCATTGAACTCCTCGAGAGACCCACGCTGGACACCATTGAAAGCTTCTGCTTTTATTTAATTTGATCTTTGAACTTGGTTTTACTCTTCTATTAGCTCAACCGTACTTTACCCATATCTTTTCCTACGTTATTCTTTTACCTTTCTTGAATTATTTAATATTTAAAAGGAGACATTACGTGATGAGAAATAAAAATTCTCATGTCAATTATAATTTTCCTTGTTTTTTATTGAATTTATAATCTGATTTGCACATATAGTGTCCTTAAGCTAAATGGACCCTTATCCTAAATTTTTGTTTTGCCATATGTTCCCTAATGCTTGAAAACTGAATTCTTATCTTATTTAGGTCTAGTTTCTATGTTTTTCTAGTTCTGATTGCACATGACAATAAATTTTATATGTACATCTTTTATTCTTTAGAAGCGCTGGGGTGTACATAAAATGTATCAAAAAAATGAATCAGTTGAAAATATCACTATTAACCCTATTTTCTCCATACACAGTAATTACTAAATGTATCTCCAAGAATTTATCTTTAGATATAATTTGGCATAATTAGAAGTTATCGTATTTCTTCCTTTCTTTATTTGTTACAACGTCGTGTTCTCACTCACAGTGAAAACAGTCAGGACTGACAAGGGAAGTGTGCGTAACGGGGAACACGAATTTTAATAATCTTCTGTGGGCAAAGAGGGCATAATATGAAATGGAAAAAAGCTCAAACCGCTTGCTAAGGTTAAGAGTGGTTGACGAGAAAAAATGATTGAAAGAAATCCACAACCGCATTGGAGGTGAGAGTTTTTATGAGTCCGTAAAGCGTGTCAAAAGTGAATCGATTTGTGACAGATTGACGAAATAACATTATGTAAACATTGCACGCCAAATCCTGTCACTGCCTGCACTCTCAAACTGACTACAGGCTTCTCCGAAACTGTGCCAGTTGGCGCTACCGAAGGCACTGTTTTTAACACGCTAAAATCACTTTTGCCCCTGCATCACCGGAGTAAAAGTACTTCTTTCCCACTAAAAACAAACTGACGTCATCGGTCACTTTCTAGCTTAGAACCTAGACCATTGCTCCATCGCAGTTGTTCGAGCACTCTACAGTTCCTTTCAACCCTTTTTCCTCATAACCCACTTTCTATCTAAGCAGGCGGTTTGACCTTTTTTCATTTCATATGATGCCCTCTCTACCCACAAAAGATTATTGAAATCCGTGTCCCCCGTTACGCGCACTCCTTTTGTCAGTCAGTTTGAATGGTTCTCAATCCTGAGATTACTTCACTTTTTTATATCGAAAATATCCTCGCAAATGTTAGAAAATCTCTACAAGCAAAAGCGAATTTGGTCTCGGTTGCAGGAGTATACTCATTACCCTGCCTCAAGAGCACTCTTTAGAGCTGATTGCTCGCTCCTACTTGCTGCTCACATCGTCTGCATGAGTGAGTGATGCCGCGACTATATGATATCCTAGCACCTGATACTGGGACCCGTCCACTTCCCTATATCGCGGACAGTAATATGTGCAGGGACCATGCTTGGATAACTTGCAATATTGTTAAATGCTACATAATAAGTTCCTCTAGCGAAAGTCTAGGACAATTTTATGGCGGTCGCCTCCCTGCAAAAAAAAATCAATTAAAATCGATTGACTGCAATTGCGAAACGAAATTGTCAATCAACAATTTTGATGAAACGCAGTTCGATTCGAATATGGTGAATTGTATGCAGTGTCCAATTATGAAACTGCAATTAAAAAATTCGTCCATGAATTGAGTTCAATGTTCGCAACTGCAGTGAACTGCAGACATGCAATAGAACTGATGTACGCTCTATTGCAGTGAATTTTTCGGCAATCCAATGGAGCGATCTATTGAAATCAATTCACGATTTGCAATTGAAAATGAATTTTTTGAACTGTTTTTAATTGGTAAATATGTTGAAATTTCAAAATTAATTTACTTTGCTTAGTAATAGCGAAATTGTAGTGATTTCTTTAAATTTGTTGAGCATCTGATATTCATTTTCAATTATTAGCAAAATTTGGAGAAATTTTGTTATGTTCCGGAAATGAAAGTTTTGAGTGATATCACTGCGCTAACATACTTTAGTCCGCGTGGCGCGTGTCGTGGTGATACGTGTGTCAAGTGGCGCTTTGTCGTCAATCTCCTAAATTCTAAAAGACTCCGGAATTATTCAGTCTATTTTTAATTACACTGAGTGAAGATAATCCTCGTGAACTATACATTTATTGTTTTTAAAATTCAAAGTTGCATTTTCAGCTCATTAGTATCACACAATTAAGAGAGCACCGAAAGTGAGTCTTTGAGGTTGTGATAACGACAAAGTGCTCTACTTGTATACATATATAGAAAATCCAAGAGGATTTTCTTTATTTTTATGCTAGTTTCGGCTTGTCTAGGGTTCGTCTAGAATTCATCTAGTGATGTCTAGTAAGTTTTACCGGCAGCCAAGTATCGCACTAGCGACCGAAGATTCATTACTCTATACTGTATATCATGAGTGCGACCTGATGCTCCTTTTATTTTCAAAAATGAAGAAGCTCCTTTTAAGGTCCCTTCCAATTAAGAAAAATATATTAAGTCAATTTCCGTTGGACTAATCTTGAAATGTTTAGAAAGAATTGACTGGTAAACTTAATTAAGATCTTGATGTCTTACATACAATTTCACCTATTATTATTTTTTTTTGTCACCCGAAACGTGCGTAAAAACTTGCACTTTTAATGCAGGCGTTGCATGAAATATTTTTTAAAAATATTTATTATTTCCATAATACTTGTGCATTGCTTAGAATTTTTAAAAACATTTTTACATCCTACCGCCCAGTAGTATCAAGACGTCTGTTTTTGGAGATTTTCTTAATTGCTCGTAATTTCTATAAAAGAAATTGTTGAATCTGTTTTCCAAAATACCAGAAAATATATCGAAATTTCAAGCGAAAACTATAGACAAAAGTTAACAATATTCATGATTAGTTGAAAAAATTCCATGGAAATTTATCTTGAAAATAAGCTGCTACTGGACGGTACTGTATCTCACACGTTAAATTCCATATTAGCAGGGAACAATTGAGTGGTCGAGTGCAATCACAGCCTACTTGTATTTTCGAAGTCATTATTTTTCATCTGTTTCGCACATAACTTCATGAAGCACAAATGAAGAATAAGTTACTACTGAAAATGCAAGTAAAGTGCAAGGCTGTGGTTGTACCCAATGGTTCAATTATTAGATGGATAATATAATCAGTCCAAAAGAATCACAAAAGCACTGTAACATTCTGAGATTCTATTGATAATAGTAGATTCCTGTCAGTTGAATATACCGCTCAAGCAAGAGAGACCTTTGCCGAGATTACATGAAGTCTCTTTTTTTATGATTAGAGCAGGATATATTCCGGCAAAAGGCTCTCGTTTGAGTGCAAGAAGCATTACTATACAACGTTCGGGGAAAACTTGTTTAGGGCGAAAAAAACCGCTGAACTCGAAAATGCTTGTTGCCACTTTGAAATCTTAACCGAAAGCCCGGAATCTAAGATGACGGCCAAGATGACGTGTCGGATTTATTGTTAGTCCATATCTCGCTTGTCCCAGAATAATGTGTATGTGAGTTGAACTGTGTATATATAGTATTCTCAGCAAGGCGAGAGTAATCATTCACAAAAGAGCATAGAGCGTTTAGTTGAAAACCATTAGTACAAAGACCGATTAACACAAGGCGGATTAAGCATTACATTGGTTCAGGCATCCGCCTTTGTAAGAGCAGAGTTTTGTGCGTAGCAACTCGGATTTCCTGCAATCGCACAGTTTATTCGTACACTGGGTTCTACAGTAATATATCAAAATGTCTTTATACGTCTTAGGAAGTGACTCAAGGCTCAAAAGGACCGGCATGAATTTCTTTTGATGTAGCCTTCACCGAAAATTTTTCAGAGATGGCAGTTTTTGGATGGGTGCGATAAGCATTCTCCAGCAGTCACCTGGAAGGTTAATATATATTTTTTAAGAGCAGGAAACGATTCTAAATTTTAGTATTTCACACGTAGTAGCTTCATTTGTTGTTTATAGTTGATGATGACTCCTCATAAGGTATTGGCGCAGTGCATCACTTGTGGGTGATAAGTCCTCCAGTTTTTACATGTCCCGAACAGCTGGTTTCTTGCTGCGTCTCACGCGGTTGTATCTTTGTATACCTGTTTAAGAAACGAACAGTGTTTATTTACGCATGGTACATAAATTCTATATGTTTAATTATACGTAAAATACCACTTACATACTTTATAAAGTTGAATTATGAAGTTACCTGCGGTGGCAATCGCAAATTGACGCAGATGAATCAGCCCAAAATTGGTCAAAAGGTGACAAGCTGCTCCCAGATAAGATGCCCACGCAGCTTTCTTCAAATTTGTGGCTATATTGGATGTGGAATCACAGCCCATCACTGCGAAAAAAACAAGAGATTCATTTGCTGAAGGGGATCTAGGTGTAAGCAAACGTTGTGAATGGGTACGTATCTCCTACCTATAGCCGTTTCATTCATAATCCAGGCCGTGAAACATGCCGTCTTGTTGAAATAGTGAATGAGCAGGAAGCATATATCTGTGTCTCTTACCCTAACTACAATATTGTTTGCATCACTCTGAATTGTGTGCAATACGATGCATGTATCAGCTTCTGTGCGAGAAGCGGATAGAGCGCTGATATCAGTTTTGGGCTTAGTCGATCTGACCTCTTTCTTATCTGCAAATCCTCCGGAGACAACTACTTCAGTATATCCCTAGTCATGGCAAAGAAGCTCCTCTGAGAGAAAGCGGACGAGGTCTGTCTTGTTTTCACTAAGATGCATGAATAACCATTCACAACGTCTGCTCACGTTTAGATCCCCTTCTGCAAAAGAATCTCTTGTTCTTGTACGCACTTACAAGCTGTGATTCAGTGTCACATATAGTCACCATTTCGAAAAAAGCTGCATTTGCATCTTATAAGGGAGAGGCCGGCCACCTTATGACCAATTTTGGGCCAATTCCTCTGCGTGAATCTGTGATCCCCAACGCGAAAAAGTTAATAATTCAATTCTATAAGGTTAGTAAATGTTATTTTACGTATAATTAAACATATACAATTTATGTAACATGCGTAAATAAACACTGTTCGTTTCTTAAACAGGTAGAAAAAGATACAACCATTGATGACGCGGCAAGACACAAGCTTTTCGAGACCATGAAAAGACCGGAGGCCCTACCACCTACAACTGATGCACTGCGCGTACACCTTATGAGGAGTCATAATCAAGCAAAAACAACATATAAAGCTATTACGTGTGAAATACTGAAATTTAGAATTGTTTCGTATGCTAAATAATACATATACTAACCTTTCAGGTGTCCGTGTTGGAGTATGCTCATTAGGGAGGACCGAAAAAAAAATTTATGAATTTTGATTATGGCTAGCAAAATTTTTTTTCTACATATCAAAATGAGTCTTCATGATTATTTTCAGATTAAAAAAAAATATATCTTCAGTTAGCAGAAACTTTTTGAAGTTTGAAACTTTGAAAACAGTGATTTTTTCGATTTACACTGGAAGTTCCATTTAAGTCCGACTTTGGTTCTTGCCTTAAATGGCCTTGGACTTGAAGCGCACCGACTCCAACGTCAACAATCAGGTCCGTATGAACCATTTCTATGTGATTTTCGTTCGCAGTAAAAATATGAATTAAATTTCTTTAAATGTTTCTTTGTTTTGAAAGATAAACGCTGCCTCTTGTTTTTCTGCGATATTTCTGTAACACATAACGTAAACACTGAAAGCGAATGAAGAGAAGAGCGAACCGCGTGAACTGACGAAACTATGCGCTTGTGATACAGCCCGCTTCGTTCGTGCGGTACTGGGCGAGTTTGCTGGCTTTCGAGTCAAGCTCTCTTTACCCCGTCGTCCCCTAGTCGTCGAACGAAATCCTCGGAAAGACATAGCGCGAACAGAATTAAATGGGACTTTCAGTGTATTTCAATGTTCGGTCACCATTTCTTCATCGAATTAGTTTTTAATGTATGAATTCATTTATTTTGATCTAACAAACGATTTGCACAAACTTTCAGTGCAAAAAGAAATTCTGGTGATGAATGTAGTTACGTAGAATATAATTTTTATTTGAAAATCGAAGTTTCGAAGATAATCAAAAATAGTACAAAATCTTAATTTTTTTAAAATATCCTCTTGAGGGATCTTCTAGGACCTAAAAATACATGTCAGTTTAGAAGGAAAAGACAAAATAACTGTAATTTCGATTTTGGAGTATCATTAAGTAAAATTATATTTTCCCAGCTTCAAAAAATTTTCGTGTCGCGAGCATTTTCGATGTTTTCATTTAGTTTTTAATGGTCAAGGACGCAACAATTATTTTATTTTATCTTGGCTATGGCTAGCAAAAATCTTTTTCTACATATGAAAATGAGTCCCCATGATTTTTTCAGATTTTTAAAACGATGTCTTCAGTTAGCAGAAACTTTTTTAAGTTTGAAAATTTGAAAACAGTGATTTTTTCGATATATTTCAATGTTGTGAATTTCAGCGTTCTAACCTTGAACTAGAGTAGATAGTTATCCATACTCTTGGAACATGTTTTCAATTAAAATCGTATTATTCGAATAAGAATGAAATAATCTCAAACATTTTATAAAAAATAAAATTTTTATAAAAGTAAATATTTTAATAATTTCAGTATACACACTTGGTCTGTTCACCCAATCATTATCGTCACGAACATTGAAAGTATAAAAATAGTACGATAGTAAAAATTTTGTGTAGTTATTCCGAATTTTTTGGCTTAGAAAGTAATATCGAGCAGCAGCAACTATGAACACAAATGGCCGGCGCGAAGCAACGTCAAACGTGTCTAAACCTGTCTTAACCTGCAGTGTCGAGTCTTGAGACGGAAAGACCGATGCTGCCACTTAATGTACGTGCGCCGCTTTAATACAAGTTCAGATTACTTTGAAATATGAGTAATTAAAAATGTAATAAAAGGGCATTCTTGATATTTTGATCATATGCTACATAAGTTGAAATAATGTCATGCAGTATAATCGATATTTAATAATTCACTGTATAAAATAGAAAAGCTATAAACGACATTTTCTACAATATTAAGTGAGCATTTGGTTTTTAAATGTTAATCAATCTTTTTTTTTTTGCTATAAGAAAACAAGACTCAAATATATGTCTTCCTCATTATTGATTCACAGTTAATAAAACATGCCTAAAAGCAAAATAAGAAGGTACTAAATAAGATCGTGTCTCCCTGATCGTTTATAAAAAAAGCTTAAGAAGCTTCACGGAAGTCTTACCAACATATGAACATGTTTTCAAACATTTAATTTTATTCAGAAACGAGTTATCAATTGAAAATAACGGTAAACACCAATTAATTAAACAAGTAATATCTTTGGTAATTGAAGAAGTAGAAAAAATATGGCTCAAAACTTCGATTCCTGTGTTAAGCCAGCGGTCTATTAGAAGGATGATCGAAAATTTCTATCATTCAGAATATAAAGCTGCATTGAATATTTCTACTGACGAAAAAAACGTTCATCCAGCTTCTCAACTTAGAATAGACATTTTTCTAAAGAAAGCAAAGAATGAGTTATTTGATATAGCCAGATTTAAGTGCACAGATTCCTTTCAGTGCAAATGCCAAGAGAATTGTAAGGTTCCAGAAATAAGACGACATATTCTCATGGAAAATTCACAATTTGATAACGATGTAAATCTTATCGAAATAGAGCAAATAACAAATGCGAAAATCAAAGATCAGCCAGAAAAGATATCTCCTCTTATTTCTTCAAAACCAATTAGCAATGAATTCTAGTCACCTTCGTCGACAACCTATATCAGTAGTGATAAGTTTGAAGAATGGAATCCTCCAAAATCATCAGTTAAGAGGCAAATGCGAATGAATTTGATTTGATGGTCGGAAGGATAAGACTATCATCAGTGTAAAAAAAGGAACTCGATTTTCACGAAAAACAGTAATCGAAGAACACATTTCGCTTATAAAAGAACCTAATTCAGAATATTTGGGCCAGGTTTCTGCAATGTTAGGTACTGCAAAATGCATCGTTGACAGTATTAGTGATTACTTTACTGAAAATGAAATACAGTTGAGAAAATTAAAAGTCATTGGTTGCAATGGAACCAATGTTAATGTTGGACAATATAATGGTGCCATTAGACTCTCAGAAGAGAAAATTGGTAGACCCGTGCAATGGTCCATCTGCTTATTGCATGGAAATGAACTGCCTGTTAAGCACTTGTTTGAGCACTTAGATGGACCTACGAAAGGGCCTAAATCATATTCAGGTGTTATAGGGAAGAAATTGCTAAACTGTGAAAAAATGCCAAATGTAGAATTTGAAAGAATTGTTTGTTCTCCGCCAGAAATTTCCAAAGATTTAAGCACTGATCAAAAATACTTGTATGATATTTGCTGTGCAATAAAATTAGGATCTTGTCCTGCATCTTTAGCCCAGAGAGACCCTGGTTCTCTGTCTCACTCTCGATTTTTAACAGTAGGAAGTAGAACACTGAGAGTATATATTGCTACGCCAAATCACATAGACTGTCATTTATTTCTTGGCCTCAAGCGAAACGTTGCATTGCGTTATTCTCACTTCAGTCTCCAGAAAGGTAAGAGGATCAAACGTGTAGTGCTTAGAATTTTTCCGTGATTTTTTCTATGATTGCTGGCGTTTCGTTTTTGTTTCTTAGTAGTATGTATTTATAAGTTGTTCATTCTTCTTTTCTGTAATTTTGTTTTTTTTTCAGTTTAGGTTATAAGTTCGATTTTAATTGTCTTTTCAAATCGCTGCTTTCGAAGCAAAGTGAGATTCCTAAAGACGTTGCATGGTCATCTCGCGCTGACCATGTCTTCGAAGCAAAGTTTTCGCAGCATATGTGCAAATCCTTTCCGTAAGCAGAAACATGAAAAAGGAAGTGATTTGAGGCCTCTAACGGAAAATTAGCAAGTAGCGTTCCCTAATTTGCCGAAAAGCTTTAAAATATGTCGTGCTTGTAGAAAAGAATGTAGAAATCTCAATTCACAGCCATCCAGAGTTGTAGACGAGCCTGGAATTAATGTAGAAGAAAAGATAAAAGAGGACCTAGATTTTTGCTTGCTAATGAGAAATGGAAAAGAAGGATGCAATGATGAAAATCACTTAGCGGATCCCGAAGCCCTGAATCAAATGAAATAAAAATTAGAGCAGAAGGGCACTGCATATTCAGAAAAGATTTGTCTACTCACGTTTGCGCCTAAGTCTTGGAGTCGCACACAAATCATGCAAGAATTCGGTGCATCTGAACGTGAAGCCAGAAAAGCAGAAGACTTAGTTGCCAAAAGTGAAGTCTTGACTTTTCCGGGAGCCAAGCGAGGAATAAAATTGGCAGAAGAAATTGTAGATTTGATAAGGAACTTCTACGAAGATGACAAGAATAGTCGACTGATGCCAGGTAAAAAAGATTTCATATCTGTCAAAAAACTAGACGGTACTCGTGAGCAGATACAGAAGAGACTGATTCTGTGCAATCTTTTAGAATTATGTGCCAGATTTGTAACCCAACACGAAAATGTGAAGATCGGATTTTCAAAATTCGCACAACTAAGACTAAAGCACTGTGTTTTAGATGGAGCAAATGGAACTCACAATGTTTGTGTCTGCGCTTATCATGAAAACGTAAAATTAATTTTAAATACAATTGATATCAAACATTTAACTGAGGGGACTGACAGACAATTATCAGATTACCACGACTGTATGGGAGAAATCATGTGCAGTGAACCCGTTGCTGCTTGTCATTTTAACGAATGCGAATCTTGTCCTGACATTGAAAATTTTGAAAAGTACCTGATTAATTTATTGGACGTGAATCGTTTCGACACAGTGACATATCAAGTTTGGCAGCAAACTGATAGAAGTACTTTGAAGACCGAAATAGCAGACACCAATGCTTTCGTGGAAGAACTCTGCACTAAACTTAAAAACCTAAAGCCTTACGCAGTTCATGCGAAACAACAATGTTTCTTTCTAAAGCACCTTACAGTTATATTAGATGGAGGTGAGTTCTTAATTTTGCTTGACTTTGCTGAAAATAATGCTTTCATCATTCAAAATGCTGCACAAGCTTTCCATTGGAATAATAATCGAACTACTATATTTACAGAAGTTATTTATTACAAAGAAGGAATCGAACTGAAACATTTTAGCATGGCAATCATCTCGGATTGTTCAAGTCATGACACTGTAGCTGTATATAAATTTAAAAAGCGCATCACTGAGTACCTCATGAAGAAATTTAGCGTTGCCAACAAAATTTATTATGTGACGGACGCAGCTGCGCAGCATTTTGAAAATGAATATGCCTTCAGCAATTTTTCAAATCGCAGGAAAGATTTCGGAATTCCCGCAGGAACACATTTCCAAGCAACTGCACATGCAAAAGGTCCAGGTGACGGGATTGATGGAAATTTGGAAAGACTTGCGGCAAAAGCTAGCTAGCAGCGCTCAGCACAGAATTCAATCCCAACTGCGATGAAGTTATGCGAATGGGCTAAGAATTATTCAGAGGAAACAGTAATTTTCTTAAGGTCGAAAGAAGATCACGTAGAGATGACCAAAAAACTAGAAACTAGATTTACTGAAGCAATTACAATTTCCGGCACCCCAAAATACTACGCATTCATTCCAAATGAAAACGGACAATTGCAACTGAAAAAAATTTTATTCTCAACAGAACTTGATCTGCTTCCGGAGACAGTCAAAAAGCCTCAAGTTCAGAGAAGCAAACAATGTGCGAAAAGAAGGCGAGCTAAATGAATTATGATAAATTTAGTACAGCTTCGCTTGAGAATCATGCATACAGTCAAGTCTCCGGTTGGACTGGCCGGACTGTCCGTACGCGCGAGGGAGGGTTTCGCTAGGATATATTTGCATAACCACATAACTATTGTCAGTCCCATAATATCGACCAACATTTTAATCGGGAAAAAAATCAAGCTTTCGTGTAAAAATTCTTTTAAAAAAATCGAAAGTACCCGAGGAGTAGAAAATGTTAAATAAACATTTTACGCGGTAATTTGTTTATAAAAATTGGAAGAAGAAGAACAATGGATTTCATAGAATGAAAGGACATGGAAATCCCTTCAGAAATTACTCATACAAAATTCAATTCGCATTTGTAGAAAGGAAGTTATGACCATTTGAAAATCTTCCTTTTGCCCGGGGGATGACAATTTCACCCCCTGTAGTTCGAGGAGAGATGGTAGTAAAAGTCTATAAATTGGTAGGTAAACTACTATATAAGATTTGTAATTATCGACCAAAAAAATCACGAGTACTGAATTTCACAACATTTGTCAACTCCTCAAGCTTTTCGTCTGCCATATTGGATCGATCATTTTGAATTTTCCTAATCTGACTTCAAATTCATAATGAGCAATATCATAAACATAAAATAAAATGTTTTGCACCTTTCAAAAGTTGATTCAGATAAAGTTGTGCAGCCATAAAGTTCAATTTTTTTTCGCAAAAAACAAAATTACCCAACTTTGGTCGCTTATACAGCGGCTGCCATTTTAAATTAAATTAGTTTTTCATGAAATCAGTGTACAAGAATTTGGGCTCCCTTTGTCTGTTCTCCATGGAAAATACATTGGAAGAATGTAGCTGAGTTAAACCCACAGGAGTTATGAGAGGGTGAGAGGGAGAGAGAAGCAAGCATCCGGGCTCTCTCCCTCTCATCGCTCCAACTCAGCTATGCTTCGTCCGATGTATATTCTATAAGCTGTAAAGGCGAAAACGCCTAATAAGCGTTTAAACTACACGCACATTGGAGTGGGCATTTCTAAATGTCCGGAACTAGGTGTGAGTGCTTTTAAGTGCACCCAACTAGGCGTGGACCTAGTTGGGTGGGTTAAATGCACTCAACTCTGTCGGGCAAAAAAAACGTCACGAATCCGATTTAGTTGTCATTAGATACAGAGAATGCGTTTTGGGAGAAAATCAAGCCTTCTTTTTGCGACAAAAATCTAGAATTATTATTGGGGCACATTTTGGAGCACAGGATCATCGTCAAAGTCAAGGACGCAAAATACAGGTATCATATATTAGATAACCAATGTGAAAAAGCGATCAAGACGATAGAATTACTATTATTCAGTTTACACAAAATTAATAGTATGTCGCTAAACAACTAAATTGACGTCTATATGTATTTGACAATAATTTTACTCATATTTAGAATTTCGCTTTAAAACAAACAAAAAACACGAATTGCGTTCTATATAAGAAATTGATGTACATATACCTGGGATTCTCGAAGTGATCGTCGACTTTACAGTAATACCTCAAAGTTGATGAATTTTCCGTTTTTCTGCTAATTTTTCTCTTTCGCCAATAATAACGATATCAAACGTAGGGCTGTTCCTACCCTTGTGCCGCCCGGGTGCAGAACACGCCCTGCTGTCCTTCTCCTTTCACCTTCGAGGTTCAATTATTTATATAATTATTTTTTATAATTATTTATAATAATAATTTATTGATTATTTATAACAATAATTATTAGTTATAATTATTTGTGTGAAGTTAAATGAAATATTGGAACAAGAATATGATATTCTTATGATAAGTAACTCAAGCTTCAATTAACTGTTTTTTGATCCAAGTAAATCCATGTACATAATTTGACCACGACTGTCTTACTTAATATAATATGTATGTTCGTGAGACAAGAGAATTGATAAATTAAGCAAAGAAAGAACTCTTTTAGCATGATTCTTGCCTGGTAAGAAGGCTTGCATAAAAAAGTATTGGAAAGTTTCCTGCATCCAATGGTCACATAAAAAATATTGAATTCTTATGGATCCCGTTTTTGGCTTCGCGTTTTGAATCCTCATAGCAGTTAAAGTTATCTCTTAAATCGAATCCCTTTCTGTACCTAGCGGCGACAATATTTATCCGAATACTTTTGGGTACCACAAAGCAACTATTAAATAGAAAAATTCTAATCCCTTTGAATTGAGGACATTTCGCTACTCTTATTTACATTTTTGAATTATAATGCCGTAAAAATCTTTTTAAAATATAGTATTGGTCATTTCACGATGTCAGGATTGATTTCCACATACATAGCAGTGGTGAAAAATAATGTTTAAAATTTTTTATCATGTTTTATTTTGTTTATAACTGATAAAATTTGAATAAAGCGAGTGTATTACGATAAAGTGATGCAGTTTTGCGCACATTCCTACTAGAATTTTCAAATTTTATGCTTCTGGAGCGCCTTCTAATGGGTTAAACGACAAATGTGTCTTTAGTTCCTTTGAGGTTACGTTTGACAGCTCCGATCGGCTTTGATAGGGATTGCAATTATATTATTTTTGCTACCTTATCAGGGATTCAAAAACGAAGCGTGTACTCTCTCTGAGCCATTACGGGCACAATTGTCCAGGGATGGTCTCGAAGGAAAAACCCCCAAGCCAGGGCCGAAATCATTTTGGGGCAACCGGGGGAAAATTCCGGGGCCCTCGACCATAATATAATATAATATAATATAATATGATATAATATAATATAATATAATATAAATAATTGAAAAAGGGGGCCCCATTTTGTTTTTGTCCCGGGGCGCCTTCAGCCCAAGTTCCGGCCCTGCCCCAAGCTAAGGCGTGAGCAACCGTACCGAAAGCTAAATGGCACCTGGGTGAAGTATCCTTTACGGTGTCTCTGGGATAATGGGCGACCTTCTAGAGTATTCAGTCTTACCCTTGCATGCGAGGCTCTGCAAGGGTGGACGAACCCTTTCTCTAGCTGTTCGTGGGAACAGCTATGGCAACACCAAATCCAGTTGTGAATGCGGTTAAAAGTGATCGAACGCACAGAGCATCCGACAATGGGTCGGCTAACAGTGCCGATCGCCCTGGAGTTCGGGGTGCTGCAAATAATAATTCGGATGGAAATATCATGACGGATCGGCGAGACGATCGGCATCTTGAGTGGACGGATCGACTCAGAGATGACTTGCTGGATTGCTACGATGCCAGCAATATCCCTGACGTGCTTTCGCACGTTTCGCGACAGAGGTTGCGGAACCGCGCCGGCAGAAATCAGGCATCCCCCGAGACATGATGGCGATATCAGGACGAGGAGAAACATCAAGATCCAGGTTCCTTCTAAGCCCAAAAATCTGTCTGAAATAGATTATGCCCTTCGTGAAGATCTCTCGGAGTCCGACACCTGGATCACCACTTGTTCAGTTAATGATGCGGCGAGAGCTTTGGCTGATTCAAATGGAAGGGTAAAGCCGACGACAGATCAAAAGACCAAATGGCGCTTGCGTCAACTGAACAAGAAGATTGACTGGGCTGGACAGAACGCGTCTCGTATTTAGTATGTGATTGACTGCATAACATCTGGTGAGCCTTTTACGGTAAGGGTCCAGAAGTTCGCTCACGAACTGAGGATCCACCATCATATATTGAACAAGTCAAAGCCGCTGAATATCAAGTAGCACATTGTTGACAAAATACGGGTATTATCCGACGCCAGAAGGAGAATACAGAACAGGGGCAATGGGTCAGGGAGAATCAAGAGTTTCTCGCTGACCCATCGGGCCTCTTCAGCGATCCCCCTGTTTCTGTCAATAATCTGCCTGCGTCCGAGAAGGTAGAGACATTTTGAAAAAGGATTTATGAATTTTAACACCCATTGCATGAAGAAACTGAGAACATCATGCGTTTCAAGGAGCTGTGCAACAACCTCCTAAAGTTTGATGAACAATGTCCACCAATAAGGTGATATTTTTAGTTGTTGATCAGGTAATTGATTTAAATGAGAAGGTGTTAAAATTTTGTTGGCCCACTGGTCATATATATTGATTAAAAAACGTTCAACGTTTCGTCCTTCGACGAAGGGCCTCTTCGGGCGTGAAACAATTTGAACCCCAAATACAGAGAAGAACATAAAATTAACTGTCACATTTTGTCTCCAAAAAAAAATGAGTCATTTCTTGTTACTCAAAAGTCGTAAAAGTAGCATATTTTTCATGCTGTCAGTCAATAGTTGAATAATAACGTTTCAGAGATCCATAATATAAATTAAGAACACATATAAGTGAAAAACGACTTTCACGTGGTATTTGCATCATTAGAATTTTCTATATAAACATTGGTGGGCCATCACATAATCCTTCAACTACCATAAGAAACTGTCATTTCGTAACTATAGAAAATTAATATTATATAGACAAAGTAGTCATTAAGGTAAGTTGAGTCATACGCCGCGTGGACCGTTATCTAAGCACTGCGCAATCGACGTCACACATGCGATAGACGATTGAACCCTCTCTTACAGTCTTATCGTGACACAAACTTACCATGTGAACTTTTCTAAAAATTCTTCTTTGTTCTTTGAGGAAAGGTTTAAAAACACACACAATATATGGCGTTCACTGCGAAGGTTGTAAATGTATCTACATTGGCCAATCCGAAAGAAATATTGATACCAGAATAAGTGAACACAAGAATGATTGCAGACATGACGATAGGGGCACAGCACTAGTCTATCAAACAAACAGGTCATAACTATGAGACCTGTTACTTCTTTTATTGGATCTCCTTTATATAAATTATCGAAATTTATTGGCGCTCCAGTCCAACAAACTTTAGGAAAAACTAACACTTTTATTAAAGGCAGCTTTGATTTCGTAAAAAGGTCAAAGCTATTGAGAATATCACTGGAGATTACAAGGCGATATCACTTGATGTAACGTCATTATCTACAAATATTTTACACAAACTGATTATCGCACAGGTAGTCACAAATTAGTGATCATACCTGCCTTCCTCGAGGATCCTTCATAAGACTCCTTAAATTTTGTTTAAGCAAGGCATATTGTGTTTTTAACAACAAGTTCTACAAGCAAACCTTTGGTGTACCAATGGGCTCTTCTATATCAGCTTCGATGCCGGAGAAACTAAAAGAGCCAGCCGTTCTAGGAAGGGCGAAACCGAGGGGACTGAAACCGAGGTTTAAGTGTATTCTCAAAAACATACCATACGAGGTTAACTTCTTCTTTCGCTATGTGGACGATATACTAACTTGTGTTCATAAAAATAACATCGAATATCTTTTAGAGAGATTCAACAAATTTAACACAAGGCTCGAGTTCACCATAGAGAGTGAAAATGACAAGAATATAAGCTTTCTAGACTCTTTAGTAAGAAGAGAGAACGGCGAATTGTACACCGACTGGTATAGGAAACAGTCTTGGTCGGAAAGATACTCAAACTTTAACACCTTTCATCTCTAAAGTATAAAATCAATGTAGGTAACTCCTTGGTCGATAAGGTGGTTAGACTTCCTGAACACATATATGAAAGTAAAAATCTAGAATTGGTCAAAAAACTTTAGTAGAGGATGGTTACCTTGAAAATTTCATTATTAAATTTATGGACAAAACATTGAAAAATATTGAAAATCGAAATACTCAAATGTTTTAATCATGGAAAAGACCCTTTGAGGAGAGGTTTACAAACACACACAATATATGGTGTTAACTGCAAAGGTTGTGAATGAATCAACATTGGTCAATCCGAAAGAAATATTGATACCAGAATAAGTGAACACAAGAATGATTGCAGACATGACGATAGGAGCACAGCACTAGTCTATCATTCCCATACGAAGCATCATCATTTTGACTTTGAGAACGCCAATATATTAGGTGTTGAGGATAACTATAAACAGAGATTTTTTAGAGAAATGTTCCATATTGCAAAAAATAAGCTTTCTATGAACGAAAGAACTGAAATCGAAGGATTAAGTGGTATATATTCAAATCTCATTAATAATACTAATAATTGTTGAACATATATCATAATTAACAATAACTAATTGAATATATTAGCAATTAAATAACCAACTTAATATTTCTAAAAGTTTCAGCTTTAACAAATTATTTATACTAAAGAATTTTTGAGAAAGTTTACATGATAAGTTGGTGTCACGATGAGACTGTAAGAGAGGGTTCAATCGCCTATCGCATGTGTGACGTCGATTGCGCAGTGCTCACATAACGGTCCACACGGCGTAAGACTCAACTTATTTTAATGACCACTTTGTCTATATGATATTAATTTTCTATAGTTACAAAACGTCAGTTCCTCATGGTAGCTGAAGGATTATGTGATGGCCCACCAATGTTTATATGAAAAATCCTAATGATGCAAATACCATGTGAAAGTCGTTTCTCACTTATGTATATTATTAATGTATATTATAGATCTTTGACACATTATTATTCAACTAACGACTAACAGCATGAAAAATATACTACTTTTACGACTTTTGACTAACAAGAAATGACTCATTTTCTCCATGAGTAATATAAAATTCTACCTATTGGTGCAATGTGGTGAAGGAACTGATCATAACACTTGTTTTTACCTTTTTTTTTTGAGACAAAATGTGACAGTTAATTTCATGTTCTCCTCTGTATTCAGGTTTCAAATTGTTTTACTCCTGAAGAGGGCCTTCGTCGAAGGGCGAAACGTTGAATGTTTTCTAATAAATATATACAACGACTAGACCAACAAAATTTTAACACCTTTTTATTCAATGTCTACTAATCACTGCCGAAGATGTGAAGAAAGCACTGAGGAGTACGGAAAACTTCTCCGTTGCCGGACCGGATGGTATCAAGAACTTCTGGTGGAAAAAGTTTACTTGTACACATCAGCATCTGGCCCGGATCTTCACCTCGTATTTAAAGTCGGAGACGCTCATTCCGCAGTGACTGGTATTAGGTCGCACTGTACTCCTACCGAAAAAGGCGACTTGTCCAACCCAAGGAACTACAGGCCAATCACTTGTCTGAACACGCTGGATAAGATCTTTACAGCTATCCTGAACGACAGAATTGTTCGGACAATTGGACCGGTGTGGAGAGTGATTTGCGAACAACGTGGATCGAAAAAAGGCGTAGCAGGCTTTCAGGAAAACCTGCTAATCGACAGAAGCGTCTGCAAAGACGCTGCAGCCTACAATCGCAATCTGTCGATGGCCTGGATT
>JAUMHM010000079.1:17795066-17811348 GCA_032362435.1 Melikaiella ostensackeni
TTTTAGCCCCCCCCCCCATGTCGCACGTCACAAAATCTTGGACCCCCCCCCCCCCCCCTAAACGTGTGACGTATTTTATGGACCACCCCTAACCTATACCCTTAAGATCCTTAAGTATAGCGAGCTAAGGCATGAAGTGAAGACAGTATGGAGGAATGCGAAATCTGCATCTATTCATTCTATTGTGATTTTGGCTACAGACAATGTGCACACAAGATGCACTGAACATCTCGACCATCTAGGAGTTGGTAGGGTACAGGCAGCGGCTCACAAAGCGCTTTTGGTTAAACATCTGTCGCATCGTTAGAAACTTCCTAGACCATCAGGAAGTAGACGACTGAAACCTTATGGAGTAACAGCTGGCAGCTCTAAAAAATCATCCAGAGGCGATTAATGTCACCTCCAACACTCTCGGCCACTTCGTAAGGACAACACCGGTAAACGGGGAACTCCAAACTACACCATAGACCTAATTTTGTACCTACTACAACATCGTCGAAAGACATTTCAAACATCCCATTAAATTCATAACGTCTTTAACTCATCAGACCTTCAGACCTCCCATATTCAGCTTTCTTGAGTTCGCTTGCTTTTTCTCGTTAGCAGTCATGCAGATTTCATCATTCCACCAAGCATCTCTAGTCTTTCTTCCTACAGCCGCAGTTCCTTTGCAATTTTATTGTTTAATTCCATCTTCCAGTCCTTTGTATGACGTGCTAAATATTTTTTCATCTTTTCACGATATCCCACTTATATTTATAGTTTCTGCCAATTCTCTATTTTAACTCGCGTTTGCTTCGACATATTATTGATCTCGTCGAAGATGTGAATAAATCTTCGAGTAGAATGATTCTTTCCCCAGGGTCGCAAGTACCTATAATATCATGTAACAAGTCCCAGAAGGCATTTTTTACATCAATATTGTCACCATCAGCTGAAGCGTAGCACGCTACAATAAATAGCCTTCTGATTCCCACTTTCATTCTAACCCATAATAGTGTAGGAGATACACATTTATATTAGACCGACTTTTTGACTACCATGTGATTTATTATCTACTCCTGACCAAATTTCTAGCCCATTTTCTACCTTTCTTACCTCACGTCCCTTTTTCTTTGTTTCCGTTATACATCAAATATCTAGCTTACTTACGCGCATTGTATTCCGTAATTACCTTTCCTTAAGATCATTTACACCTCTAGCATTCCAAACACCCAGTCTCCATTCATCGTCTGAAACTTTCCCGAGCAGCTAAATCATTATAAGATGGTGTATTCATTCATAATGTCAGTTCCACCAAACTTCATTCAATCAAAGGAAAGTATGAAAAAAAGTCAGCAAAGGAGTTATGATCGGTTTTTGTTGTATATCGCGGATGACTCCAGTCTTCTGCAGTTTAGCCTCTAAGATCGGAAAAGACCATTCATTACTTAAGAAATGTGATAAGGATTTTCAACACTGAGTCCCTGAGCAAAACTTGACAAGCTAAGAAATTTCCACAAACTTCCATTTAAATTTTCAAAAATTTGCGTAAGTCTCTAAAGCTACAAACATTTCCAAACATTTCTATCAATTAAACAAATATCCACAAGTTTTACAGTTTCATAAAATTTCCTAACTTTACATAAATTTTTAAAACTTTCCAAAAATTTACAAAACATTCCATAAATTACTGGCAATTTCCAAAAATCGTAAATTTTTCTCACTTTACATACATTTCCAAAATTTTCTACAATCTAAACTTTCCATACATTACCGAAACTTCCCGGCAATTTCTAAAACATCTTAAATTTCCATTGCTTTTTTTGTACGAAACCTGTTTGTTCAGTTCATAAAATCCCACGGGTAACATTTTATATTTTATTCCCAACAAGCGTGTTTAGAGCGAGTAACGCCCCCTGGAAAGAACGCATAATGTACACATTTATCGAACCGCGGGTTTTGGGAGGGTAGAGAGGGACTGTTGATGGTTCGCAGGGGAATAAAGAGCTGTTTAATGCCCTCAAAATAGGACTTTTAAGAGATCAGCTGACAAATACTGCGCTTCTCGGCTGAAATCGAGTTTAATGTTTTTATGCAGATCCGTACACAGACGTATTGTATTTCAACATGGACGCTGAAGTTATAGTAAATCTTCGGGGGATAAGTTTACGCCGATTCGCTAAAGGACCACATTATGCGTTTTTCCTAGACGGCATTACTCATGGCAGACTTCTTAAGACTAGGTGTTTGGGATCCGACGTATACTCTCACGCCTGTGTTGTGGTATGATGTTCGTTTGGTGTCATTATTGGTTAGTGGGTGTCAGGTTATTCGTTTCTTACCTATACTGTTTTAGCTCAAGGTGTGAGTTGTCACAGACACACATTAATAGTTTAACGTAGCGTGTTGCACACGCACAGTCAGTCTGTAGACAACTAGTCTCGACGCACGAGAGACTTCTCTGTGTCAATTTGGGGCGAATATTGTGAGTCCATTGTCTATGATTCCTACTCAAGTTCAGATATCCATAGTCACGCGAAATAATAAAGTACAGGTTTCTCGTCAATGTGTCTCATCACTCTCTCCCTGTCCACTAAGTTAATAGTTTCAGAGCTATCCGAAACATTTTTGGTCCTTACAAGCCAGGATGCTCTTTGGTTGAGAGCGACACGACGCGAACAGTTTTGAGAATTCGCAAGTTTCTGACTTTCGGTGTTAAGTGCTACAGTGTCTGAGGAATGTATATTCTGTGATTAGGATATCAGTGCAGTGCTGTGGATTTTATAAGTGAAAAGTCAGTGGGAATTGTGACTGTGAAAATGAAGTGGTCGTTGTCCGTTGCATTGAAAACTTCGGTTAGTTCGGTATATGAACGGCAGAGTGGGACCGAGAACCCTCTTCTTACGAGTTCGCTTGCTTTCTCACTCAGATGGCGAACCTCACACCCCGCTCCCCACAAAGTCTTGTTTAAATGCTATACTCGAACCTTACAGCTGTGATACACGCGCCCAACTTCTCTCTCACGCACACTGACTTTCAAGATTGTCTCACTCCTACTCAGGACATATTCTATAGCGCCGCGCTAACGCGAATCTTTTTCCGACTATTTCGTGCTTTTTCCGCGCTTTTTCCGCGAGACCGTGTCAAAAGTGGCTTCCTTAACTGAGACTTTGATTACCAGGCAAGCCGAACTGAAAAGTCTCATCAGTCGAAGTGTCACGAATCTCAGGAAACAAGGAGCGAAGAAGATGACAGCAATTGCGATTCAAACGCGATTAGACATAATCGAAAGCTACTGAGTCGAGATGCAAAGGAATCATGTTGCTTGCATTGAGTTGCGAACAGAAAAGAACAAGAGCATCACGTACTTCGCAGACGACTTCTTCGAATTTTCAGCAAAAACCTACACAGAACAGAAGATCGAGCTGAGAACTATGCTCGAAGCTCTTCAACCTACGTCTGTTTCATCTCAATCGTATAATTCCTCAGTGACTACGGTATTGAAGACTCATACTCCACGAATAGATCTTCCGAAGTTTTCCGGTAAATACACTGACTGGGGAAACTTCAAATATCTTTTCCAGTCACTCATCAAGGACCAGGAAAACATTACAAGTGTTCACAATTTCCATCATCTGAAGACGAGTTTGGAAGGTGAGGCCGAACTTCTACTGAAGAACATGTCAACTACAGGTGAAAACTTTGATCGTTCTTGGGAAGTGTTGAAAGAGAGGTACAACAACATACGTGTTCTTGTTACATCCTACATCTCCAGTTTTCTCTCACTTACAAATATGTCTCGAGAATCTGCTGCGGAACTTTTGAGGGTCACCTCAGGAACCTGTGATGCTGTCGAGGCAATGAAAGCATTAAAGCGTCCAGTTGACAAGTGAGATGATCTTCTTGTTCATCTCACTGCCAACAAATTGGATGCAACATCATGCCGAGACTGGGAGACTAGCATCGGAAGTTCGAAGACACCACCCACCTTCAAAACACTTAAGACGTTCCTCAATAACAGAATCAAGATTCTGGAAGCTCTCGAGGTAGCTTCATCGCCTGAACCCCTAAAGGATGATTATTCATCGAAGTCAGGAAAACCACAAAGTTTCAAGTCTCATAATGCCAACATCGACAAACCCAAGGTTTGTTTCTTCTGTTCATGACCACACTTCTTGTTCCAGTGTTAGGAATTCAAGAAGATGACTTCAGCCCATAAAGTACAGGTTTCTCATCACTGTTCCTGTCCACTAAGTTACTAGTTTCAGAGCTATCCAAAATACTAGGGTAGAAGAACATAAAAATGATGCTCGTTTAAAACGCTATTATCGTATTGTGCTTGCTAGACATAGAAAGGAATGTGTTGGTCATGGTTTTCATTAGAATGATAATGAAATTTTACATTACGAAAGTAATGTGAGTAAGAGACAATTTATGAGCATTTGGCTAAACGCTGGCCGATAGACGAATTTTCGTTTCCATGATCAGTTTAAGTCTAACTGCCGGTTCAGCTTAGGAAGTTAGCCTAAAAGTCGGCTATTAGCCTAGCTTCCTAAGGCTCGGTGGGTCATTAGGATTGTAATAGAGTTTAAGTCGATTGAAATCTTTGAAGATTTTATTATTTAAATGTCCATTAAAAAAATACATCAGTTTACCGTTATTCTAAAAAAACGACCGATTGCAGCGAGGCGAGCTCAAATGGCACTGAGAATTGCACATAATTCCTGCTGTAAAGCATGCTCATCTTTCAGATACTGTAATGGTATCGTCAACACTTGAAGGCGGAAATTTTTCTTCACAAAATGTAACCATTTTCTTTGCCTCACTTTTGGCGCCCAAAACAGTCATTTCGAACATTTGGTAAACACTTGCAAGGAGCAGATATAATTTCTATCAGTTCCACTTTTTAATTCACTACATTCAATCTGACATTCAGGTTTTTGCACTTTCTATTTATCTTTTACATAGTAAAGCATTTTTAATCTTAAATTCATTTATGTTGAAACTCCACATTTGGCATTTGGTTTTTGTCTTCTGTCAGCTCTCGTGGGGAGAACATCCGGGTTTCCTAATGGGTTTTGACGTAATGAAAAATTTGTTTATATTGGCTTGAAAGGGGCGTTAAATGAACAACGAAATGTTGCTAGATTTTTTGTAAATATGTTTTTATTGTGATTCAGAAAAATAATAATAAAAAAGACGAGAAAAGAAGAAGGAAAGGAACTTGGGGGTTGCCTTCTTTTTCTGTCCTCTTTTTTTATTTTAGTTTTTTTTTTATTTGACTGGAGACATTTAAGAGTATATTGTCCAAATTTGATCGTTAGATTCTTAGTTTTTTTGTTTAATTTCCAAGAATTTAGACAACCCAGATAGGTCTGTTAAGTTCGCATAAACACATTGTCATATAAAAGTTTTCAATATTGCATAATTTAGTGCTAATTTAGTTCGAATTTTGTACCATATTCACAAATTTTATGGTCTTGAATTTTTAAAAAAAAAAAAAAAACGAGTGCTCGCGCTCGCTTAACGAGAAGCTGGCATGCCCACTCCGTAAAACACATGAAATATTGCAAAAATCGCATTTGTCAGTATAGCATAACTTAGTGCTCAGTTAATGCTCTCAAATTACGTGAACAAGAATTTTCAAAAAACCAACCCTTGTCACTGAAAATTACCCTCATGACCAGTGTTGGTTTCATTTTGGGCTCTCCAAAACCATCAAATTAATTTTCCAAAATCAAAACATTAAGCGTAAATGTTGTCACAAGATAAAACTTAAATAGCGTCAAGAATTTTTGGATAAACGGAACTTACTTAAAGAAATATTTGAACACTCTCTAAAAGTTCTGTTAATGTGAATACTATTTGAATTCACTTTCAAAAATTGGCTGATTTTACTCGAGTAAAATAAAAAGTACATAAAAATCGCGACTTTCCCTGTGTGGCAAACTACAGCACTTTTACTCAAAATAATTTAAGTTATAATTGTATCAGAGCACGACTTGCCTGCAAAGCGTTTTTGAATTTCCAAAGGAGGTGGGTCATATTCATTTTCATACAATAACCATTCGTATAAACAATTTTTTTGGCAAAATATTTAAATTTGAGGCTTTTTCAAATTTATAATGTAATAAATATATCAGGAGTCGAAGAATTCGTTTTCTCAGATATCCTCGAATATTGTTACAATAATAATTAAATATTAAAATGTGACTTCTAAAGGACAAAATGTGTAAAAACATCGATTTTTCCAAAATGTTGAACAAATTGCATTAATTTCTAATATATAATTTCTATTTCCTTCAAGTTATTTATAATTGTTGGGACAATTTTTTTCTGAAATAAATCCTGAAAATAATATAACAGAATTTTTTTTTAAATTAGCAATAATAATAACAACATTTTGAATTAATGTGCATAAGATATTTTGTAACTATGCATGTAGTTCATAATGCATTATAAAATAAGATTTGAAAAATTGTTTTTACTAACGATATAATATAAATTCACAACGCATTAGAAAAAGAGAGTTGAAAAATTCTTTTTAGTAATGATATAACAATAATTTTTACATTTTTAATTTATCACTAATTACTACAAAAATGTACAAAAATTAAAATAGAAGTCTTAGTCAAAACCTGCTATGGAAGGTTCTAATGTGACCCCTAAGGGTTTACATTTTCCTTTTACCCATCCCATATTCTTTTACACATCCCACTACTCACTTACTCGATAGTGGGGTGGAGGGGGGGACCTACAGCTTAAGGTGGGTTCCAAGCCACCAAGAACAACGGCTTTAAGTACTTAGAGAACCTTTTTCTCTAGAGATACCGGCCACGCTACTCACCGAAGATGAACATTCCCTCGCTAGGATAGTGTTTACTGTGTGGGCCGCTGAGGCTCTTCCAGAGTGCAAGGCGGGAATCGAACCCGCAAGCAGACAGTGTGGGTCGAACGCTCATGCCTCAGCCCCCATGACCATCGCTCACTCTTGGTCAAAACTTGTAATTTATTTAATTAAGTTTGCTAAATTATAATCAATTTCAAGATTTTCATTTATGTTTCTTATATAGATATTTAGGATGTTTGTACTTCAATAAAACCACTTAATGCTTTTTCTGTGCTGTTAGGTTTTATGTATTTGAAACATAAGATTAACGAATTTCTGAGAGATGAACTCTGCAGGTGAAATATATTATTTGACCTGGTTCAAAAAGTAAAGTCTCATAGTACCATCATTGTTTCCTTAAACTGCCCTTCGAACACTTTGAAGTTTAGGGGCGGAACCAGATCTGCATTTCGCGAATATATCTCAACAGGTATACAGACGTATTGAAGACAATAAATTATGGGGAAAACCAAGTCCGGAGACGGAACAGCGCCCGGCCCCCTGCAGAGTGACACCAAGCATTTGCCTACCTTTGTCGATTGGGTAAACGGGTACTCGACATAAAAGAAGCTTTGATATAACAATTCGAGAAAAAATAAATTAAAAATTTACGAAGTGTATGTATGCAACTTATAAAATAGGTTAATTGATTAAATTGGTCTTAAGCAAGGCTAAAACATTGATTTTTATGAAGTTTCGGGAACTCCGAAATAGGGTTCTAAACATTACTAATGGTAGAACCAGTGCAGAGAGGGAGGCATGGAGAGCCTTCTTACGGGAGAAAGAAAAGTTTTCAGAGCTTGGATTTGATATCGCAATAAAGAAGGACGGACTATGGACCGATGATCGGCCTCTATCTAAGGATGAGATTCAGCGGATGCTCTACTCCTCACCTAAGGCTCCTTCAGACAATGCTGCTAAGCCGTTCGCTAACACCGGCAACAAGTCCGATCTACTAACAAATCCAAGTCTGCTTTGGAGCGAGAAGAAAAGCAGCTTACTCCATCCGGATCTTCATCGCCTGACTCTTCCTTGGACAACTTCGTCAAGTCTGTAGGAAGGAACCAAGTTACCACTCCCGAATGCTGCTGAGAAGGCTTTCTAGTAACCAGAGTTCTCTCCTGCGCAGGGAGTAGCTGATACATGTCATAAGAATGATGGGGCCATTTAGGTAAAATCTCTTGCTGCTCTAAATTCTAATGTTAATTGCTGTCCATTTATTTTTTCTGGAATATCCACGGGTATACTAACCTCTCAGATATTCAAAATTACGTTAACGATTTTGATATAATTTGCATTAGCGAAATATGGCTGACCTCCCACTCCAGGTACATCCCTTCCTGGTTATCTAATTTTGATTGTATCTCCAGTAATGCTACTAAGTCAGAAAAAGTGGGTCGACCAAGTGGGGGGCTAGCGATATTAATCAGTCGTTCTTTTTATAAGTATAAAACACTGGATGTGAGTAAATATTGGATTTTTATCAAATGCTCTATAGGGTCGACAAATTTTATGGTAGGTTTTGTGTATATTAGCCCTCTAGCTGTTTTGAAGGATGTTTTGGATTCCTTGGATCAGATCCTGACTGCGCTCATTAGGGGTTACTCCGATCCTCTCTTCCTTTTAGGGGAGGATTTTAATGCCCGTGTTGGGAATGTAAACTCTCTTTAATGCGAAACTGTATCTATGGTATGGCGTGTAACAGGTTTTTTGCTGAGCTAGTGAGAACTTTTGAGATTCTGCTAATCCCAACGTCGATTGACCACATGCCGGCAGTGGTATCCCTAGAGGGATATTTCTTTGAGAATCCTAAAAGCCCTAAGGCGGAGGGGCCTCGTCTGGAAAAAGTGGTGTAGAGGGACCAATCGAGGTGACTCTTTTGTAGATTTGATGAAGCCCAGTCATCCAGATCCTGCACCTGACCCTGTCTGTTGTTGTTACGACTCTGGTTTACTGCAATTTTCAAAGCTGAAAGAGTACAATAACGATTCACAAAAAGGGGATTAAGTTACCAAAATCTTCACTAAAATTTTTCTGACTAGGCTTTCGAAATGGACTGAGAGTGAGGGACATCTCCCTGAGAATTAGACGGGCTTTAGGGCCGGGAGAAGTTGTGTAGGCCATATTTTTGCCTTAATTTCAATCGTACAAATTCATTTATCGAGACAAAAGAGAAGGTTTACGCTTTTCTCGTCGACTTTAAGGCGGCTTTTCCGTTCGTGAAACATAACCTCCTCTGGGAAAAATTGCTCAAAATAGGGATCAGTACCAAAATTTTGAAGATCTTAGCCAGCCTCTATATAATGCAACCTTAGTAATTTGTACATCTAAAGGCAATACGTCGCCGGTAGATATTACGCTGGGAGTGATCTAAGGTGAAACTCTCAGCCCGTTACTTTTTACATTGTTTCTTAATGACCTCGAGAATTTTCTGAGAGACCATGGGCTTAGGGGCATTTCTATTGACTCGAAAACGGAGGTCTTTTTTTTAGCATACGCTCATGATATGTGTACGCTAGGGTGGTCCAAAAAAATACATTTTTGGATTTTGAGATTAGATTGAAGAATATTCTAGGCCACATGAAAGTAGAAGACACTTATTATTTGTTTCGAAAAAAAAGGTAATAAGACTTAGAATTCCCACTTCATGGGGGTCCCAATGCACTACGTTTAGGCATTGTATTGTTTGCGACTTCTAAATATTTTTTTCGACTCACCCTAATGTACGCGAGCGAGCCCGAGCGCTCAGGGTTATACTGACCTGAATTTAGCCATTATGAGTTTCCGCAAAAAATTGCATGTACGTATTGTAGCTGATAATGTGCTCAACAGAATAACCACCTTAAATTTTTGCTTGAGGTGTGGTACGTCGTGGTACGTTCATTCGGCAGCGACTACAGTTTTAATTATTTTTCAAATCTATTTCGAAAATCAAGTTTTTTATAACAAAATAATAACTTTCAAAGGTTATTTTTCTTATTTTTCCTTTCAAACTATCTTAATTTATGTAAAAAAAGTACTTTCCATTATACCTCAAAATATTCGTTGCAATAGAAGGTATTTAACAAATTCAACTGTAAGAAAATTGCATGTCACTTTCGAAATTAAGTGCTGATTTTTCGGTCATTTCATATTTGAAGATGAAATTCCGTTTCCAACTACTTTCATGTGTCTACTCTGAAATACAATACTTCAATTACTTATGTAAAAAAATTAACTTTTAGCCAGTTTTTTGAGCTCCTATCCCAACATTTAATGGAGTGCACAATTATATAATATGTCTTTCATTATTTCGTAATTTCATACTTGTTTGCAGAACGATATTTTTTTTAAGCGAGTGAGTCAATGAAGCCTGTTTTCAGGCAATTTGTGCTTAAATCAATAGTTTTCTAGAAAAATAGGAAAAATCCGTTTTTATGTGTTACTTTAGCTCTCAAGTGCGTAAATATGAATATGATCCACCTCCTTTCGAAATTAAAAAACGCTTTGCAGGCAAGTGGTGCTCTGATACTATTTCAACTTGAATTATTTTGAGTAACAGTGCTGTAGTTTGCTACATAGGGAAAGCCGCGATTTTTATATATCTTTTATTTTACTCGAGAAAAGTCCGACAATTTTTGAAAATAAATTCAAACAGCATTCACATTAATAGAATTTTCAGAGGGTCTTCAAATATTTCTTCAAGCATGTTCCTTTTGACCAAAAATTCTTGACGATTTTTAAGTTTTATTTGGTGATAAAATTTACGATAAATGTGTAATTTTTGTGTGAGGGTACTGCTTGAGTGTTAGGGGCTCATTTTTAAGACTCTCATCTGAGATTTTGTAAAACTCGAAAAGAGCGCAAATTTCGTATGTACTTTTTTTCGATGAAATATCATTTTTTGGGTTGGGAGGGGGGGGGGGGTAGGTTTTCAGTGTTAAAGGTTGATTTTAGAAAATTATTTTTGATGGTTTTATATAGCCCAAAATGAACTCGAAACTATTCGTGAGGGTACGTTTTCAGTGAAAGCGGTCGGTTTTTATAATTTCATCTTTATTTAATTTGAGAGCATTAATTGAGCACTAAGTTATGCCATATTGACAAATACAATTTTTGTAGTATTTCATGTGTTTTACGGTGTGGGCATGTCAGCTTCATGTTAAGCCAGCGCGACCACGTGTTTTTTTTCCAAAAAATTCAAAAGCACAACATTTTTGAACATCGCATAAAATTAGCACTAAATTATGCAATATTGAAAAATGCGATTTTTTTAGTATTTCATGAGTTTTACGGTGTGGACATGCCAGCTTAACATTAAGTCAGTGTGACCACAGGTGTTTTTTTTTTAAAAAGCACAAGATTTTTGAATATTATACAAAATTAGCACTAAATTATACAATATCGAAAAATGCAAATTTTCGCAGTATTTCATGTGTGGTCATGTCAACTTAATGTTGAGCCAGCGCAACCACAAGTTTTTTCAAAAATTCAAAAGCACAAAATTGTTGTATATAGCCCAAAATTAGCACTAACTTATGCAGTATTGAAAAATGCGATTTTGGAATTTTTTCATGCGTGGTCATGCCGGCTTAACGTTGAGTCAGCGCGACCACGCGTTTTTCAAGGAATTTAAAAGAAGCACATTTTTTAATATGATACAAAATTAGCGCTAAATTAGCATTAAGTTATGTTATGTTGAAAACTTCAGTATGATAATGTGGTCTTGTCAACTTAATAGACCTGACCCAGATATACCAGAAGAAATGAAACTTCTTTTATTATACCAGAATTGAAATGAAAACGGAAATAGAGATCTTTTACGAATAATACAAAGCTTGACAAAAGCCGTAA
The DNA here is from genome assembly GCA_032362435.1 of Melikaiella ostensackeni. NCBI lineage: Eukaryota > Metazoa > Arthropoda > Insecta > Hymenoptera > Cynipidae > Melikaiella > Melikaiella ostensackeni. Next base: position 17,806,771 of record JAUMHM010000079.1, read on the forward strand.
AAATGGTGTACCCTGTCAAACCAGGTCTATTCTTGGTTCAACTGAAAGCTTTTTCTTAGAATGTTTTTCAAAAAATCAATATTTCGGGAGATACTAATTATAATTTACGAACATAATTAAATTTGACACTTTATTAACATGTTACGGAATTGGCTCAATGACTAAGCTTAAGGTTGATTTTTTATAGAATCTCTTGTTTTATAAATCAAGAGTTGTTTAGCGAATAGAAGCGTTAACATATGTTGTCAGTGCCATCGGACGGAGTCAATAGTCAACTAGTGGTATACTGTCGATAGTACAGATTGATACGTGTAAACGAAGATTGCTTTGACGTCCGCGGGCTGCAAACGTCAACTTTCTCCTTGCTCTGTGGACCTAGAAGTGATATCTGCATACATATGTTTAATGAAATAACCGATTGGTTTTCTAACTCGTGGAAGTTCGCTGCCCTTATCGGCGCGCCTGGGTCTCGTGCAGCAAACTTCACATTCGTTGCTAAAGACTAACTTACTTCCCTCGTCACACAATATACTATTTTCTCGAAACTTTCAAAAGTTCCCCGATGCCTTGTTTTTTAACCTAGAGAGTTCATTCTGAGTCTAAATGTCGGGAATTTATCTAACTATATGTTCCTATACGTAACTCCACTCACAAGTCGTGACATAGCTTGACGAAGGGTACAGGGGGTGGGGGTTTCAAAATACAGTGTGACGTCATATGTAAACGCTTCCAATGTCAAAAAATAGCTGTCCACATACTCCTAGACAGTACTGTATTAGCTCATCGTAACGCAAAGCATACAATATTGTCTTGATCTCTTAATGTACAGAATAGCAGTCAATGGAAACATAATATGTCCTCAATTACTTGAAATTGTATATTCACATACCCGAATTTGGTCTGTAAGTACTTCAGTCCTATGTTTAGTTTTTGCGTGCACTCACTAGAATGTTGAATACACTGGAGCCCCCATTCAACGGCCCTCCATTTACCGTGTTCGAGAAATTTCAGTCGGCTCGCATTCGTTGACGTGGAGGTCCAAGGGGCCGGGAGAGAGGTCGAGTGAGTGCAACGGAGTCGAGCAGTTCCGTAGCGACAAAGCGGGCAATTCGAACAATCGCGTGCATATTTCGCATTTTTGTCAAATACACGCGGAAAATTCTCTTTTATTAATTATTCTTCATTATTAAAAAAAGGTCCATTCTTCATGATCACAAAAATCTACATTTGTACAAAATACATTCAATTAATATTATATATTCCTATTGGAAATCTTTCGTAAGGCCCTGACTATTTACATCGTAGAAATTCTTGGAAGAGCCTCACGGTCATAGCAGGCCATACCCGAGACCGCCGATAATCGTAGGTTCCAATGTATAATTATGTAGAATCGCGAATTAACTATACTCGAGCGTCAGGCCGCACATTCTAGTTTGTCTATTCTTAAATTCACATTTAGTTTAGATTTAAATTTAAATCTGGGCTGAGGCAGAATTTTTCTCGTTCTTCAAAAAATAATTTGTTCAGACGAATCTTGAAATTTCGAATTTTCGGTATTTGTAATTACACTCAATTCCCCGTTCAATTCCAGTATCGGGAGTTGCCTACTTTGACCGTGAGGCTCTTCCAAGAATTTCTACGATGTAAACAGTCAGGGGGGGCTGCGTACCTCCGCTAAGCTCGGCGCCTCTCTTTCTCTCTCTTTTTCTCTCTTTCTTGGCCCCTCGAACCCCCTATCAACGAATGCAAGGCGGCGGGACTCCTTTCTCGCCGTTTCTTTTATAACAATAATTACCCTTCTTTTATATCCCATTTTTATGTTTTACATTATTTGTTAACATGCTGCACAGTATCTCACCGAAGTTCAGAATATGGTAAGAATTGTGTTCGTTCACGTATATTTTTGTAGCACCCTTGATTTTTTAATTGTGCAAAGTATTTTTTATCCCGTTTTTCCTATTTTTTCAAAATAATTTTTGATACGCTTACAAGTAAAATACATTTAGTTTTATAAATCCTCTAAATGGTACAATTACCATTTGGGTCTCAAAATACAGTCCTTTATCGCGACCATTGCAAAGAGTTCTTATAACGCTTCATGATAGGACACAAAATTAAGAGCCCGTTCAAGAAATACGTAACGCTTTTGTGAAGATTCTTGAATCAGTGCCCCCTCTCTCCGTGCAACGCAGCGCAGTTTTTTTCGGCCCCCCCCCCCCATATGTTATATAGCCTTTTTCTGCAGAAGCTAGTTATTTGAATAAGAGACATTCAATTCTTTGAAAGTATATTGCAAAAAAGTCAAAATTATAAAGGTTGACTTCCGAGATAATCAACATGTCTAAACGCCTTGGCGCTCATTTTAAAGATAAACTACTTGAAATTATTTTTAACTTATTAATTTCTTGATTTATTCACTTAATATTTTATTTTATTATTATTATATTAACTTACTTATTAATTTATTAACTTATTAATTCTTTTTACATTTTAAAGATTAACTACTCAAAATATCCGTGACGTATCGAGAAAATTTTATACCTTTTTCCCTGAATGCTGTCAAGTTCTATACTTGGAACAGAAAATTCGCAAGAATTTGAATTTTTTAATAATTTATAAAAGAAGTACTAAAAATAATTATGATGTAGATTTTTATATGTATATTTTAGGAATATTTAATCAATTATACCTAATTACACAGGTCGACATTTAACATGCAACATGGACGAGACCTATCGCTTCCCGTGAATTTTTGGTCGCTGAATCTGCATCTGAAAGTGAAATTGTTCTATCACGTCAGTTTTTTGAAGAAATCGTGGCTAAAAGTGCGGCCAAACCTGACTTGCTAGAGACTTCCAATAAGTCTCAAATTTCCTTCCCAAATTTAATCTCCTGCAATTTAAAATTCAGGGATCACAGCCGGTCCTCTATTTTCTCTATTTTGAAAATGGTCCTCTATTTCCTCTATTTTGGAAAATTTTCCTCTATTTCCTCTCTTTTTAGTAAAAAAACTTGAATTTGAAAAATGAAATTTCTATTTACACACCAAAACCAAAAATTGAACATCAGGATCGTATTAGGATAAAGAAAATTGATAATTTGATCAATTTGCCATATTTGAATATTTGCGCGCTCTCGTCATATCGATAATAATATCGATATCGCGAATCTATCTGTATGGTATCGTACCGGTGCATCGTTTGATTGAATCGATAACGGACTTGACCTCCCTTTTTCACATATATCCATAATTGCATGTATTGATTATCGGATCCGTGGAAGCGTCTGACACGTGGCATTTATGTTTCTAATCGAGTGATTTCAAGTTTAGGTAAGTTAATTGTGTGAGTATAATGTTTCACACACTAAATATTTTGAATGTATTCGCTTCTTTTAATTTGTCGGCTTTGTGGGAATGTAGCTTTTATTTCTTCTTCTATTTCTTCTAAAATGAATTTGCCTCTAAGAATACAGGTTATGTTATTTCTTGTTATGTTCACTTATTAGGCTTATTTCAGATCTATCCTGATCATTATGATTGTGCTATTTTTTTTCAAAACTAACGTTACCTTAGATCATTCTTGTAATTATGAGTATTAGTACTGTTATTATGGCACATCTGACCCAAATTTATTTGAGTGCTTCGATCATCTATACTTATTCCATTTTGAAACAATTATAGGCAAAATTCTGTGATAGAGTTAAAAAGCTGTAAAATTAATTTTAAAAAAAAAAATTATTCAAGCCATTCGGAATATTTCTGAAAAAATCAAAAAATGTATTAATTTTTTTTTTTTAATATTGTATTTTTGCAGTAACGTTTCGGCATTATAGATGAAAGATTTTTCAATGTAGACTTTTCGTGGATTTGTTCTTTATTTGCCTGGTTAGTCAATATAAAGGTAAGAATTTCAGTTTTGAAGAATTACATATTTATTATAATATTGAATTTTTTGTCATTTTTGTGAATTTAATTGTTTTCTATTATTGTATTTCAGTTATTTTTGCAAAATTAAAGTACTGCACTGAACACGTCGAAAAAAGTCAAATTTCAAGATAAGTGGTTACTTCTCAAAGATAGTACCGGAACGACTGTATCCCAATGGGCGCAGAAAAATTAAAATAACGTAAATGCTTGTTTCTGCAAAATTTGCCCAAATGTAATTATTGCAACTGACAAGGGATCTGCAAATTTATACAGCATTCGAAGACTGCCAGACACATAAACATTTTTCATAAATTAAACTCAGGTCAGACTTTATTATTAGCGACTCCTGAAGCAGTTTCCGTAACTCCTGAATTATCTGAACCGACATTTATCCAGCCAACAGTAGCTCCTACCGAATTGTTGCCTTCTCAGACTTCAGTTCTTAATAATTCGAATCGCTTGAACAGTAATGTTGCGTTTTTTAATCCAATAGAATCTTCAACAAAAGCGGAACTGTATTGGTGTATGGAAACGGTTGTAAGCTGCAGTTTCATCGCGTCATGTGCAGGAAAAAAGAACTATCTCAAGTCATGTTTGCAGGTTCTATACCAGATAATTTTTCATTGTCTCTAATAAAGCTCAATATCTTA
>JAUMHM010000079.1:17814674-17830142 GCA_032362435.1 Melikaiella ostensackeni
CAGTAAATGATACATTTGCAGCTTTATCTAAAGAAAAAGTTGTTTTTCATGACTGAAGTAAAAGAATTTTACACTGCCGCAGTGAATCATTCACTTACAAAAATTAAGCCTTTCAAAACCTTGAAATATTTTCAATGTCTTTCGCCCGAAAATATTAGGAAACGTGAAAGTGTATCTGGCATAACAAAAATTGGACAGTTAATACCACTCCCTTGTATTGACACCAATAAATTAGAGTGCGAATGGAGGGTGCTACAATTAGACGAAAATAGGCGATTCAGACTGAACAAGGATGAAAGAATTGATTCTTATTGGAGCCTCATATTTAGCCTTCAAAATCATTCAAAACCGAGTGTAAGATATCAAGAGATTAGGCGAGTCGTCCAAAGTGCTCTTGCTCTGACACATGAAAACGCTGATGTAGTAAGAGGCTTTTTACTATCTGGAAGGCTTTTGACTGAAGACAAAAATAGAATGACGGAAAAAACTTCCAATGCAATACTAGCAATTGCTGACGGCTTAAAAAAATATGATAAAATGGTGCACAAAGTGCCTATAACTCGTGAATTAGATAGACTGGCACAGAAGGCTCATTCATCATGCCAGCTTTACTTGGATAACAAAAAGCGAATCCTCAAGGAACAGGCTAAGGAAAAAGCTTCTAAAACTGAAGTTAAAGCAAGAGAAAAAGCACTGTTAAGAAGTGTAGAAAAGGAACAAAACACAATCAAGAAATTAGAGGGTGATTTAAAATCAGCAGGAAAGGATTTCAAAAATGCCACGCTTGATGCCGAATCTTTGCAAGATGATTTCAATTTGGTTGTGCAGAGAAATGCCAAAGATATAGTTGTAAAAGTATTAATTCACAGTCTACAGAAACTTCGAGATGAAGAAAAAGAAAAACGACAGATGATAGATAGGTCATAACAAAATATCAGAGAGAGAACTGCTGAAATGCTGCAAACAATAGCAAAGAAAAGGAAAGTTTAACAAGGTGTTCAATACCTTCTTCTGCCCTGGAGAAGAATATTCTTCTCTTGAATAAAAAAATATACCATTACTTGGTAATTCACAGTAACAATATTTTCTTCAGTATTCAATGTAATACTAATTCAATAAACTATGAAGCTATAATGCGCTATTAAAATTTATAAAAGGCTTGTCAGACTATCTATTTCTATTAATAATATGTTTTTTATTGTAAGTTGTAAACTCTAAAACTTTCATATTTAATGAAATGGCTGTAAACTGTTTAGCTACAACTGATGCCACTTAAATAATACAAGTAAATGTGAGATTAGCTTGAGTATTGTTAGAACCGCAGGAATACAGGATGTGCGAACTCAATAAAAAAAGCGTAAGATCCGATTAACCTTGAGTTTATTGATACAAATTGCGAAATCTTCAATGAACAATCCAAACGGTAAAGGTATTCACGAGCGATTGACTGGTACGCAGATCCACAAGGATGTTGTAGGATCCTTGCCTGTAGATGGCACTGCTTATATCAACCGCGTATCGATTTCAAATATGAATCCCATGTTGTGACTCATTAAGCACATTATTAGTTAAAGAGTTTATATAGTTTCATTTATTTTTAACGTACATGGTCAGATATTTATTCAGAGATGTCTCATTTTCTACTGACTTCACTCATGTAGGTTTATTAGTTTGTGATGTAAATGGTCATGTGCATACGTCGATTCAAAGATTTCTTGTTTCCCACTGACTTCGTTCTAATTTCTTCAAAAAAAAAAAATATATAATTGTTCATCCAAATGCTAATAACATTTTCATCAACCTTGATTTACATACTATCCTCCATTTAAAAAAAAACGTCCTCCACTCAACTATCATATTGATAGTCTGCATTAGAACAAGCTTTACCAAATTTTACGTTCACTGATTTATTATTCTGAAATCTTTTATTATTTGTCAAAAAATCAACCGATAAGCGCTAACAACCGTTCTCGAGTCAAAATTGTTTGATAAAACTCTAATACTAACTGAAATTGAAACAAATTGAAGAATGAACTTTAGCTGAAACTTATGATTCAAGGTGATTCGTGTAATGAATTCTAGGCAGATCATACTGCAACGCTTAATATCAAGTGACAAAAAGAGACAAAATATATTTATATAAATAACCAAGAATGCTTTTATAATACAGCATTATTTTTTATATTTACATATGATAATATAGGTTCAATCATTGGAAGTTTTTTGAGAAAATATATACCATTGCTATAGCATTGTAAAGCATAACCGAAGAGTGCATACACGTGCATTTTCTATGCTTAAATAGTTGCAACTGCAATGTGCATGAGCTGAAAAAATATTTTATAGCAACTCGCTTTGTTAATTTCTTCTCCAGCGATTGTGGCTGTATCTATAACAGCTATTTTTTGAAAATTGAGAAACTTGTCCACGACACTGGCATGTCTTTCCACTTTCAGTATTCCCACGTTCCGTCATTTTTTTGCGGCAGAATAGCAGATGAAAGAAATGAAACGCACAAAACTGTCATGACACTTTTGAGCGCAAGCGCACAAAGATCCACTCATTGTAACTATGTTTTTCGTTCCACTGCAAAAGGTCAGGCAAGTGCGGGGCTGTAAGTCAGTGAGTAATCCCACAAACACAAACTTCACTGACGCCTTAAACATCAACAATCATACAATTGTTTAGTTTTGAAAAAAAGTTGAGAGATAATAAAGACAAGGAGCCATAAACGAGTATGAGGTCGGCAAGGAATTTCCTTATACTCAAAGAGATTTATTTTCAACGTAAATGTAGAGATATCCTCTCTGTCTTAAATCACGAATAAAACTGAAAGACTATTTTCAGATGTACTACAGTTTAACGACTTTCAAAAACCGAGAGAGAGATACTCTAATTTTTTAAGGGCTATAGTAATAAAACTGACTGAAAACGTACGGCCAAGCTCCCGAGCCACTTGAAGAGTTGTAGAAAAAGCCACTTGAAGAAGCCTGTTTGAAGAGTCAAATGGAATGGTATATTTTCCAAAGGTTTTTCAAATTGGTTCTCAAATTGACTGCATGATCATTACCATGTATGTGACACATTTCAAGCACCAGCGTTTAAGATAATGGCATTCATTCGCTAGAAATTTTGAGTTTGAAAAATCGTAAAGCTGATCTTTCTTTACAGTATGTTTAGTAACCGCGCTCTGTTTGTCACGTTCTTTACTTATATCTTTCCTGTGTTTTAATACCCGCACTACCAAGAGCCGTTCCGTTTGACCGATATAAACCGCTCTACAATTTGGGCTTTTGCACCAGATGCCCTAAACAATATTGCTATTACCCAATCTGTTTAGTTTATCATAAGTGGCTCTCAATACAGTTGTCAGGTCTACGTTCTACTTTTGGTGCCAAAATTGAATGTATCCTCCACCAGTTGACAATCATCTTGATGAAATTGTTTTGTTGGGAAACGGAATCCCTTTCTCTATTTTCTCCTTTCTCTGGTGTGAATTTTATATGGTATCAAAATCATTAGAATCAGAGACATGTAGAAAGCCCACTATTTTGCCTTCCGGAAGCGCCACTAAAATACACATCCACATATCTGAAGTACAATGGTACCTGGAAACCTATTTTTGGCCAAATATCATGCTCTGAATCGTACATCGCTACATCTGCTGGTATCGGTGAGATACCTCAAGATCCACCTCAAGTGCCTTTCTTCCAGCACGTTTGTTGAAAGTGATATGAAGTCTGGTAATACGAAGACGCGACTTTATGGCATTTGGAACAAAGAACAACGTCGACGACGACGACTACGACGACGAAACGTCCTTTAGGAGTGCGGGTATCCAAACACAAGAATGGCGTTAAAAAAAGAACCTCACAAACAGAGCGCGCTTACTAAACATACTGTATAGAGAAACAACTTTTACGATTTTCCAAACGCAAAAATTCTAGCGAATTGATTTCATTATCGTGAACGTCTTATGCTTGAGATATGTCACATAGCTGGTAATGATACTCGTAATGCAGTCAATTTTAGGAACGATGTGGGCAATCCTTGGAAAATATGCTATCCTGTTGTAAAGAGGAAAAAATTCTAAAACCGCCTAGGGTCCACAGCCGATGTGCCTTCAAGTGGCTCGGGGGCTAGGCAGTACGTTTTCAGTCGGTTTTCCTTACATTGCCCTTAAATAATCAAAGTATCTCTTTTTCGATTTTCAAGAGTCGTTGAGCTGTAGGACCTATGGAAACGTTCTCTCAGTTCTCTTCGTGATTTGAAAGACAGCAGATGTCTCTACATTTGCGATGAAAATGAACCCCCTAAATTATAAAGCAATTCCTTGCTATTTATTTTTATATTTTTATTTTTATTTATTTATTTTTATATATATTTGTTCGTGGTTTTTTGATATCGTTATCTCTTAACTTTATTAAAATCTAAATAATTGTTTGATGGTGCTATTTAAAGTGTTAGTGAAGATTATGTTCCTGGGATTACTTACTGAATTACAGCCCTGCACTTGTCTGGCCCTTTGCAGAAGAACAAGAAACACGCATGAAGAGATGAAGTTGTAGAGAGAGGCAAGCCGCATGTTGGGAAAAAGCCCAAGTGGATACATGTATTCCATGTTTGATAAGTTGTATTTCAAATATTTCATACAAAAAATCAGATTTTTCATTGTTTAATTCAGTATGTACATATATGGCACTAACTTTGTCAAGCTCAACTTTGTCGTGACTAGCTGGGTCATAACTATCTTAGTCGTAATTAGCCTAACCATGACTAAATCAATCGTGACTAACTTCATCGCTACCAAGTTAGTCAGGACTAACTTGGTCATGACTAACTAATGTTGCCGTCGAGCGATACTTTTCGATACCGACACGATCCTGAGCCGAGACTAGCCTCAAGTACCGATTGGGATCGTATCGTTTTGGTTTCGGCTCGACATGATATCGGGGAGTCGATATATCGGCTCGGGATTGGATCGGGTTACTGATACTCCTTCGCCAGATGTGAACTTCTCACTTGAACCAACCGAATAGGGAAATATGACAATGGGTCGACGTCAGTCGACTCATCCTCTAGCTAGTTAAACCGGTTATCAGCTATACCTATGCTTTAGGGCGGAGTGAAAATGCGGAAATTAATTTTGCTCGTTGTGAAAGAGTTGTTATTCGTCAACAAAAAGAAAGGGCGAAACAAATTTCAAACAAGAAAATTTCTTCTGTTCATACTTCTGATTTGAAAGCAAGAAATTTTTAAAATGTTTTCAATTCTTTCTATGGAAAAGATAATTGATGCTTTTCAAAATGAACTGCAGTTCAAGTACATATTAAAAGTTAAAAAATTCGTTTCACAAGAAAATTCGAATCTGTTCAAAATATAACTATTTCAAGATTTTGACGTTAAAAATTGAACTGCTCCAATTAGAAAGCCTTGGTACTCAAGGTTGAACAAATGTAAACGTCCGATTGAAACTTTTTGGACTATTTTGAATTTTCAAATTATTTCCATTTTTAGATTTATAAATAAACACTTTTATTCAATTTTAAGTCAAATTCAAATATTGTTACGGTCTAAAATAATCCATTTTAACCCATGCACTTGAATATTTCTAATTAAAAAAATAATTATAAAAAATATATTCAGCAATATTCGACTGATTATTCAAAACGAGCAATTATCAATCAAACATTCTAAACTCAACAATTCGAAACTGACTTTTTTGAAACAGAAAGCCTTGAATCGTGGAAATTTCAGACTGCTACATTTAAACTTTTAACGATACAATTGTAATTGTTCCATCTTTTTTATTTTTTATTCGTGATTGACAGTGTTGAACTTGGATGTATAAATAACAATTGAACAATTCATAATTTCAAATGTCTTAAAATAAAATAATGTAACTTGTATTTCAGAAAGTGTTTTCGATTTTTAAAATTTTTTCAAATTTGTTCCATTAATAATGTTATTACCGTGAAATTGCTTCAGATGGTATAATTTGAAACGTTAACAAATATATTGATTCTTTTCACAATTTAGAGGATTAACCATTAGAGCGTGGATTTATATATTTTCATCAAAAATGTTTGGACTACTCAGTTTATACAAATTAAAAATTTTGCAGTTCAACGACAATGTACAAAAAGCGGTTGAAAATTACAAGTCGCATTGTAAATGTTTACTGTGATTCATGTATTGATTTTACAAGTTCATTGTGAACTTGCAGCGATTAAATGTGTCATTTGACAATTTTAAAATGTGATGTATAAGTGTAATTTTACCACGTCAATCGGTTGACATAAATCACGAGTTATTAACGTCTTGAATTTCAATCATAGTGTAATCTTCTTTTAATGTAATTTTGCCACGTTGAACAAAGAGGGGAAATGTTTTTTTTTCTCAAAAGACCACTGTAATGAACCGAAGTGTAAATAAAAAATTAAGATTCTCGGAATAAGGAATATTTAAAATTGTGCAAATCATTTGAAAGTAGATACCATCAAACTTGAACCATTTTCATTTCGAGGTCTTCAAACAGAACAAAAATTCAAATTGAACATTGAACATTAAAACACTGAAAACTGTTCAACTATTAAAAGTTCGAATTTCAAATTGACGTCGTGAACTGTACTAATTTATACATTTTTTTATATTTTAAAATTGTGCAATTTATAAAGTATTAATTTAAAATTATAAACTCTTGAGCATATTTAATCTAAAGTTATTCAACTATGAAGGATTTCAAATTAGAATTGTACAATAACGTTTATATTCACTTCTTTTGAATTTCAAATACTCCTCATTTAAAATTATTCAATATGGAGAATATTACTGTATAATCTTCGATTTTCATTGTTTAGAGATAATAATACTTTCCAAAGTAATAAGAGGCTTCACTTTTCAATTCTGCAACTTTGAACGATTTCAATTTAAATTTAAGTAATTTTGAGTGTTGCGATCGTCGTCGTCGTCGTCGTCGTCGTCGATGTTCAACACTTATATTGCATGGCAAATTTCGGAAATAGGTGAAATAGGTGACAAATTTTAAAACAGGTGACGAAAAGTGAATAGGTGACACTCTGTGATGACAGGAAAATCCAGAAAAATTATTAAAAGTATTTTTTTGAGCTCTGCAAATAACACGTTTGTGTGCCCGCTTCTAGCCTTTTACCGCAAAAGACCTAAATACTCCTAGAGGCTGAACCAATTTATCGCTACATGATTAAAATAAAATATTTTCAAATGATTCTGAAAGCATTAAAGAAATGATTTTTTCCTTAAATGATTTCATATTCAATCAAACTTTGCTGTTTATTTGAAGAGTCCTCGTAAAAATATATATCACGCATATCCTAAATAATTCTATTCAGGATGGCCAGGAACACAAAACGTTAAGAAGACCAATGAATAATTAAAAATATATTTTTTTCACAGAACAATGGACCTTGCCAATTGTTTAAAAATAAATATAAAAAGGTATGAAGTCACAAACGAAAAGTCGAACCCTTCTACTAGATTCACTGAGACAAGCACAGAATTTTTCCAAAATATTTCATGTCAGATAAAAAAATTTCTTTGGGATTTATAATGAAACTGTATCGTGATCACGCAAGAAATAATTGAACCTTTTCAAACACACATTTTTTTCGTACAGGTGAATTTCTTGACACATTGTGTTGGAGGGCTTGAGGGTCACAATGAATAAAATGTGTTGACATTTTTTTTTATCTTCTTAATCAAAAATGGTGAACACCATATGGTGAGTACTATATGTAATTTTGTGCTTTATAATTTTTTCGTTCAAAATCATGCATGTTTATAGTTGCATAAGTATAAATTGTAGTGCCCATTTGGACATTTTTAAATATCGTAGGATTTCACTGTAAAACTTAATCACAGTTCTATGTATACTAAATATTATAAATTGTGTATATGTATTATGTACGTATTATGTAAAATAGTTGTTGGTGGATTTGGCTTCGGGCTACAAAAGAAAAATTGAATTCAATGAGTGATTGATTTTACGAAACGTTGTGTTGCATAATGTTAGCCCTCGTCAGTGGATTTATTGATTATGTGAAAAACTACATCATTTCTTGTCAGGAACATACTGTACAAATTGGCTGATTTTTGCGTGATTTGAGAAACATTTTTGTATTTAAAAAGTAATAGAATGTCTTTTTCAATCACAAACGATTGGTGTAACACAATTACAATCATAATATTCGTCAACATATTTTCATATGTAGGAAAATTGGTCTCATATTATATTTTTTTCTTCTGAAGTATACTATAATCCGAAAATTATACATTTTTACCCAGTTCACATATAATTTTCACAATTTTTTATGAAAGCCATTTTTTCTTTTTTCTTTCATAAATTATTTGGAATCAATTTGTATTCCAATTTTAAATTTATAATTCATATTATAAAAATATAAATAATTAGAGTTATTATATAGAAAAAAATGTTCTCCATTCTCTACTTAGAGTGTTCTAAGTCGGGGTTTGAATGTCTGAAGTCAGCTCCATTATCTAATTTTTCTTTACGATCGGTTTAGGACGGTTAGGTATACAGGTATACACACATCTGGCGAAGGAGTTTTGGAAACCCGAACCGACCCCGAGTCGATATATCGACTTTCCGACACCAAGTTGAGCCGGGACCAAACCGATACCGAGTATCAAAAACCCGATCCCGACCAGAGACAAAACCGACACAATCCGATCCGATCCCGAGAAAGTATCATATAGAATGGCACCACTATGGCTAACTTGATCATGACTGACTAAGTCGTAATTAAATTATTCGTGACAAACTTTATCGTGACTAAACTAACCCTAGTATAGGGCTCAAGTATAAGGGCTGCATAAGGGCTGCAGCCCGATGCTATGAAAGCCTAAATACTAAAAAGTGATTTCCGAAAGAACTTTTTCTCTAATTTTGATAGCATCTGAACCTCCCGAGCCTTTAAGTGAGCCATAAGACACCCGCTAACCTTTACAGAAAAGCAAAAATTTTCATAACCAGGAATTCAAAATTTTTTAATTCATCACTTTTTCGAAGAAAAAAAGCTAAAAAGTGATATCTGATTGAGCTTTCTCTCTATACTTTGAATAAACTAGACACCATGGGCCTTCAAACGTACCATGAAACATTTCTTCATCACCATCGAGACCGTCGCACCAGAGGAGGATAGCTATTAGATAGGGTCAAGAAAGGCGGAAACACTCCGCAGCTCCGAGGAGCCATAGCCGACGCACTAAACGGCGAGTCAACGTTGCGAAGAATGTCAAGGCACTACTGGATAGAGATAAGAGGCCTGCACAAGAGTAATAACAATGAGAAAGTGCAAGAGGTTGCGTGTGGAGCCTTTGAAACCATAGGGCTGGAAGCGAATCATGCAGAAGCCCTGCTGAAAATGGAGAAAGTAAAAAGCGGGTGGGTCATATGTTGCTTCAGGGAGAGGACACAAGTGACGAAATGCTACAAGTGACTAGACTTTAGGCACCTTGCTGCTGATTTTCAGGTTATTCGTGGCTTGACTTGGGAAGGATGCCAAGGGATGATTGGCGTTATGCAAAAAAAACCCTAGGGAAAGGAAGAAAAGGCTTCTTATGCAAGTAACACTTATCGAACCCAGCCTTCGTGGTCAGAAAAAAACACCCTGACCATCAACAAGACAGGAGAGCAGAAATCGTGATTTGCGTGGCTGGAAATAGATGTCATACGTGTGTATAGCTGCTAGTTTTTTACCACTGAAGAGCACGACGATTTTCCGCAGGGCTGGAACACCTTGAAGATGACCTGGGGTCAGCCAGAGGTAATCCTGGCTGCATTTGACTTGAACTATGAAGCGTACGAGTGGGGTTCCAAGAAAAACGAGAACGGTGGATTAGCTCTCCTAGTCATAATGGCTCTGTTAGACGTCGTGATTCTCAAGTTATAAACGGTCTAATGGCATCGGGAAGAATTCTGACAAGAACGATGCTCTGGACGGTGCTGGAAAATCATGACCAACATATGTGACTGTCAGCGAAGAAAGGAACCTAAAGCCCAAAAAAGGGATTCTTAGTTTAAACACCAATCGATAGATTTTTATTCGGTCTCTCATAATGAAAAAAATATATTCTTTTAACTGCGAAATTCGAATAGTTATTAAACTGTAAAATTAGGCCCTCTTATGGAGTCACTGTGCTAGACTGTTTCTTAAATCGCCTCTCCTGTGAAATGTAGCTCTCTGTCGTTAGGTCCCTTTCTTTGTCGACGGTCGCACATAGAAATCTCGATATGCAGGAAGAGTTTCTCGATGGGAGCACGGGCGGACTTGGAAGCGAAGCAAGGCAGATGGGTGCGGAGTAAGCCCAACAAGAGCAAGCTCAAATCATTCATCAAGGATGCCTAGTCTATCGGTGGAAGGAAGCGAACCCGAAAAGTTTGTAGAAAAGGCAGTTAAGATCATGGTGTCCGCTTGCAACGCTGCTATGCTACGAAGAAAAAACGGAACAACAGAAAGGAAGCCAGTCTACTGATGGACATAATAAATCGCAAAAATGCGCAGAAAGTGTCCGAGAGACGGGCCCCAGGGAAAGAAGTTGCATAACCTTAGTTGTCAAGTATTATATATATAATAAAGTAAAGTTCTAAAGGGTGTCATATTACAGTAAAAGATTCAGTTAACATGTTTACTCCCGATCATGATTTTGTGTACATCTGGTTTTTAAACAAATATTAACAAGTGCTAAACATTAGTTCTGAACTAAGCCGCTGTCTGGAGTATAAGGTGCAACGTGTTCTCACAAGAGAAATTAGCATCTGAATAATGCATAATGCACTATGATATATTCTTCAAAAGAGGACTACTTGACCATTTTTAAATAATACATTTAATCAGAAAATTCTTGACTTTATTTATTTAATGCGCCATTGTGAGAATCGAAATTTACTTTAGCATTTTCAAATTAAAGGATTCGGTAAATATGCTTACCCAAGTTCATGATTTTTTCTACACGTCTGGTTTTTAAACGAATATTAGCAAGTGTATTATTCTCCAGTGAGCATTAGTTCTGAACTAAGCCGCTGTGTGGCGTATTAGGTGCAATGTCTTCTCACACGAGAAATTAAAACTTTAATAATGCATAATGCATTATGATTTATTCTTCACAAGAGGACTACTGGACCATTTTTAGATAATACATTTAATTTGAAAATTTCTGCCGTCGTCGTCGTCATCATCAATCATCAATCATCAATCAAGCAGCAGACCATTAACACAACGGTCAAAAATGGCATAAAACATATGGTGAAACTGTTGCGAAAGCTGAAGTGTAAGCGGGACAAGCAAAAGAAGGATATTGATTGTCTTTTTGGCCTGTTAACGACGTGTGCGGAAAGCTCCGGCAGGGATATGAACACGCCGACTGCGATGAAGAAGAACAAGAGAGCAGCATCAAGCCCGGCAGAAGGCCAGGCAGCTACGCCGATAGAGAAGAAGACGAAGGAGGATCCAGCTCTTTCAGATTGGAATTTGGTAACGAGAAATAAGGCAAAGAAAGCCAATAACCGACTTAGAGGAGATGAGATCCCCCAAAAGATGGCAAAGAGAGAGTCAAACGCTTTAAAAAAAAGCACCAGAAAAAAATGGCTAGGAAGCAACATCTCGAAGCTGTGCTGATAAAGCCAGCGGAGGGAAAATCATATGCAGACGTACTGAGCGGCATCAGATCCAAGCTGGAGCCAGAAGAAACAGAAGCCTGTATGAGATCAATCCGTCGGACCAGAAATGGAGAGGTCCTACTCGAGCTCAGAAAGGAGACGAAGGACGTAAAAGCTTTTGGAGAGGCCCTACAGAAACATCTGGGGGACATGGGAACCATGAGAAATATGGTTCCCACAGCGAAACTAGAGCTTATGGACCTCGACAGCGTTACGACGATCGAGGACATCCAGAACGCATTGCAGAGACACCTCGGGGTAAGAGCAGAAGGGGCAAAAGTATCGTTCATGAAGCCTAACTCGCGAGAGCAAGTAACGGCCATCGTCGAGCTTAATGAACAAGCAGCCAATAAACTGCTGGAAACCGCCCGCATGAAAGTGGGATGGATCAACAGCAGGGTAAGACGAAGAGCATGGGTCGACTGATGCTTTAAGTGTCTGGGTTATGGACACCAAGCAAGATTCTGTGAAGGGCCAGATCGCAGTGGCCTACGTTACAGATGTGGCATGGGTGGACACCAGGCAATTGCCTGTACATCCGAACCACATTGTGTACTGTGCAAGGGCTTGAGGACTAGGCCTGAGAGCCTGAACCTCAAGCACATGCCAGGGTCGGGGGCATGCTTTGTCTATAGACAGGCACTTGACCAGGCAAAGCACAGGTAGGCATGGCGAGAGTCTTACAGGCCAGTTTGCACAGGAGCATAGAGGCGAATGATCTCCTAGACCACCTAGTCCGGGAAGAGGAGATCGATTTCGTAATCGTCAGCGAGCAGTACAGGGATGAGGACACCGCAACATGGTTCACGGACAACCTTGGTACGGCAGCTTTATGGGTGCGAAAGACAAGGGGATTCCCAATTGAAAGTCATGGTTCTGGAGACGGCTACGTATGGGTCAAGAGCAGAGGAGTCAAATATGTGAGCCTGCTCTTCATGAATACCGGCAAAACGCCAACTTTCAGACGAGCCGGCAACACAGGAACGATCCCAGACATCACTTTGGCTTCGGAAAGAGTGGCCCTGCTCATAGAGAACTGGGATGTCTTAGAAGACTATACTGGGAGTGATCACCAGTATATACAATTCACCATAAGAGGAAGCTCAGGAGTTCGGAAACAACAGAGCACGTGCAAAGGTTGGAACGTGTCGAGAATGGACGTGGAAAAACTATCTTTGACGGTAATCAGAGGGCGTAACAGTCTAATAGAGAGATCTGACATGGGGGCAGAAGCAACTGTGGAAGCCACCATGCAGATTATGAACCAGGCCTGTGAAGCCTCGATGCCTCGAAAGAAGGGGCACAGGAATAGGGATTCCGCTCATTGGTGGAATGAAAGAATCGCTGATCTCCGAAAGGAGTGCTTAAAACGCAGATGGACAGCCACTAGGTAAAAGGGAAGAGGCGTTCAGGATGATAAGCTAGCCAAGAAGAAACTGGGCAAGGCCATAAAGAAAAGCGAAGGCCAGAGTTGGGAGAAGCTGCAACAGGAAGTTGACGATGAACCTTGGGGTTTAGGCTACAAAATAGTCACATGAAAAGTCGGGGCCCTCTCAGCGAGTGGATCAATGAGAGCGAAAGCTATGAGGCACATTGTCGATGTACTGTTTCCGACACATGCGGTGAGAGAAGAGGATTTTTACGGAACCCCCTTGAGGGAGATCCCACTCTTCAGTGAGGAGGAACTCGTAACAGCCGCGGCCTCTCCACAGAACCGAAGAGCTACGGGACCTGATGGAATTCCAGCGGAAGCTCTGAAGGTAATAGCACGCGTTTGCCCACAGATATTGCTAAAAATGATGAACAGCTGCCTGGAGGCTGGAATATTCCACAAACAGTGGAAAATACAACGCTTAGTCCTTATCAGCAAAGGGAAAAGAGACCGGAACTCCCCATCGGTGTACAGACCACTCTGTATCTGCATACCACTGGGAAGCTTATGGAGAGGATGCTGAATCCTTGTTTGCTGGCGGCTGTCCAAGCGGCGAGAGATCTCTCTGAGAAACAATACGGATTTCGGAAGGGACGCTCCACAATAATCGCGGTCAAAGAAGTTGTAGACACCATTATCAGTAGGAAAGCAGAAAGTCACTACACAAGAAAAGTGGTTTTGTTAGCAGCTTTGGATGTAAGAAAAGCCTTCAATTCGGTCAGGTGGACTGAAATGATGAAGGCATTGGAAGGTTTCAGAACATCAGAATATCTCATGCGTATATTGAGAGACTACCTTTCCGATAGAATCCTAGTGTACAACATCACTGAGGGACAAAGAAGGAGGCAAATGACAGCCGAAGCTGCTCAAGGCTCAATCCTTGGCCCTGATCTATTGAACATCTTTTATGATGTCATCCTGCGGGTGCAGATACCAGATAATGCATATCTTTTGGAATATGCAGATGACATACTTGCAGTAATTGCTGCAAGAACATCGGAGGAACTGCAGTGGAATAAGAAGCAGGTCATGAGACGTGTGGGTAAATGTATGGTAGAGCATGGGCTGGAACTGGCCATGGAAAAAACCAAGCTGGTCCTAGTCACCAAAAAGTACATTCCCATGCAGATTCCGAAGGAGGTCGGATCGACAGTTTTTACAACGAAGGTAGTCATCAAACATCTAGGTATCTGGATGGATAGCAGGCTTTCCTTCTACCATCAGATTAAGCAGGCAGCAGATAAGGCAGCAGGAGTCACGGCGGCACTCAGTAGACTCATGGTCAACGTGAGTGGCCCAAGACCCAGTAAACGCCGACTGCTAATGTCAGTGGCACAGTCGATCATGCTTTACGGAGCAGAAATATGGGCTGATGCACTTCAAAAGAAGAGCTACAGACGACGTCTGGCAGCTGTTCAACAACGAGGTGCACTCAGGATCGCGTGCTCCTATCGGACGGTATCAGAATCAGCGATTCTAGTAATCGCGGGGACGATACCGATCGATCTTCTGGCCCAAGAGAAGAAAAAAGTATTCCACAGGAGAATCAAAGTGATCGAGGCGACAGCGAAAGACGAAGCCCGAGCGGCCACCATGGAACAATGGCAACAACGCTGGAACAGTGAACACCGAGGGAGATGGACCGCAAGGTTGATCCCACACGTGAACATATGGTTAGATCGCAAGCATGGAGAGACGAACTACCACATGACGCAATTCCTCTCGAGACACGGGTACTTCCGATCGTACCTGTACAAGAGGGGGAAAGTAGAGAGCGCAAAATGTGGATACTGCGAAGCCGAAATTGACGACGCAAACCACACTTTCTTCGAGTGGGAACGCCGGCCCGAACTCAAGCACAGGCTAGAGAGCAAGATTGGAGATATAACGTCTGACAATATTGTCGGGCCGATGCTTCAAAGCAAGAAATGGTGGGACAGGGTATCTACCTATGTCGAATCTATTCTTCGTAAGAATAAAGAAGAAGGTCAACCTAGAGACTAAGGACGTGCAAGTAAACCCTGCTTTACCAGGATGCTCGAAGGCCGACGAGCCCGTTGCATGACACTGTCGTGCTGCTGAGGACAATCTTGGTAGAGACATGGTCCGACGAAGAAGAAGACCAGCAGAAGCCTTAATAGGCCAGAAAACGGCACCCCCTGAAGTAATGCGAAAGCGGTTCCGGGATCACTGCAAAGAGGAAAGAGTGGGGTTTTTTTAGTGGGTAAGATCCTCTACACTACCGAGCAGTGCGCGCCCTTCTCGTGTGCCTGTTGAAGGTTTTTTCACCATTCCCGCAAAAAAAAAATAAGACTAATCA
>JAUMHM010000079.1:17850099-17866634 GCA_032362435.1 Melikaiella ostensackeni
AGTCGGTGCGCGCACGCTCCGAAGTACAGTCGTGGCGGAAGAAAATGAGTCCTATTACTTTCAGGACGAACCCTGTATAGGAAATTTACTATATGTATATGCATATTGCTTCAATTAAATTTATACTAAAATTGCTATGCAAAATTTCTAACAGTGTAGTCAGAAATGAAAATATTCAGTATCAGTTGGGTATATCAAGACACAGAATCATTAAAGGCAGACTTTTTAACAAACAGAAAAGTACATAACAAAGCAAATTCAACTTTCATATTAATTAGAGGTGTGCAGTCAATCGGATAGAATATTCCACAACCGAACCGTCATACGGCGCTTCAGGGCAAATCGGTTGTCGAATACTCGAATCCGATCGAAATCGGTTTTTAGATCCGATAACCGATTTGCTTTATTCCACATGGATTTTATTTCAAAACCAATTAGACAGTCTTGGTTTTGAGAAATCCTATTTATAAAGTGACTTAAGTAGCTTTGACTTTTCTTCAAATTAAACTAATTTTCAAAAAATCCATTGTTCCAAGCGTGTCCGAATGAGCTGCAATTTGCATTGGAAATTCGATTGATTTTTTGAAGTCTCACCCCCTCCCCCCATTTTGTGTCATTTGGCGAAGAGAACTTTTTTTCTTTGTGCCAGAAGAAAATCTATTCTTGGACCTCCATCATTCTCGTTGCATTAGCTTGAGCAATAATATCGAACAAATCATCTGCAGAATCAATAAAATTTTATTCTTCCTGTAAATTAGGTCTCCTCGCGTGAAGTTTTTCTAATTTATGCTATGTTTCATACAATTTTTTCAGTTTCGTAATACAAAGCTGCTCCTGTCGAGTAGGAATTCAAGCTTTGTCCCAAAAATGTTGTGCTTCTTGTATAACGCATCCGATTTTCAAATAATAACATACTCGTACAATTTAGAATCATTACGAATAAAAAGCGTATTATGATTCTTATATAAGGCACTGAGATCCAAAGTAAAAGTAAGTAAAGTGAAATTGAATAACAGTAAAAATATTGTACATACCTTGCACTGTCTTGGATCACTTTCTTTAAATGCAAATGATGGTACAAACATACTTAAAACCTGTTTATTTGACGGTAATTGAGATTCGACAAGTTTCAGTTATAGAATTCAAGTTAATAGTACTACCTAGTTACCAAATTTCAAACTTGTTAACGTCGAAAGTTGAAAGATGCTGACTATAAATGAGATGAAAAATGTTTATTTTTAGAGTAGTATTTTCCATATTTGTACGTATCAAAATCCTCATATAATTTACACTCAAAATTTTAACTTCATATTCATGAAATTCAAAAAAGACACTTAAGAATTACGTTATAGTTTCTTAAGGGGTGAGTTCTGGTAAATTTTGGGGGTGAATTTATTTACAATATCAAATTGTTATCCTTCGGATTGTTTACACGATAGGTTTATGTCACCGCTGTGAAGCTTTTACGATTTTTTTAAAATTCAAGGATTTATTGAATTTTTAACGCTTTGGGGGACTTTAAGGGTCGTGTCCTACACTACCGATAGAAAGTTTGCGTACATATTGTTTGATCGCTCGGAAACTCAAACTTCACTTCAAATGCATATCTGTGCAGAAACTGAATCTTCGACTTTGTAAGCAAAATCATTTGAAAGATTAGAGAATTTCGCATCGAATCCGCCTAGGTTGAAATTATTTCAATGAACGAATCACAACATATTTAGCTTCAAAGTCGAAAGTTTTTTTAGCAAAATTAATATTTTGAAATGTTGAGTTCAACTCTTTGCCAAATCTAGAAAAGTGTTCCTAAAAATTTGGGAAAATCATAAAATTAAGAGTAAGTCCTACTATATGAATCTAGATCAAGCGCACGACGAAGTATTATGTAATCGCTGATTATTTATGAAAAATGTCTACTCGTGCAATAGAAATTTTGGGAAGACAAAAGTCCGAGATTCGTCGTTAACCTTAATTTGTTGTCAGATTCCATTATATCCTATTGTGCATCTAATGGAATCTGACGTTACACCTTATATAACAAATGAAGGTTAATGACAAATCTCGGACATTTGGCTTCCCGAAATTTTCTAAAGCACGAGGAAATTTTTTTGTGAATACTCGGCAGTTACATCATATTTAATCGTGCTCTCGATTTTATGATTTTTTCACATTCTTAGTAACACTTTTCTAGATTTAGCGAAGAGTTGAACTCAAAATTTCAAAATGTTAATTTTGCTAAAGAAACTTTTAAATTTCAAGCTAAATATTTTTTGACACGTTCCTTCAAATAATTTCAACGCAAAATTTTCTAATCTTTTAAATGATTCCTCTTACAAAGTCGTAGATTTAGTTTCTGCACAGTTATTCGCCTTTGAAGTGAAGTACGAATTTTCAAACTGTCAAAGGGAATGTACCAAAACTTTCTGTCGGTAGTGTATGTTACGTGGTAAATAATAAGTAGGTATTTTATATTGAGAACTGAATTGCGCATAGCGATTCAGGACGTGTTTATTGCTCGAAGGCTGGAAGAGAACTCAATATGCGTCGGGCCTGGACGCTACACTATGGCCCACGTACGCTAGTGGCACGTATGGCCCCTGGAAAGTGGTGGGTGTGAGATTCAGGCGGTCGTAACAGCCCCCTTTGTAGACAATTTTTGATCCTCCAAAATCTACAATTTTACCCTTCTAGGTTTGTTTGTGAGACCTGTTTCGAACTAGTGGTCGCGCGCTTGCCGCGTAAGTTACTACATGCGGTTGTACGTCTTTTGTTCTTTATACAAAATAAGCATATTTTCTTGGGGACGCAATTAGAGATTGCATTTAATATTCCGTTTTTGTGTAGGGCAAACAATACAATGCAAGCTATCACGATGTAGCCCAAATATTGGATCCACTCCAGACTAGTCTCTTTCGAAGTTTTTATTCGCTTGTGCCTTGATATTCGGTCTAATATATTCTGAGTTTTACCCAGACTTAGTCTGGCTCTCCTCAATTCGTCTACATTTATTTCTTTGGACAATTGTATTAACTGTCCCCTAAGGTTGTCTAGATCTTGATGTTTGTAATTAATATCATACGTTACATTTATCGTATATGTTTGTTCATTCTCTAAATGCCTGGGTTTGTCTAATTTGTCGTAATCGTTATACAGCTGGCAATTTTCTCCACTAATTAGAGTGCTAGTTTTGACAATTATATCTTTTACGTGTCCCCGCCATACGATGTCTAAATTATTATCTACTGTCGTTATGATTATGTATCTATCACGGGTAGATATAAAAGTTTCTTTATGCAGAAAGTAGGGGGAAATGTTACAAGAGGGTGTCGCGTATCCCTCAAAAGACTTGTTTCATAATTTTTACTTTCTAATGACTTGATATTTGGTTGGTTTCGTTTACAAATAAGGTATTCATTAATAATAGTTTTACTTTCGTCTATAATTACTTTATCTGTTGGTACATAGGAGTCGCGATAGTTGATTACATATTCATGGTCGGGGATGATGGATAGGAACGCACTGGCAGTTTTCTCAGGAATTTAAATTATGTGTTTTAATAGACCTTTCTCCTTTTCTAAAACTGGGATGTGCCGGATGTAGGTAAACAATCTTTGCACGGGAGTTACTTTTAATTTGCTGATGTCGATTGGATACTGATAATTTGATTCGTCGTTATCAAAGTGATGACGTGTGCGATGGTTTTCCTCGAATTCCCCTATAGCTGACTTGATAGAATTGATGGCTGTATTAATGTCCCATCTCATCGATCAGGAGAGTAGCCAACATCAATTAGGAATTTACAAAAGTACTCAAGCTATTAGCGTTTACTCCATAGCCAAGGTTTCTAAGGGCGTGTGATTCGGCGTTTACTTTTCCTTTCATGTTTTTATAATCCGTTGATAAAGAATCGAGTACGAGCTTGAAAATTTTAGTGTGGTTAGTCAGGACGTTGGCTGATATTTGTTGTCTTCATAAATGTTGTCGGATTCGTCATTTGTTTGCTCTAAATCTTTGTCGCTGAGCGTTCCGAACAATGTTTTGGAGATATCACCCACGAAATTGGCCAATCATAACAGTTTGTGTAAAATTTGTATTTTAGATTGAAGCCTATTGTATCTACCTCTCGTTAGTTGCAGCTCGTATATGGGTGTGCATTTTTTTCCACAAACTATTTCCGCTAGCTGTAAGGTGTAGTCCACTGCTGAGACAATGAAAGAGGTGTACTCAGTTTTCCTCCTCCACGAATACGTTTCGTCTTAGTTCAGTGATGGTATAGTTAGCTTGAATCCCCACTACTAGGGCTAGGTTCACAACTATGTTCGCCATTGTCTGAAACATAAAATGGCATAACTTGATCTATGTGGATTCTCGTAATTGTAACCTTATAATTTATGATTAAGTTGTTGCTATCTTGTAGTTGAATTATTGTGTCTGGTCCTTTCCAGCTGGGTCCCAATTTGTTTAACATGTTGTTATTTTTCCATTTGAGTAGGCTTCGAATTTCATAGGTCGGATAAGTTTGCGTTATATTTTTATCTAATCTTCTTTTAGACATCTCTTGTTGTAGCTGGATCCTCTCCTTAGCCTTTTGTATGTATTTCTCATGTTTAGCTTTCCATTTTTTTATCAGGTGGTTGTGGGTGAGTGTAGGTGATCGGGCTAGTGTCGGAGGGAAGTTTTGCGTCTCTTCCAAAGGTCATCTCGAAGGGCGAGAGTCCCGTCGTCTCGTTCCTGGTAGTGTTTATTGCAAAATTTATAAACTTGATGTTCTCGTCCTACTCGTTATCATTTTCTGCCATTGAAGTCTTAATCATGTTTTTTTTAATGTTAATCGCGTTGTTTCTATATTTCCGTTTGCCTGAGGATGGAACGTAGTAGTTTCAATGTGCTTAATTTTGAACATTTCTTTAAATTGCTGAACTAGTGCTAACAAGAAGTTCTGTCCTTGATCAGTCAGAATGACCTGTGGTGACCGAAACACGTCAATGTAATGTTTCATCAAATTATCCAGGATGCTTCCAGAAGTTTCATTTTTCATTGGTAGTAATAAAGTGTATCTCATTAACCTGTCCTGGATACTCAAAATATACATATTTCCGCTCTTTGTTTATGGCAACGGATCGAATATGTCCATGGCCATTTTCTCATGCGGGTTGAGAGGAATATCAGGGATAATACCTGTGGCCTGGTTTGTTATCTTAACTGCCTTTTTTAGTTGGCAGATAGGGCAAGATTTGACGTACCCTTTCATTTCTTCGTCCATTCCTGTCCGTTTTTCTTTTTCTCTTGCTTTACTAATGGTATTGTTTTCTCCCAAGTGATCGCCGTGAGCTCCTCTCATGACCGTTTCCTTTTCTTGTTTAGTTAGTTTGCGAGTTTTATTGAAATATAAGTGGAAACTAAAGTCTGCGTAGTAGTTGGACTAATAGTTGATCACTTCTACTATTTCTTCCCTTTTGACGGTTGTAAACGTAGGGTCTCCAAAGTGTAGTCGTATTATAGTTCACTTCTTGTTCTTGAAATCTTCAATCAGCCAACGTAGGTGTCATAGCCATTCTTCCTCATTGTAATTTGGCATATTATCCCTTTTAATTTGTTTCCATAACTTTCCGGCTGCATTTGGTTCAACTTTAACCCTTCCATTTGTCACCGGGTTTGCTTTCCACTTTAAGTTATTATCAAATAGATTGGAATTCTGGTCATTGGGTTTTTGACTGTCTGAATCTTCCTTAGTTGATTCTTCAGTTGATTCCTCGGAGGGCTTGCTCATTTTTCTTTCAGGTAATTTAATTTTAATTTTGCTGTTGACTATCTCGTGACCAGTGATTGTGGGTTTGTATTTGTTGAATGTGGAGGTTTTTAACTCCCTCCTTATGGGCGTGTCGAGTATTTTGATGTTAGGTAATTTGTCTTCTGGTGTGATTCCTTCCTCCACTACGTCTGCGTCTAGACTGGTAATCGGGAATGGTCCAGACAAGCTGTCTGCAGCTCTATTTTCTTTACGTAGCGTTTGCCCCCCCCCCCCCATTCTATAGCTAATAATTCCTTCTGACTGGTGGTGTGATTTTTTGTGCCTTTTTGAACGTTCGTGGTATAAAAAGGCATGGGTGTCCATTCTGTGATAGTACTGCCCCCAATCCTTGGTTGAATGCGCCTGCGCTTAGCGTAAAAGTTTTCTTGAAGTTCGGGAATCGTAGTACTGGTGCTAAATATAGGGCGTTCTTTAGTTGCTCAAAATTTCAAGTGCATTCGGGTGTCCAGTCGAATGGTCTCTTGTTGGGTTAGCTTAGTTAGAGGTCTCGCTATACTAGAGAAGGTTTTGTAAATTTTCTATAGTATCCTGACAAGCCTAAGAATGATTGAATTTCCTTCACCGTGGTAGGGACTTTGAAGTTTTTCATCGGTTCAGTTTTCGCTGGGTTACGTTTTACTTCATCCTTGGTGAGTATATGGTCTAAATACTCGAGTTCTGGTCGTAGATACTTACATTTAGTTTGTTCTAATTTTAGTCGTAACGCCTTTATCCTCTCAGACAGTTCAGTCAATTTTTGCTTGTGCTCTTCTAAGGTTTTTCTTGTAATTAATATGTCGTCTATGTACACAAAACATTCTCTGCCAATTAGACCTCTGAAGGCGTTGTCCATCATTCTTTGGAATGTGGCTGGCGAGTTTTTCAGGCCGGAGGGCATACGATTGTATTCGTAGCGGCCTTGAGATTTTGAAAATGCAGTATATTTTTTGGATGCCTCATTCATTGTTATTTAGTGGAAACCTGCACTTATTTCAAGAGCAGAGAAAAGCTTCGCTTGTCCTAATTGGTCGAGAATATCGTCGATAACAGGTAGGGGGTATGCGTCTTGGTCGGCATTCTTATTAATTTATCTGTAATCGATGACCATTCGTAGTTTGTTTCCTTTTTTGCGTACTGCCCCAAGTGGAGAGTTGAACGGAGATTGGGAATGTCTTATGATTCCTTTATCTAAAAGTTTCTGTGTGTGCTCCAGGGTAAACTGTCTGTGGGCTTCTGGTAGCTTATATGATCTCAGATTCACTATCTGTCCTGAATTCAGCGTAATTTCGTGCTCTGTTAGTTGGGTATATGGCCATGTGTTTCCAGGTAGTGTAAAAAATTATAGGTTGTAACGATCTTGTTAATTTGTTGTCGAAGTGGAGATTCTATGTGATTTAATTGTAGTATGGTATTTTCTGCAGTTCTAAAATTCTATTAAAGCCTTTGAAGCCTGTGTTACATTCGTCCCCTCTGTTTTTGTGAGTCTCGTCTCAAGACTGTATATTGAGGATTTTTTCGTGGTTTATTTCATATGACATTTTAAATATTTTTTTAAATTAGGCCGTGGCTACGTGTACCATGCTTAGAATTTACTGGTTTCCGGTTGCAAGTTCCAGGGCTACCATGTCGATAAAAGATAAATATTCATTCTTCTCATTTCTTCCTTTCATTATATCATCTTCACTACCGCTTTTTAAAAAGTTCATCCGTTTTTGACAAATGATAATACAAACTCGGTAATTTCTCTTCGTTATTTTTCGCACCTCTCTCTCGTCCACCTTGACCGATTGATCCCTAACTACTTTTCCGAAACCTCCAACTTTTCTTCAAGTTCACTGCGGCTAATAACTTTTTTCCTTCGACATTTCGATACCGCACTACCATAGCTATTGCCCATGTACTGACCGAATGTATTTTCGTTTAATCGGTCGAGGATTCTAACTTTGCATTAAACATTGTTTGTAAACAAGATTTTGTCAATTCAAAATGAAGCTCCTATACGAAGACAAAAGGACAGGTCTTGGAACAAAGTATACTTTCAAGAAAAAAAAATTGTTGCTTATAAAGTTGATTGAAAGATAGTGTATACGTATACCAAAAAAATCCGGCTATTCATACCGAAATTTCGGTACACGTAGCCACGGCCTAATTTAAAATAAAAAACAAAGGAATTATAAAACAAAGAAAAAAGAGAAATGACCTGAAAGTGTTCTAATTTCCTGAATCAAACAGGGATTCAGAGTAAAGGTAATACCTGAATGGGAGAATTTTCTAAACCCCGGCATTAAGCTAATTCCCTAGGTTTTCAGCTAAATATCTAATTTTCCTGATGACCTACGACATAAATACGTAATGGTTTATATAATACCAAATCGTGCAAAGCTCGACATTCGTATTTGTCAACTTTTCCAATCTCGAAAGCACGAAGGCCAGGTCGAAATGTATTCTGTACTATTTCCAATTCTACGTAAACGTTTTTACTATCATTGTGAAGGAAGTTACAAATCTTCCCAAGGATTACGTTGTATTGGTGAGCAAGTTGACCAGCAACAACAACGTTTTCTTTTTCGTACAATGTGCCTGTTACTGTTACTGAATCGGCATTCAAGTGTTGAGGTGAGGGTAAGCTAAAATATATGCCTTGTAGTGCATCAATGATTTCGCGAGAACGTACCGGTCACCGCGAATGCTACTTTTGCTTATGTAACTCAGCTGATCTTCCTTCAGTTTCTTCAGTAATGATGGATGAATGTGAAAAAGAGCCTATGATTGAAGATGCAGTCAGAGAATTCTGTTTGTAGTTATGACTATGCAAGACTCGTTGATCTTCTGCATTAACGTATCCTTCTTATTACAAAAGTTTGAAATAGCTTACGATCCTAAAGGTTGGAGGTTTTTCGTCGATGTTTCTCAAAGAAGTCTAAAGGGTGTCCTTTTACACAATGGAAATAAGTATGCTTTACTTCCCACAGTTCATTCAGTGCTTCTACGCGAGTCTTGCTCCACTATGAAACTGGTTTTTGAATTAGTATAGTATCAAAATGACAAGTGGAAAGTTTGCGGTGAGCTGAAAGCAATTGGCATGATTCTTGGGCAGCAAAGTGATTACACGAAATTCCCTCGTTTTTCTTGTGAGTGGAATAGCGGGGCGAGAAATTTACATTGGCAACAGAAAAGTTGACCAAAAAATCAATGAAGTAGTTTGTTAAAACACTAAGCCCAGAAGGTGGACGATTCCAATTCCTTCTTCAAAAATTTCTATTTCTAAGTGAAACTAAAATTAAAAAAGAAGTCATTGTTGGCCCTGATATTAGAAGCTCATGAGAGACAAGGAGTTTCAAAGGAGGAGAAAGGAGAACGTTTCCATTAAGATATTAAGGAAATGGAACAAAGATATCGAGGAAACTGGAATTGAGCTATGCTATCTGACTATTGTTGTTACTTAAAACGGGATGGAACTACATCTCTTGCAAGAAATGTTCCACTTCTTGAAGTTTTGAAGAAAAGAGAAAGAGATTCTACAAATCACTGTGGAAGTTACTGGATGAAATTTTCGTTATTCATTCATTCACCTTTATATCTTGAATAAAGAATTCTGCTTAGATGATCAGATCACTAGATAATCTTGCATAAGTTGGACGGATCAATGACTGTACTTGCTTTAGTTTGCCGGATCACTGACTTATCTTGCCTCAGTTGGCCGGTACACTGATTGATCTTGCTTTAGTTGGCCGGATCACTACTGATCTTGGCTCAGTTTGCCGGCTCATTGGCTGATCTTGCCTTAGATGGTTGAATCACTGACTGATCTTGTCTTAGTTGGTTGGCTCGCGGACTGATCTTGCCTTAGTTGTCCGGATCACTGACTTATCTTGCCTTAGTTGGTTGGATCACCGACTTGTATTGCACAGATTGGGAGAATCACTGACTGATCTTGCCTAAGTTGGCCGGATTACTGACTGATCTTGCCGTAGTTGAGTGACTCACTGACTGATCTTGTCTTAGTTGGTTAGATAACGGACTGATCTTACCTTAATTCTCAAAGGACTTCGAAGAGGTCTTTCAAGTATCATGTAACGCTTTTTTCAAACTATTTTGACCCCCTTCCCATTAACGCTTTTCATACATGTAGTAAGTGTATGTAACTCTAGAGTGTAACTCTAAAGCTGACCCCCCTCCCCTTGCGTACGTAATGCTTACGATACATAATACTTGAACGGCAACCAGGAATTTTGAATGATATTTAAGGTTTGAAGATGTTTCACGGGATTTCATGAGTGTCAAAACATTTTAAGGGAGGTTGGACAAACCCCGGAGATCCCAACAATGACCACCTGCAATAAAAGGACACTCGTTGACAAGAATCGTATTGGAAAAACGATGATGCTGTATGGACAGTGGTTATAGGCGGTGCGGGTGACAAGGAGGAGAAAGTGAGAGTCATGGAAGAAGGTATAAGTGAGAGTCATGGAAGAAGGTATAAAAAAGAGTATAAGTAGCTTTGCCTGTGATGTCGTATAAAAAAATCAGTTCATGCTTTCCAAACTACTACTGAAGGCAGATGTGTGTGTAAACATTCCTGTTTCCGAAATCTTTCAGATATCTCTGTTGTATATTACTGCGTCGTGTCACACTGTGTCACACGAAGCGCAGCTGAGTAAGTCTTAATTTTGCTGTGATGAGAGGGGAGAGAAGCAAGCATCCATCGCAAAGTGAAAGGCATTGGGTGAATATTCATCGGGAGAAGCGTAGCTGAGTTCGAACAATGAGAGTCAGAGAGAAGCAGGCGTGGCCGGTCTTTCGCCCTCTCATCGCTGACACCCTAAGCTGGAATAATATCCATTTTGGACCATTCTTGCATTCTTGCATATTTATATACAATATGAAGCATACCGTAAGGTTGAATTTATGCCGGTCATAGGAGAGCGTGAGTGCGAGTAAGCCGCCGTAATGATCAACATAAGAGCATCTCTTTCACGCTTCCTGGTATGACTGGTATATGAGTTTGGCCTTACTGTATGCATTAGGGTGGGTCAAAAAGATCAAATTTTGGAAATCGCAAACAATACCATGCATAAATGTAGTGCATTAGGACTCCCATGAAGTGTACTGAATGTAGAATCGATCGATTCAAATCTAGGTAACGCGCGCGAGAAAAATAAGTTTAAAAAAATCATTATCTGCAGTGTCTTGAAGTTTTTTTGGATTCCAATTTTTTTTTACATTTTTGGGGATGTCTTAAATCTCTTCAATTTTTTCCAGAATTTAGGATACTTTTTTGCATGAGATAAATATGTTTTAATATACCTCTGTAATTAACTTTTACTTAATGAGCCCCCGAAAACGTAAAAAAAAAATGTTGACATCTGAGGGCTTTCTTGAAATCAAAATGAACTCACAAAAAATTCAAGATATGTGGGGGATCAAAGGAGATTTCAATATTTAAAAATTTTGTATTGTTTCTAGTTTTTAACCCCAATATATCTTGAATTTTTTGTGAGTATATGTTGATTCCAAGAAAGCCCTTAAGTGCCAAAAAAAAATTTTAAATGCTTTAATGGGCCCAAAAAATAAAAGTCAATTACAGTGGTATATTGAAGAAACACATTCATAGCGATAAAAAAAATATTTTCGGCAGAGCCCCACCTTTTTTATTTTTGCCTATAATTGTTTCCAGTTCCTGCTCGTATGAAGAAGGCATTCTATCAGTTTTATGAGGGCTTAACGATTTTTGAGGCCGGAATTTTGTTTTTATTTATAATTTTTGTTTTCTTCTCTCAAATGGTGCAAGCGATCACAAACGAGCATCCCGTGTAGAAAATTATTGGGGCAAACTTGCATCCAGTTAGGGCTTTGTCAAGGCCGTCATTTTTTGACGATTCGCAGGTAATCTTCAAATGATAGTAGAAAGAAAAAAAGAAAAAAATTGTGGTCAAAACTATGAAATACGTATCTTCTCATTTTCTGTATAGAATGATATATCCAATTAAAAAATCACCGACACCATGGCCTAGACTTTTCTTGAAATTTTGCATGATTTGAAATGGAATTGGACTGATTTAATTTAATTCAATTTGATTTATTGAAAATCAATAAGCATATTCGCCAGTCTTCTTTTTCATCATATTTTTAAAAAGTAATAATAGTTCAAATTATAATAAAAAACAAAAAAATGAAAAATTGAGTATTATAAGGCTGAATTCGTTTCAAATCGGACAGGCAGTCCATGTTCAAGTCGCGAAATCATTTGCCACCTGAATATGATGTTTTTAAAGAGGAATAAGACGGCACGTATCTCACCAATATGACGGAAAACATTTTTTGACAAAG
This sequence comes from Melikaiella ostensackeni, assembly GCA_032362435.1. Classification (NCBI taxonomy): domain Eukaryota; kingdom Metazoa; phylum Arthropoda; class Insecta; order Hymenoptera; family Cynipidae; genus Melikaiella; species Melikaiella ostensackeni. Next base: position 17,862,221 of record JAUMHM010000079.1, read on the forward strand.
TCGTGAATATTTGAATTTTAAAAACTAAGAACGCGGTTTATCAAAAAGTGATCAAAATTTGATCCTGATATAATTTCTCGACCTCCTTCAAAATCCGCCGGACAATTTAAAAAAAGTCCAAAATTGACGAAATGGCGACGGTTTTTTTTTTAAATATTGAAACTCAATTTACTCAAAAACCCCAGCGTTGTGATTTTTTTGATTTTTTTCTAGTTTCATCCTGATTTAAAAAGTATATTCCATGATAGTCTGCACTGTGCCCGCACCTTGGAGAGGAGAGACAATTTTTTTTTGTCTGAAAAACGAAAATTCACGTTTTTTGCCAGAAGGACGCAAGATAAGAAAAAAGTCAAGCAAACAAAATTGTTTCTCTAAAAAAGTTTGAGAAAAATGTCTTTTGACACTTTTTTCTATCTCGCGTTATTTTGGAGATTTTTGCTAAATTATGTATAAAATTCTTTAAAATTTTTCTTCCTCAACAATATAATTTTGTGGTGTCATAAAAAACCAAAAAGGACCAAATTTATCAGTTCAAACAACGTGAAAAAAGTGTCAGGAAACATTTTTCTCGAACTTTTTCAGGGAAACAATTTTGTTTCATTGACTTTTTTCGTGTCTTGTATCCTTTTGGCAAAAAACGTGAATTTTCGTCTTCCCGACAAAAATTTTGACCATTTTTTGATGAACTGCGTTTTCAAATTTTAAAATTCAAATACTGATAACTTTGTCAAAAAATTTTTTTGTCAAATCGGTAAGATACATATTGTCTTATTTCTTTTGAAAATCAACATATTTAAGCGGCAAATTATTCTGCGACTTGAGCACTTACAGCCTGCCCGATTTGAAATGAATTCGGTCATAAAAATATGATACTATATATATATTTAATAATAATTCAAATCCTCATATATAGATTCATATATAATCTAAACACTGTCGTATACACGGATTGATTTTTATCAAATTAGGTCAAATTAATTCTAATCATTCAATTCAATAAATTGAGTAATGGACATTTTGGACCATTTTTTACATTCTTTTTTCCTACCTTACGTGGAAGTTACTGGCGTATTCGATTTCTTTAGAAAAAAATGTTGTATCCTATTAGTATTTTATATTTGTACATTTATATATGTATGCGATATATATTTCCTTCATGATGCAATTCACTTCTTGTTATTTTACATTTCAAATTGTCTGTTTGATCTTCCTTCTTCAAGAATTTCCAGCAGATTCAAGTCATAGATCCTGTTGCAGGGTAGCCGCCGAGGGCTTGACCTCTACACTTTTCAACGTCCACCACATTTCGAGAATTGAAATATTTGAAAATATTTGAAACGATTTCATAGGATTTTCAAAGTATTTCAAAGATACGAAGGGATTTCAGAGAATTTGAAAGATTTCAAGGGATTTAAAAAGATTTTAAGGGATTGCAACTAATTTCATCAGCTTAGGTGGGATTTCAAGGAATTTCTACAGTTTTTGAAGAACTTCAAAGGGGTTATTTAAGTATTACGTAACGCTTTCTTCAACCCATTTTAACACCCCCCTCCCTCCCCCATAACGCTCTTTACACATAGAGTAAGTGTATCTAACTCTAAGGCTAACGTAACGCTAAAGTTGAAGGCCCGTCCTTCTGAAGGCGTTACGTAATACTTGAACGTCAGCAAGAAATTTTGAAAGATATTTAAGATTTAAAAATGTTTCATGGGATTTCATGGGTGTCAAAGCATTTCAAAGGATTTCGAGGAATCTCACGGTATTTTTTGAAATACCGAATACGAAAACATTCTTGAGTGTGGAGATGATTTAAAATGCAAACCCTAAAAAAGTTGTTGGACGAACCTCGGAGGTCCCAACAATGACCACCTGCAATGAAAGAATACTCGTTCATAAGAATCTTATTTGATAAAAGATGATGCTTTATAGACAATGGTCATAAGAGGTGCGGCTGACGAGGAAGAGAAAGTGAGAGTCACGGAAGAAGATATAAAAAAGATTATAAGTAGCTTTGCCTATGATATCGTATAAAAAAATCAGTACATGCTTCCTAAACTACGGCCCAAGACAGATTTATGTATAAACATCAAAGATTTCAAAGAATCCAAAGATTTGACCAAGATTTCAAAGATAATACGAGGAGAATGAGGTTCGCTGTCTCTGTTGTACCTATATTACTGGGTCGTGTCACACTGTGTCACACGAAGCGCAGCCGAGTAAGTCGTAACCTTGCAGTGATGAGAGGAGAGAGAAGCAAGCATCCATTGCAAAGTGAAAGGATGAGTGAATACACATCGAGAGAAGCGTAGCTGAGTTGGAACGATGAGAGTCAGAGGGAAGCAAGCGTCGTCGGTCTCTCTCCCTCTCATCGCTTCAACTCAGCTACGCTTCTCCCGATGTATATTCGCTCTTTGCATTTCACTTTTGTGTCATACGTAAGAAATTAATCGTGCAACAAATGTTTATTGAAGTGATTCAGCTTACATACTTTTCCTGAATCATTAGTTTTAGTATGTGGTTGGAGTCACGTAAAAGGTCATATAGCCGGGTCAACTCTCCGCATTTTAAAGCCAAGACGAACCCTTCATGTTGAAAAACAAATTGCCGGAGCATTTTTCAAGTTCGAACTTCGAAAAACCGCGTTTTGAGGAAAACGCATCTAAAGTTGGCGAGTGCCGTAAGCGCACATGTTATACTTTTTTCTTCGAATATAAAATATACCCACTTGCGGTTGCTTTCGGGGCATGGGTATAGTACTGATAGATTCAGTATAGGTCCTAGTATCATCCCCACGTAAATCCGAGAATAATCATTCTGATCCTCACGTAAAAAATCGCGAATATTTCCTAAACTAGAACCGGTCATAAGGGCTCTTTTCATGCGGACGCCCATATATAATTTGTGTCATTATCTTGTGCAGGGAACAAAACTATGGATCATCATGGAGTATTTGGGTGGTGGTTCTGCCTTGGACTTGATGAAGGCGGGTAGCTTCGAGGAAATGCATATTGCAGTCATTCTAAGAGAGGTTCTCAAAGGCTTGGACTACCTTCATAGTGAACGCAAGCTGCACCGTGATATCAAAGGTATTTTTTTCGCATGGATTCTGTTGTGGTGAAAAGCAGAGTAGTTAAACGCTAACACAGCAGAAGGTCATGAGTGAAAATTTTCCAAAATGGTTTTATGTGCTCAGTAATTCTGAATTATTATTTTAAAACGTAGGGGAAAGGTGTCAACAGTTTTTCGGTGTACCCAGGGAGTCAAAAGGAATATCTAAAAAATTATTGCATAAAATGCGTTATAAACACTGAATATCTATGACTCTATCGTATTGATGTGTTATAGAAAAGTTACATTTGTATGCTTCTCGTATTTATATATTTTTCAACAGAATACTTTTTTTAATAGGTCGCAATGACGGGTTATTCAACTTCCTACTTTCAACTATTATTTGAGAAAAACGAGTCAGTTAAACAATTTGTTGGTTCTGTTCTCACAATCTGACAGCATCAGACTTATCCAATTTGTAGCAAAAAGAGTTTCTATTCCTGAATTGTGAATGATATACCTGTAGATACGCTCCTTGCTTTCTGCTGGGTGGCAGCAGTCGGTTGTAGTATGGAAGATAGGAGTGCGTATCTCTCTCGTAGGATAGAGAGAGAGGGAACGATTAGGGAAGCAAATCTTGGAATTTTCACACAAAGGAGTGAAACGGAGTGTCACTAGGGATGCTTGGGGGGGGGAATTACTAGGGCTCGTGGTGTGGGTACCTTACAGATTTATGGGTTGGGGAGAGTGTGTTTTTGAGTTCCCATGATACGTGCGGCCTGAGCCTGAAGTATAAGGGCTTCGCGTTTCTTCAGGTATTTGTCTAACATGGCCATACTTTTGGGTGGCTCTTTTCTGCTCGTTGGGGGAGTCAAATAAACCCGGGTGCAGTTTTTGGTCTTAATTATATTCTCCCAAGCCTGGAGGTCATCCATATCCGTGAGAAAGGGAGAGAAGGGGGTGATTGCTGCGAGAAAGGGAGTCGAGCCCCACGTTGGGCGCCAATTGATATGCTCCTCGCTTTGGTGGAGGGAAAAGTTTTGGATGGTAGAGGAGATAGCCGGATTGCAAGGGTGATAGGTGGTAATGTAGTGTGAGGTAGGAAGCGGGTGCGTTTGAGGAAATGAGTGCGAGGGGAAGTGGTGGTGACGCAGTGAGTCGCGGGAGGGTGTGAGTCCCTTGGTGACGATGGTAATAGAAGGAATATGGGGGGGGGGGGTAGAAAGCGTTCAAGATAGGAAAGTGAGAGAGAGCGATTGGAGTGAAGGAGCACGATTGGTGGGGTGCACCGTAGCTGACTGCGCTGGAGCGGTGCAGGCTGGCCTCGCTAATGGGTGCGAGAGAGAGCTAAGTGTGACGTCATGCG
>JAUMHM010000079.1:17882561-17892950 GCA_032362435.1 Melikaiella ostensackeni
AACAAAGAGCAGGGGTCTTTGTTCTTATTGAGAAAAGCACTCAGAATCGTCTGACAACTTCTCGAGTCCGAGACCGATGAGCAACTGAGCCTGGTAAGGAGAAAATTCGTCGTTCTTATGCTAGACTGGGCTCACAAAGGGATTTTTGACGAACACTTTCAAAACTGTGTCGCTGTTTAGTCTAGGAACGATTGAACATAAACAGTCGTAGGTCGCAACCCGAGCGAAGAACAAAAACAGGCATTGTTATAAGAATTGACGCGCAAAAGTGCAAGTGTTAAATATAAGAATCATCCATCGAACGTTTACTTTAGGTTATAACTAGATAATTAAACATAATGACTTTTTAACAAAATGATTAAATTTTCAATTATATCATACAATTTTTAAACAAAAATTAACTTTCAAACAAAAATAGTTGTATTTTCTTATCAAGTTTTATTTTGTACTTAAATGGAAAATCGAAAGAAGAGGAATTTTTAAGAAAGTAGTTAAATTTTCAACCAAAAAGAATAAATTCTTGACGAAAAATGTAATAGTTGACATTTCAACCAAAAAATATTTCAATTTTAAATCGAAAACAGCTGGATTCAACCAAAAGAGATGAATTTTTAATAAAAGTTGAATTCCTGACCAAATCAGATTAATTTTCAACCAATCAGTTGCATTTTTAACTAAGAAAGATGAAATTTCTATCAAAAGAGTTGAATTTTCAACCAAAGAATAAAATCGTCCCAGAACATGGGGTTGATAAGTCTTGAGACTCCTCAGCTTCTCAAGATTTCTCAAATACCCCGCGTTCTGAGACGAGCGAAAGGCCCAATACCCAAACTGCATGCGACAAAAATTGTTGATTTCAATAACACCCAACAGTTCAAAAAAAAAAAATTGTAAAAATATTGCCAATTTTAGAAAATGCAGCATAATTTGTAAGAAAAAATGTTCAATTAATACTATCTAGAGAATGAGCATGAATTCGCGAAAGCATCTTATACCGTCGAAATCAGATCATTCTGCGCAATATCCATTTTAAAAATTTCAGGGACCTATTATCCCGGACCAAAAGGCTCCTGGCTCCCGGACTATTGGTTGTGGCATGACAAGCGACAGTCGAAAACACATGAAAATTTATATGACAGGCATTTCATCTTGAGAATCGCATCATCGTGATGCGCAATATGCTGATCAAATGAAAAATCCAAAATCTGTATAAAAGCGTTGCATATCATTTTGATCCAATTATGGGATCAAATTGATCAACTGGTATTTACTGTGTTTGATTTAATCTTCGCTTGTTATATTTTATGTCACATAATTTACATTTATAAATTCGGAAACAAAGATAAACATAAGTGCCAACATTGTATCAAAATTAAATTGAAATGAGATCAAGTGTAGAGTGAAATGATCGTCTGCTCGTTTAAAAAATAGAGCAGTAGTGTTTAGTTTCTGAGACAAGGTATCAGTTTGATAAAGTTTAAAATGTAACATATCGAGCACCGGAAGTGATAAAGTGGAAAGACAACCTGCAAAATAGTCTCATGCTTAAACTGCATAAATTGCAGCCGTACATGATACATCCTGCATCAAACAGAATAATATCAGCCGGATCGCGTTATAGAACACGTCGTCTCGCGTTCCAATGTAAACTGTATATAGTGTAATGGTCGTGTGCATATCAGTTAATGAACGAGACCAGAGTGTCTGGTCGATTATGTCTCATTCAACAATTAGGATTACACAGTCTTGGTACTATTCCAGGACTGTGATTAGAGGCACGATATCGACACGATAATCCGGTCTAATAACGAGGATTCATTCACGCAAAGCTCGATCTAATGAAGAATTCAATTCTAGGACGAATTATCTCACACAGGAACTTCAACTTATCGTTTCAGTCCATTCCTCTCTAGTTAAAAAACTAGCACATTAATGAGAATTTTATCATTTCTTATAAACGATTGTCCTCCACACATCCCTATCCTTGCATACGTCTTCAGCTTCATTTACATCCATACATCTTTTCATGCAGGCTCTTGTGTTTCTACGACTCTTCATATCTCTTCTCTTTAGAGTCTCATTCCCACATTCGTTCGCTCTTGTCAATCAATGTTTCTTCTACACGACACTTTTCGAGAACCCACTCATTACTCACTTTGTCCATTAGCGTTTTATCGCATATATTCCGCAAGAATTGCATGCCTCGTTTAAGGCAATGTTGCATACTGTTTTCTCACCCTTTTTTTCAAACACAGTAATTTTTGTTTTATTCACGTTAATATTAAGACTCATACTCTTCATGATGGTACCCAGTCTGCTCATCGTTCTCTGCAAATCATCGAATGATTCTGCCGTAGCAATCTTATCATCTGCAAACACCAGCCCACGCAATTTTACTGACCCGAGATTAACACCTTCCTCGTCTAAAAGAGCCATTCTTAGACATTTGTCCACCTGTATAATATCAAACATCCAAGAGGACATAATGCAGCCTTGCCTATTGCCTTGCTCTATATCAAACCAATCGCTCAGTGTTGTCCGTTTACTCTCACACTCGCTTTACTACCATTATATATTATTTTATTGCTTTTAGAAGCCAACCATTCACTCCATACTCTTTCAGGACTTCCCAAAGTTTAGTTCTATCCATCTTATAGAAAGCTTTTTCCAGATCAACAAATGCACAGAAAACTTTTTTTTTTTACTCTCAAACTTTTTTCTGTGATCTGTCTCAAGCTAAATATCTGATCCGCACATGATCTTCCTGACATGAATCCACACTGGACTTCCGAAGTTCTTTCTTTATTTATTCTCATTATCTTATCAGTAAGTATTTCGGTAAATATTTCCCAAAATAATTTTTTTTTGTAGTCTCAGAAATTTAGTACCATAAAAATGTTCCTTAATGCCCTTTAGCTAATTTTCGAAAATTTCAAATCGATATCTCAATTCGTATGGACGTAAGTTGATGCCAAGAAAAATGTCGGTAAAGTGCTTAGTAGACTAATCGCTCTATAATTAGTACAGTCACCTTTATCACCCTTTTCCTTGTAGATTGGAACAATAATCGTCTTTCTCCAATCATTTGGAACTTCACCGTTCTCAACACACATATTCATAAATTCGCTCAGCCACACAGAGAAATATCCGCCACTGCTCTTAAGCATTTCAGCGTTAATATTATCCACGCCAGCAGCCTTACCATTCTTCAGGTTCTTTATTACGGACATAATCACTGTATTAAAAAGTTGATATTAATAAAATAATAAAAAAATAAATAATAATGAATAATAATAATATAAAATAATAATAATTTTAAAAAATAATAAAAAATTAAAGTACAGATCAGACATTTGGCTTGAGACTGAATGAGATGATGAATTAGATGATGATGCGAATGAGACTCTAAACCGAAGAGATATGAAGAGTTATAAAAAAACAAGAGCCGGTATGAAAAGTCATACGGATTTAAACGACGAAAAAAAGTCTGCAAGGATAGAGATGTATGGAACACAATTGTTTATAAAAAGAAGTGTAGCGCCTGAAACGAAGGATTTTGGATATTCATGGGTCCTCGTTAAGAGATTTGTTTAGTGAATGCGATTGAGATGAAGAGTATGGATCTTCCTTTGGGATTCTCAGTCCACTTGACTGTTTATGTGCGAATCGTAATGCATGATAGCTCTGGGAAGCTTTTCGCCTGGGGTGATTGCTAGAGAGATTAATCAGCGACCCATGTTAGGACGGTGTTTTCGGATGAGCATGTCATTTGAATGAGTAACACGTGACTTCTAGATTGATCTAAAACCTATCCCTTTTTCTATACATCCCTTGCTTACCCTTACTATATAAATTCCTTGATCCCCGGTATTGCAGCAAGGCTAAAACCGAACGAGTTACGCTTATCCCGAAAGGGATTTGGCTTAATGGTATAATAATAATAATAATAATAATAACAATAATAACTTTTAACGCTCTCGGCCGCTGCATAAGAACAACAGCGGTAAAGGAAAAACTGCAAACTACATCATACACCTAAGTGTGTACCTACTACAAAATCTCTGCAACACATTTCAAGCTTCGTAATTAGTAATTAAATTTTTAATATCTTTAACTCATCAGGCACTTGTCTTAGTCCGTGGCTGATGATTACGCATCGGGGTTTCCGAGACAAAGTTAAATATAATAATAAAATAAGTATCAATATTTTTGTAAGTAGAAGTTAATTTCAATTTTTAGAAATTAATCGTCCTGATTTTTTGTGTTCCTAACCTCAAATTTCAATGATAAAAACTGTAATTGGGTAGTTAAATATTTTATGAATAGAAAAAATCATGTTCTCACATAAATGTGGGTAGAATGTGCGTAGTTCTCTTTTTCCGATCCAAGGAAGGTCCTTTTTTCCATTTTCCAAATCCCGATAGGTAAAAAGATCGATTTATACTATGGCTTTCGGCTTACGAGAATCCTTTCCTTTTTAAACTACCTATAGAAAAATTAAATATTAAAACTATATGCAAAAATCATTTTGAAATAAAATGTTTCATTCGAAAGAGATTATCACGCTTGCCGGTAAACAACAATGACACACAAACATACCGTGCTTATCACTGACAAGATGTTTTTATTGGTGTGGCAGAAGTGGTGCCACCGGCGGTCGTGTTACGGCACTTCTAAGCCAAAACTTTGTCACAGGCAAATGCATTAAGGCTTGAAGGGTCTGAATCAAACTTGTTCTCGTGTATAGTCGAAAAAAAAGACATCGACATACATAGGCTTTCGTTTGTTTCTCATATTATACCAAGAAACAAAAAGCAATCACATAGACTGTTATTTGTTTTTTAGCCTCAAGCAAAACATTGCACTGCGTTACTTCTTAGTAGTATATATTTATACATTGTTTATTCCTCTGTTCTGTGATTTTTGTTTATTCAGTTTAGGTTATAAGTTCGTTTTTAATTGTCTTTTCATATGTGCAAATCCTTACCGTAAAGAGAAACATGGAAAAGGAACTGATTTGAGGCCTCTAATGGAAAATCAGCAAGTAGCATTTCCTGATTTGCCGAGAGGCATTAAAATATGTGGTGCTTGTAGAAAAGAATGTAGATATCTCAATTAACAGCCATCCAGAGTTGTAGAAGAGCCTGGTACTAATGTGGAGGAAGAGATAAAAGAGGACCCAGATTTTTGCTTGCCAATGAGAAATGAAAAAGAAGGATGCAATGATCAAAATCACTTAGCGGTTCTCGGCGTCCTGAATCAAATAAAAGAAAAAATAAAGCAGAAGGGTACTGCATATTCAGAAAAGATTTGTCTACTTTGATTGCACCTTAGTCTTGGAGTCGCAGAAAAATCATGCGAGAATGCAGTGCATCTGAACGTGAAGCCAGAAAAGCAAAAGATTTAGTTGCCAAAAGTGAAGTTTTGACTTTTCCGAAAGTTAAGCGAGGGAAAAAATTGGCAGGGGAAACTGAAAATTTGGTAAGGAACTTCTACGAAGATGACGAGAATAGTCGACCGATGCCAGGTAAGAAAGATTTCATATCTGTCAAAAAAGTAGACGATACTCGTGAGCAAATACAGAAGAGACTTATTCTGTGCAATCGTTCAGAATTATATGCCAGATTTGTAACCCAACACGAAAATATGAAGATCGAATTTTCAAAATTCGCACAACTAAGACCAAAGCACTGTGTTTTAGCTGGAGCAAGTAGAACTCACAATGTTTGTGTCTGCGTTTATCATGAGAACGTGAAGTTAATGTTAAATGCGATTCGTATCGAACATTTAACTGAGGGGACTGACAGACAATCATCAGATTACCACGACTGCCTGGAAGGAATCATGTTCAGTGAACCCGTTGATGCTTGTCATTTTAACGAATGCGAATCTTGTCCTGACATTGAAAATTTGAAAAATACCTGATTGATCTATCGGACGTGAATAGTTTCGACACAAAGAAATATCAAGTTTAGCAGCAAACTGATAGAAGCACTTTGAAGACCAAAACAGCAGAGACTGATGCTTTCGTGGAAGAACTGTGCACTAAATTTGAAAACCTGAAGCCTCACGCACTTTATGCGAAACAACAAGGTTTGTTCCTAAAGTACCTTGTCGTTATACTAAAAGAAAGAGAGTTCTTAATTTTTCTTGGCTTTGCTGAAAATTATGCTTATATCATTCAAAATGCAGCTTGAATAATAATCAAGCTACTACATTTACAGTAGTTATTCATTACAAAGAGGGAAACGAACTGAAGTATTTTAGCATAGCCATCATCTCGGATTGTTTAAGTCATGACACTGTAGCTGTATACACATTTCAAGCGCATCACTGAGTACCTCAAGAAGAAATTCAGCGTTGTCAACAAAATTCATTATGTAACAGACGGAGCCGCGCAGCATTTTACAAATAAATATGCCTTAAGCAATCTTTCAAATCACAAAAAAGATTTTGGAGTTCCTGCAGAAACACATTTTCAAGCAACTGCACGTGAAAAAAGTCCAGGTGACGGGATTGGTGGAAATTTGAAAAGACTTGCGGCAAAAAATAACTTGCAGCGCGCAGCACAGAATCCAATCCTAAATGCGATGGAGTTATTCGAATGGGCTAAGAATCATTTAAAGGAAACAGTAATTCTCTTCCGCTCGAAAGAAGGTCACATAGAGATGACTAAAAAACTAGAAACTAGATTCACTGAAGCAATTACAATTCCTGGCATCTAAAATGCCACGCACTCATTCCAAACGAAAACGGACAATTGCAACTGGAAAAAACTACATTCGCAACAGAACATGATCTGTTTCCGAAGACAGTCAAAAAGCCTCAAGTTAGAGAAGCAAACAATGCGGGAAAAAAGGCGAACTGGCGGACTGGCCGACCTGCCCAAGCGCGCAACGGATGTTTTCGCTCGGATATCTTCGCAGAACCGCATAACTATTGTCAGTCCTATAATTTCGACCAACATTGGAAAAAGTCAAGCTTTGGTTTAAAAATACTTTTAAAAAAATCGAAAATACCCGAAGAGTAGAAAATGTTGAATAAACATTTTACATGGTAATTTGTTCATATAAATTGGAAAATTAAAAACAGTGGATTTCATAGAATGAAAGGGCATGAAAAACCCTTCAAAAATCACTCATACAAAATTCAATTCGCTTTGCAGAAAGGAAGTATGACCATTTAAAATACCCGTTTTGTCTGGGGGATGAGAATTTCATCCCCTGTATTTCGGGCAGGGATGGTAGTGAAAGTTTATAAATTGGTGGGTAAACTATTATCGTATAGGCAAACAAACTCTAAACATTTTGGAAGACATGACTTTTAAAGTTGGAAAGTTCAGAAATAATGCTCCCCCCCCCCCCCTCCCGGCTGTAAGGGCCCTTTTTAGGCGACTGCCCACATATAATGGTTTAGAACTTTATATAAGTGGTCCCTGTCCACGGTGGAGATTTTCACACTTATTTACGCCAAGGAAAATTCTCTATAAAGGTTGCAGAAAGGAGTCGAGTTTATTTATGGGAAGAGTGAATGGAGAAGATCGCGTTGAAGGAGGTGAGCATACAAGAAATAGAGCGAACAGGATCATCCCTCGGATACCCTTCGGACATACGCCATGTTCCCTGAAGAATGTACTTTCGTCCGGCAAACATTTTCTAAAGTCTAAAGAAGAACAAGTGCGTAGGAAAACAAGAAATCCTGAGAGATCCGATTTCCTTCCGAGTGTAAAAGCTGAAACCTTTTATTCGAAGAAATATTTTTCTTCAAATGAAATTTCAAAGTCTTTCAATATTTTCTTTGATCTCTAAAGTGGAAAAGAAATAAATAATAGCTTTGAGAATCAATATGAAAATAATAGTGAAATAATGGTAAAATAAGCTCGGCGAGATTCAGAATTTAATTTAAAAACCCTGGTGGCAACATATATTCACAATAAAACACAATAAATTACAATGAAGTACAGCAAATCGTGTGGAAAAAGTCCCGTTTAGCCCTTCTTGAAATGTTGGCCCCTGTTTGGGGCCCATGTGGACAAGCCAAGGGGTTAATATTTTTTTGAGACTACAAATTTTGATGTTTGATTCGTTCAGGCTTACAAAAACTGCATTTTTGTTGAAAATTTAATGACATTTTTGTAACTTGAACTTCAAAAATCTCAAATCTTCCACGAGGGCTCCCGCAGGAGGCCCTGCTTGTTGTCCTTATGCCTCAGTTTATGAAAATCAAACGCTTCTTTTGTTGTAAAGAATTGTCTTTTGTGTCAAATAGTAACAATATCTTATCCAAATGTGCAGTTAATGGATATATATATATATGTAATTCCAACAAACTGTAATGCGCATGCGGAATGTCTACCTGAAAAAAGTTATAAACATTGTAGTAAGTTGGTCTCAAAGAAAAATACAAATCTGATAAGTTGCTGGTCATGAGTTCTAGTCCCGGTCGATCCTTATGGATTAACATGTGGTCTCCATTTTTTCACACAGGAATGTGGAAATTGTAATTTTTTTTAGATATTTTGAATTACTTGTAAAATTTGGTATAAGTGTGCAAATTCTAGCAGAAACTTGTAGTTTCTAGTAGAATTATTTTTATAATTTTCTATTGTTCTCTTTGAATCTTCAAAAATTATAGGCAATTATATGAATAATTCTACTAGAAACTGTAAGTTCTTGCTGAAATTCGAACACTTTCAAATAAATTTACAAGTAATTATAAATTTTTACAAAAAATTGCAATTCTTTCATTGTTTTACATTGTTGTAATTTATTGTATTTTATTTATGGGGGTTTGCAGAGAATATTCTGTATTTTTTCTTCGAATTTTCAAAACATGAAAAAAAGTTTTTCTAAAAAACTCCAACTTTCTTATTTATTGCAATATTTTTTAAAAGTTTTTGCTTATATATGGAAGGTATTCTATCAGTTTTGTGCTATCAATCAAAACATGAAACATCGAATTAATCAAAATTATTAAACTCTACCACTAGTTTCACAGAAATATATAATTAATGTCAGCATAATTCTCTATAATGTGCAATAAACTTTATTGAATGTATGATAATGAAATAGAGCTGTTACTATGTGGAAACCTCAGATCATATATTTCTTGAAAAAAATTTTTCTCTTTGGTTGAACACAAACAACTAACTCGTTTAAAGGGTTGGTAAAGTTCACGGCCTTGAAGCACGAAAAAGCTTACGAACTCTTATTGGTTGTTTTTTATTGGTGGCAAACCCGTCGATTACTGCTCCCTTTCATCGATTTTATTTTCTACCCTTTAATTCAGACTTTAGTCGTATGATATTTTATCCTCATACTCAAATCGTGTATATAATTGACTTGCAACGAAAGCCACTTCAATTACAATTTTTTAAAAATTATTAATAATTTACAATACCATAAAATGGGGCTAAACGGCACGTGTGGGATAAACCGGTTCACCCGCAGCTTTCTTTTTTATAATTGATTATATCTTTATCTGAATATCAGACCTTAAGATAAGGGATTGTATCACTTTTCACAAATATCAAACTTCATTTTAGAGCTTTTTTTGTGCAGTTTCGTTAGTTATAACGAATAAGAAATGTATTCGCATAAGATTCTCAGTTTGGTAAGTTTGGTTAGATTGTGTGAAAATACTCGTAAAAAATTTGGCTCGCAGAACTTTGTGAAAAGTTGTTCAATGGGTCATATTTTTCAGCACCCAAACAAGATTTATGCAAACTTTTCCATAGATACGACGTGTGCGTAATATGCCTTACTTACTAACACCTAACACGTGAAATTAGGAATAAGTCTGGTAATGTTCCAAATGACAATAAGCAGATTATTTAATATTGGCATACGTTTTAATATCATTATTTGCTTTAAAATGATTAGAAAGCTTATAAATAATAGACTTTGTTTTGTTCTGGCCTTAGGTCTAGAAAAGTAGAATTTAAATAATACAACTGAGTTTATTCGAGAATTGTTTATGCATTTCGTCGAGTATCAAGACCTCATCAGGACTGAAAATGCGGAGAAAGTAACATAAATTAACAACATAGCTATTTTATTTCAAAGTCTTTATAAGAATAGGAGGCATACCACATGTTGAACATCTCTCTTTTGCTACAAATATTCTATAATGTTAAGCAGTTTCGAATGTATAAAAATATACATGTGAAGAATTATCAGCCTGTAATAATAAGATAGGAGTTTAAAAATATTAAAATTTATAAATTGACATTTTTTATGTATGCGGAAATGTAAGTATTGTAAAAATAGTAAGATCAGGTACTTACTCAGAGTTATAGTCGTAAAAAAGGTTTTTTTTTAATGTACGAGATCTGTCCCAAAAGTATCCGACCTACCTCGATTTCTCGGCGCTTGATTTATTCTTCGTCAT
>JAUMHM010000079.1:17899071-17914902 GCA_032362435.1 Melikaiella ostensackeni
CCCTAAGAGTGCTTTATTACCATCTTTGTCGCTCTTATGGTGTGAATCGCGACCCTGTCCTGCCGGACGCTCCCAGAGAGATAGAGTCAATTGTCGAGAACGAGTTGTGCAAAATTTACTGGAACTTCGACTTCAGGCCAAAGGTTGTACACTCGAGGCCTGACATCATGCTCCTTGACAAAGACAAACGAACGATGTTTGTTATCGAATTCTCGGTTCCGGCCGACGCCAACATCACGTTCAAGGAGAAGGATAAGGGAGAGACGTATCGAGACCAGATGCGGGAGCTGCAAGGAGTGTACAAAGAATATTCGGCTAAAATGTTTCTCCGTGCCATCGGTGCTCTCGGAGGTGCGAAACCATTACTGGTTCGTAACCTCGAAGCCATACCCACGTGCCAGAAAAATGCCAAGGCATTTGCGAGATCGATGCAAAGAGAGTTTCGCCGGTCATTTATCGTGATTTCACCGTACCATGTGGTCACCCATTTCCCGGTTGTGAGGCGTGGCCATGGGTGTGATTTACCGCGGTTCTACTGGGAGCCACTGAAATTTCCATAGGTAGCAGTTGCTCCCAGGAGGATCCTGCGGTTTGACCAATTTTTCTTTATATATATATATACACTCAACTCTCCATTTATTTTGAGTCTCGGGCATTGCCCTGATGACCGTGAATCCGTTCCAAGAATTTCTACGATATAAAAAAGTCAGGGCCGTTTGAACCATTTCCAGTAGGAATACATAATATCAATTAACTGTATTTTGTACAAATGCGAAATATGCACGCGTGTATTCAAACTGCCCGCTTTGTGTTTACGGCACTGCGTAATTGCGTCGCATTCGTCGCGCCGCTTCCGCTGCCCTCCGTAACCTTTTATCCATGAATGCGAGCCGGCTAAATTCTCGGAAGACAATAAACCGAGGGCAAATAAATCGGGAGTTGTGTGTGTGTGTGTGTGTGTGTGTGTTACACTCAACATTTTTCAAAGATGTTTTCATGAGAATTAATAGCCCTTCAAAAAAGAGATTATGACTACTTTTGATTTTTTCGATAAAATTATTCTTAACGGATTTAAAAATTTAAAGTGCTTCGTGATACGTCTAAATTTTTTTTCTTCATATACGTGTATTTTTCAATGGCAAAAGACGCCGAATAGAATGTTTTTGTAAAGTTCATACTTCACATGTATTTACAGCTAGAAAAATTGATTTTGTATCATAAATGTATTTGTGAAGACTTGATTTAAAAATACATAAATATATGTTTGAAATTCTGTTTTCGGACATTGCGAAAAATTCCTTCAGAACAGAGTAGAAATCGAGTAACAATGGTTGGAGTACGTTTAAAGAAAGCCTCTCATTCATTTATAATTTTGTCCGGGAGCCAGAAGTCTTTTGGTCCGCGATAATAGGTCTCCGGAATTTTTTTAATGGACAATGTACAGAATGATCTCCTGAATCCGACGGTATGTGGTGCTTTCGCAAATTCATGGTCATTCTCTAGATTTTGTTAATTAAACCTTTTTTTCACGAATCATGCTGTATTTCATAAAATTGTGAACAGGTTAACAATATTGTTCATGAAACTGTTAGGCGTTATTAAAATCAACAATTTTTGTTGTATGTAATTTTTTGTTGTTTTTGCAAAAAACACAAAAAAAGCATATTATAAAAATCGATTCTTATGCATTGCTTATGGATGTTTTGCGAGGTTTGTTTCTAAAATTGATTAGATTGTGGTAACACGCATAAAACTTCTTTTGCACATTTTTGCATCCGACCCATAGTTTATGTAAAAAAAAAGCATAAACAAGTTTTGCAACAAATTTTCTTTCAGCCCGATTACAGCCTAGAATTATTAAAATTTTCGTATTCCGAATAATTTATGCAAGAAATGAAAAATTAATATGAAAGAGAAGAAATCACCAAAGATCAACAGGAATTGAAGATATAACCCGATTGTTTACTTTTTTTTTCATTTTCTCGTAATAATATAATGAAGCTAATACAGCCTATTAAAATTCGATCAAATAATATTTTATAAACTTTCAATTTCTCTCAACCGGGTCTAATCTTCAAACAATGGGAAAGTCGCGTGCGGCAAGTGCGAACGCCCGCTCAACCGGCACCAAATGGGCTGGTCGCGCGAGGAACGTAACTGGGCCCGCAAGCTTTCCATTGTTAGAAGCTTGGAGCCAGCAGAAAAAAATCAAAATTTTGTGAAATAGTAATTAATCGATTTTTGATAGGCTGCGTTAGTTTTGCTATATTATTACGATCAAATAAAAAAAAAAGATAGTAAAAATCGGATAATATCTTCAACGCCTGTTGATCGCTGAAGTTTTCTTTTCTTTTATCTCAATTTTTTATTCCTTGCATAAATTATTCGAGGCACAAAAAATAGTCTTAGAAAAATTTCTTCCCTCTGTAGTTCCTTTAACTGATTCAGAAAAGAAGATGGGAAAATTTGAATAATTATAGGGTAAAATTGGGTTCAAAGAAACTTTATTCCAAATCTTGTTTGTGCTTTTTTCACCAAAACTGTGGGTCAGGTGCAAAATGCGCAATAGAAGTTTTATTCGTGTTACCATAATCTAATTAATTATGAAAATGAACTTGCAAAATATCCATAAGCTATGTATAAAAATCGGTTTTTATAACGTGCTCTTTTGCGTTTTTTGCAAAAACTCAACCAGACAAAAAATTGCGTGCAACAAAAATTCTTTATTTCCATAACAACTAATAGTTTTCCGAAACCAATTTAGTTAAAATGTCGATAATTCTAGGCGATAGAGCATTATTTGTAAAGAAATGTTCAATGAGCAATATCTAGAGAATGACCATGAATTGGCGAAAGCACCTCATATCGTCAAATTCAGGAGACCATTCTGCACAATATCCATTAAAAAAATTTCGGGGACCATTTACATCATACTACCTCTCCTATGTGGCTCCCAGACTTTTACTGAGAACCTGGAAACAGAAATATCTCCCGCATCGTCCATCAGTGTTCGGGGACCGCACAGGGAAAGCAAGGAAATGGTATGAAAAATTTCAGTGGACAGACTGACCTGCATTCGGCTCTGTGACGTTAGGGTCAGACAAGAAAACACGCAAAAAAAGGGGTTAATTTTGAGTGAGTAATCCGTGTGAACTTTCGACTGTCAACCTTATAGCAAATGCGACTTACTACGTTTTCATTTTGCACAGCAGATGTACGCATTCACTTTTTTCTTTTTTCTTATGGAAAAAATAGGAAGAACTGCAATGGAAGATAGTGCGATTTGTGAGAGGAAACTATTTTATGTATATAATTCTAGATTAATTTAAAAAAATATTCCAGAATCTTAGACCCACCCTGCCTCCCATGTGAGGCTTTCTCTGTAGGAGATTGTTCATGATAATTTTAGAACACTCTAGAATATTTTATTTAATACGAGAACAATTAGGTGAATGGAAAAAGTATGCTAAGATAAGAGAAAAAATAGATAAGCATGTGACGTTGGTAAAAAAAATTAGTCCTCGTTACTCAGGAATCATTCAAGTTATACGTAAGAATCCTGAGAATGAGGCGGGCGAGTCTATGTGGATACTTACAGTCATATATTCGTAATGCTAAAATATGCTTACAAGGAGGGGGGGGGAGGGTAAAATAGCAAAAATTATGTTCACGTTATACTTAAACGGCCTCTCACAAAATCTTGTACTATTAATTTTTTTTTCAGGGATACGTAGGGACTCGAGAGAGTGAGGGTTCCCAGAAGATAGTGTTGTTCAGCTCCACAAAGGAAAAGTGACCAAGCGCGCACTGAACATTTCCATTTGTGGTTTTTCATATTAATTTCACAAGTATCACTTGTAAACAGTGTATATCTCGACAATAAGGACAATTTGGCAATATGTCAAAGCTGTAGGGAAACAAAATGTTGTATGGGATAAAACGAACTGAAACAATCGGGCCCGCACGAGTTCCAGAGTTCTTCCAAATAGTATTTCGAGCCCGTTAAATATCCCTGCAGCAGTCTATAATTTTCAATGTTAGTAGTTACAGCTGTAGCTTTTTTATTATAAAAAATCTTACCTCCACATAGTACTATCCGGAATCTGCACGAATATGATGGAATTATGTTCATGAAAATAAAAAGTAAAAAAAGAATATGCAACGTAAGAAATGCTCGTACATAAAATATTCATAACTAATTTACTTCATCAAATTATTTCCAAAAGGATTCGAATTGAAAATACTTGAATATACATTTGTTGAACTAAAACCTTGTTTCTGAAGAATTATTTTCAAACTTTGCACTAATCATGTTAATATGTTTAAGTCCATAGTTGAAAGATTTCTTCAGCACTTTAACGAGGCCTTCCTGTCTTAATTCACTTTAAACTGTGGGATTATTTTGGATATCCGAAGGATCTTTTCGTTGAAGTGTGATATATAAATTAGGGGATATATAAATTGATATCGAATGTCTTATTCAGCGATCTACGTAGTTTTATTCTGCAGCTAGTGAAGCAGAAAGTGATCTATTGGGAGAATAGTAGGTCTCATTTTGTTAACTTGCATTGAGAAGTGCATATTCCGGATCATAAGAGAGTTTCACGAAAAAAAAAAGAAAAATCTTGCTTCAATTCCAGAGGCATTGTACATATGTATGTAGCTTGATAAGATAGACTCATTCTTCTAATCGTCGGCGTGCCTGCTAAATTAATTGCTTCAGAGTATTATAAGATTATTCTATTTTAATGATACTTTTGTTTCTCTCTTCTTATTTAAACAGTTTTCTTAAAATGATTCGTGAATAATACAAATACTAGTGGTGTGCAAATTGACTTCGAATCGGGTCTCTTCACAACCCGGCCTAAAAGCCGACCCGGCTTGAAAATTCGTTTTGAAAATTCCCAAGACTTTACACAAGTTTTCGGTAATTTATGTTAAGTGACCATAATTTCCCATTAAGGCTACCGTAAATTACCAAAAATTGATTACGTTACCATAAATTAACGTAAATTTCTTGCAGGACGTTGACATTTAATTCTCACTGTAGGAAAATTTAGTGGAAAAATTTAGTAGAAAAATTTATGAAGTCAACTAAAAACTGTACCTTAACGAAACGGAAACAAAGTCCATGGCTTTATGTCTCTGTTTTTCAATTTTGAAAGAAAAACTTTTAAAAACATAGAGTCTAACAAAATCATCTTGTGTAACAGAAAATTCCAGAAAAAGTCTCTGAAGCGAGTGAAGTATTTTTCCAAAAATCAGTGTGAGAGACTCATTAGAGACAAAAATGGAAAAATGGAAAAAAAGAGGAGAAAAAACGGAAGAGATCTTTGTCTTTTTTTTCTTCGTCCTTTTTATACTACTAGGATCCAAAATGATTCGAAGTCATTTAGACCTCATCAGGGAAATTCTATAGGAAACTACGGTAATATATTTAGTCTTATTTTTTTCAATTAATTAGAATCTTAGATCGGAGCTTAAAATCAATTTTCTAGTAAAAACTCAGTTTATCTTTTTTATATGAGTTGATCTTTTAAAACTTTTTTGGAAAATTCTGTATTTCCTACTGTTTTTGGTATTTATGAAGTTAAAAACCTATTATGTTGCTTATATCATAATTCTCTTTCGAAGAAAAACATCTCGCCCGACTCCCCCTTTCACTCTATCTGTGTAAATTCATGATGAAAATAACCAGAATGTAAAAAGTGTTTCGAATAAACTTATCTTGTTGTCTTTTGTCTCTTTATCCATTGTGCAGGAAGAAATTATCCTCTTCTTCTTGTTTTAACACGTTTTGTTCTAGGCAAACTCACTGGACTCGTCAGTAGGGCAATGCGAATCAGCCCTGCGTTAGACGCTTTATAATTCTAATTGACCTCGATTGATTTATATTGCAAAGGACCCCTGACAAAATACATGGGAAAATGTCTTTCGGTGGATTTGACTAAGACTTGGTAATATTATAGGTTACAAGGGTTCAATGAAATATCCTTAAATTTTTTTTTAATGGACAGTTTTAGCGCTATACGGCGCCAAGTGCTCAAAATCAGTGCATATGATATATCTGCATAGCATTGAGAGCAAAAATAATGACAAAACGATAATCAGACATTAAAATTTGGTCATCATTAAGCCCGCTTATCACGATAACTCCCACAGCGCGCTTCTCGCAACAGCCGAACGTCAAGCGCTCAATATTTTGAATTATCTGCAACACTCACAGTTTTAATGCAACAACAGTGCTAAAATAACGTCAGCATCAAGTGCGATAATAACAATCATATCAATCACCCGCTTCTCGCAACGTTAGAACGCGAAGCGCTCAATATTCTCGATTAATTTCAACACACACAGTTTGAGGGCAGCAACAGTCCTAAAATGAGGTCAGTATCAAGTGCTATTGTGTCAATCATGTATATCGTCGACTTCCAGCAATGTTTGAACGCTAAGTGCGCAATATTTTTGACCAACTGCAACACACACAGTTTGAGGGCAGCAACAGTCCTAAAATAAGGTCAGTATCAACTGCTATTGTGCCAATCATGTATATCGTCCACTTCCAGCAACGATTTAGCATTTTGTAGGATTATTATCCTCAGCTACCCCAGTCACCTTGCTCAGATAGATATTCTCTCTCACAAACGTAACAGTGTAAGTTATTTCTGAAAACCTCATCTGAACATATCTTTAGGAGTCTGGAAATTAATTATTATTTTTAAGGTATAATTACATAATTGTTTGAAAAATTAGTGAAGAAATCGTTTACTCAACCACAACTGACTTTGTAATAAAAACGTCATAAAATAAAGGAAAGGTTGTTTGGTATTATGAGAATGAAAAGATAAAACCTGTAAAATGTTTCTTATTTAGTACTCAGAATAAATGAAATACACCATTTAACATACTTAATACTTTAACATACAATTCTTATAACGTATAGGAACCGTCAAGTAGAAAACGAAACTAATTGTATGTAAGTTTCGTTTCTTATAGTGATAAGTATCTATATAATTCCAACGTTTTTATGACGTATGTATTAGAATGTCAAGTGTTTAAATGATTATTCTGATCAAGTGATTTTTCCAATTATTATAATAGAATTCTACATTGAAAATAATCTTGTATATTATATTATCTAAATAATCACTCATCTTCCAGATTCCTGAAAAAAACATTTCAATATGGCTTTCAGAAATCGTCTACATTGCTACGATTGCGACAGAGCATATGCTCCTGGACAGATGGCTCGCATAGTGCGATAAAAATGCTAATAACCAAACTTGTCCTTGTAGACTGGATGATCTCGCTTTAATGAGCTGGATCATTCCGAATCTTCTCATGGTTGGCTGATTCATTCCCAATCTTGCCTTCACTGACTGAATCATATCCTATCTTCAGTTTATTGGGTAGTATATTCCCAATCTTGCCTTCGTTGGCTGGACCATGTCCAATTTTTGACTTCACTGTCTGGATCATTTCCAATCTTGACTTCAGTGGCTGGATTGTTCCATTATTACTTTTCTTGGCTGAATAATTTTCAATCCAGCCTTCATTGTCTGAATCATTGCCAATCTTGACTTCACTGACTACATCAATCAATTGTAGTACAACACGCATTATGAACTCAACATGCACTTTGATTTATTAAACATTTCGATCAATTGACTAAGGTTAAGGTAAAATAGCCCAGCAAAAAATTTACTTATCCTTCAGCAGAAAATACGTTACTGAAGTAAAAAACAGTGATCTTCAATGTATAATGTCAACGTGGACTTGAAGCAAGTATGATCACTTGGTATGGTTTAACAAACAGAGTTTCAGAATAAACTTATTATAATTATAATATAATATTGTAATTAACATTACTTATGCCTTCGCACTTGTTTATGATGGTAGTAAACATTTGATTAAAAAGGGCTTCTTTAATATGGGCGCTTGCCGTTTCTGTATTTTAATAAACGCGCAGCTCGTAGTTGCAAGTAACATTCTCTTAGGCATTATTGGTTCAAAATATTGAGCGCTTCGCCTTCTAACGTTGCGAAAAATGGACGATTGATTTGATCGCCATTACTGTGGCTGGAAATGGACGATATACACGATTGGCACAATAGCACTTCATACTGACCTTATTTAAGCACCGTTGCTGCCCTCAAACTGTATGTGTTGCAGTTAGTTAAAAATATTGGGCGTTTAGCGTTCGAACGTTGCTGGAAGTAGACGATATACATCATTGGCACAATAGCACTTCATACTGACCTTATTTTAGCACCGTTGCTGCCCTCAAACTGTGTGTGTTGCAGTTAATTCAAAATATTGAGCGCTCAGCGTTCGGCTGTTGCGAGAAGCGCGCTGTGAGAGTTATCGGGATAAACGGGCGTAATGCTGACCATATCTTAATGTGTGATTCTTATTTTGCCGTATAGCACTAAAACTTTCCATTTTTTTATAAATTTTTCAGGGATATTTCATTGGACCCTTGTAACCTACAATATTACCAAGTTTTAGCCAAATCCACCGAAAGACATTTTCCCATGTATTGTGTGCGGGGTTCTCTTAAATTAGTTTGCAATTTCTGGTTGTTTCAAATGAAAATTATATAAGACATTTCATCAACAGATAGGGGACGAAATTCAATTAAAATGACATAAATTTTAACTTAAAATTTTAATATAAACAGGAACTTTCCTTAATTATGTAACATGAAACATATTAGGCGTTCTGACCGCGTCTTGTGGTCGGAACTTAATTGAAGTATTATAACCCATCTCTCTCCCTCTCTTTCTTTCCTCCACCACTCTTTGTTACGTAATCCAACACAGTCGGTTAATGAAAGTAACGGTACAGCACGTCAGTGACTAATTGTACTACTTATTATCGTATTTGATAAATACCTACAACCGCACCCACACATTTTTAATATTCAATAAAAAAATCGAATTAAAAAAGAAAGTGTTTTTATATCTCTTTTTTTTTATTTAA
This sequence comes from Melikaiella ostensackeni, assembly GCA_032362435.1. Taxonomy (NCBI): domain Eukaryota; kingdom Metazoa; phylum Arthropoda; class Insecta; order Hymenoptera; family Cynipidae; genus Melikaiella; species Melikaiella ostensackeni. Next base: position 17,908,054 of record JAUMHM010000079.1, read on the forward strand.
AAATTTCTTTTTTCCCCCAGAAGAACTAGCTTTTTTGCGGTCGAACCGTCCGAACTGAAATCGTGGAGAGGAATGGCGAGTTTTACGTAGCTCCAAGGGTTCAGCGTCTCAAGAAATACGAAACTTTGAAATTTTCCAGAGAGAACAGGCTGAACCATAAAACCCAAAATCGAGCACCTGCAATGGAACCGCTCCACCCTCGTACCCAACAACACTTGTTTACGAAAATTCTCACTGATTGCTTTCTCTACCTATGTTTGAAAACCGGTTGACAAATTCTTAAAATTGAATTCGTGAATCTGAGACGAAATTGTGATCCTTAGAACACAGAGTGACGAAATAAAACTCGTAAGAGACTTAATTCCATTTTATCTTCTACTTTCGATTTAGGCGCAACAAAAGAATTTCTTTAATAATAAGAGAGAACTAAAATTGATTTCGATTCCGTGCCCAAAGGCCCGTCTTATATACATTAAAACCCCGGTTTAGAAACCCTCGGTTTGAGGATTCCTAGAACTGCTGGCCGACTTGTGGTCCACCCAGTTTTTTGGTGCGCTGGGCGAGAGACGGCGTTCAGACGAACGTGAAACGCCAGCGGCGTATAGATAATGGCGCAGTGCGCGTGTACTCAGGTTCGAATTCACGTTCGGAGATTGCGTAATATCAGGAAATTGTTCACACGGCCCTGACTGTTTACGTTTGGATCCCCCCAATTTGGGACCAAAACAATTTGATGACAACCCCCGACACTGGACTGAAACCGCGGTTTGAGTGTATAATTAAAGACGGAAAAAGAATTGAGCAAAGATCTCTTCCTTTTTCGCTTTTTCCTTCCTTTGTTACATTTTTGTCTCTATTGAGCCTCCCACACTGATTTTTGGAAACATACTTTACTCGTTTTAAAGACCTTTCACACAATTTTCTGTTACACAAGATGACTTTCTTAGAGTTTATGTTTTTAAAAGTTCTTCTTTCAAAAAGAAAAATTTAGTAGAAGAATTTCGCGTGAGATCGTCCGTACGTGTAAGAGTGGGACTAATAAATTTTGTAAAAAAAAAACATATAGTCAAAATACTGAATTGAAGTGTCGAAGGACATTTTTTTTTTGTTCACTTTTTTCCTTTTTTCGTTGTAGGTTTTGCATGTAGAAGCGATATAATGCACGAGTTGGACTTTTTCGAGGAGTAAGGAGTATGAAATACCGAAATTAATCAAGTAGCGAACATGGAGATAGAATGAAATAATGAAAGTTAATAGTCAAATATCTAACTTAATAATTGAATAATTACTTTATTGTGATTATTCAGTGAATGCGGTGTAAAGTGGGATGAATCTAGAATTTACTGTATCTAATCTACTACAAGCTTAAATAATCTAATTAAACCACTCCGTTCCTAATGGATATTGATGTTTCCTTGTTAGAAATTTTCAGCATGAATGTCTGATTTTGTCGTTTTTTTATAATATTTCGCATTAAAAATAATAATTTAAATATTATGAAACATTGTCTTGATAAAATAATACTATCCAGCTGTTTGTAGCATGATGGAGTAGAAAATTTTGTTTTCAAAGGGACAGTACCTAGATATATTTTATTTTGTTTATAATATTTGTTGTTAAAAATAACAATTTGAGGACGCTGAAACATTATCCTGATAGAATATTACTATCCAGCTATGTGTCATATGATTTACTAGAAAATCTTTTTCCAGAGGGATAGTGCCTGACTTTGAACATTTGTTGTTAATAGTGATATGTAAAATAGGCTTGGGTCATGTCGGGCTAAATATGATGTCGAGTCGGGTCAAATTGAATGTTATGTCTGGCCGGGCCGAATCGGGTTGTCGGGTTATCGAATTTGTCTGGTAACTCGATAAAGAGCACCTGAACAGTAATTTGGCAAAAATCGTAATTGAGTTATATTTAAGGAATTTACAAATGCGATTTGATTGAAGAGAACGGATCGATTGATGGCGGGAAGGGGGTATTGTCGGCTTGAAGTCTTTTTGTATAGTGGAGTTTTGCGGAACCTTTCGAGAAATTGAGAAATTCTGGAACGGGGTGGAACTGATATGAAAATTTTCCGGGGAATTGACCGGGAATCTTTCAGGAATTCACTCTCGGGAATCGAACGGGAATTTCTCGGGAGTCCAGCAGGAATCTCTCAGGAATCGAACGGAAAACTCTCGGGAATCGAACCCCAAACTCTCGAAACATCCGATCCGTGCATTAGGTGTATAAAACACATCTTCTCCGGGTAAGTTTGATTTTACGAGTGTCTTAGGGTTCCTGTAGTCATTTCCTCGAGGACACGAGGTCCAGCCTGTGTTAATGATTGTTCTTCACACACTTTCGTTACAGAATTTGACTTGAATTATTGTTTTCTGTCAGTAAATGGATTTTAATCATTAATTATGCAGTCATTAGTCAATGTATAAAATTGAGGTATATAGTGATGAATAGATGCCAAGAGCTATCCATATAAACAAACACACACTAGACAGTTGAAGACGCTCCAACTTCACATAAATCAACTGAAAACGTGTGAAAGTGTCTAGCGTCTATCAGACCTCTTTGTTTTTTGTACTTAAGAAATTACCGAATTTGTTCCGAAGTGGCGGACATGAGAAAAATTCGGTGAATTATAACTTTTCGAAAAAACAACTCTAACTGTACCAAAATAATTACCAAGCTGACAATAAATATAAAAAGTCAATGTGGTGAAGTCAAAAATGATAATAACGAATAAGTTAAAGAGAGATTATAGAATAGTACGATATTTTCGTTAAAAATTCAAGACAATTCATATTTTTTCTAAATGACATTATTCTTCAAGGGTGAGAGTCGTGGTCCTCGGTCGCTGAGAATTCTCGAACTCTAAAATGATTTTCAATACGATATCGTAGCGGCGCACCACACACTTGCGATGTGACAGTGTAGTTGTTTCAGTGTGTGTCAGTGTTCGGCGCACTGGCATTTGAGAAGAAACTCGTTATTATTTATCGCCTTCATTGACTATTTCTACAGAATTCAAGTGTTTTGACGGTGAAATAAATGATCGACATAATCTGCCGTAGATACCTCTTTTTATATTAATAAACGATACTTGGGTGAAGCGCACGGGTAATCCTGCAGCAAACCTTACTTTACCGTTACTTTCTACAAGTCATTTTAAATTCTCAAAAGTAAAAAAAAATTTTTTAATTGAAAATATTTTCAGAACTGGAAATTATAATTTGATTCAAATAAAATAATAAAGAATATTATACCAAGCTGTAAATTAAATTTCTTCTTATTCAGTACAAATATGGTTTTTAAATAAGTTCATCACTGGAATGAAATATTTTTACAATAAAAATGGATACTGCTATACCAAACATTAACCGAAGCAGAATGGGACAAGTGAAGAAGTTCCCAGCGACAGGTGCAGAGCGTGTCATGTACATTTTGAGCACCCATAGCACATACTATCCGAGTGCCCAAATCACGCGGGAACGACATATCTCCACAGGCACAATGCGGCCCTAAAAGTGCTTTATTACAATCTTTGTCGCTCTTATGGTGTTACCCGCGACCCTGCCCTGCCGAACGCTTCCAGAGAGATAGAGTCAATTGTCGAGAACGAGTTGTGCAAAATTTACTGGAACTTTGACTTCAGGCTAAAGGTTGCACACTTGAGGCCTGACATCGTACTCCTTGACAAAGAGAAACGAACGATATTCGTTATCGAATTTTTGGCTCCGGCCGACGCCAAAAACACAGTCAAGGAGAAGGAAAAGGGGGAGAGGTATCGAGACCTCATAAGGGGGGGGGCTGCGAGGAGTGTACAAAGAATATTCGGCTAAAATGATTGTCCGTGTCATCGGTGCTCTCGGAGGTGCGAAACCATCACTGGTTCGTAACCTCGAAGCCATACCTGCGTGCTAGAAAAATGCCAGGGCACTTGCGAGATGGATTCAAAGAGCTGTCATTCTTGGGTCGCCTCGTGCCCTTAAGACTCATGAGGGTTTTGCTGGCCCTTCATCACCCTTCATCGGGACACGATATGATTCGGCTCGAATCTAGCTCGGCTGTTTAATTACTCGATTTTTTGAATCACTCATAAATATTCGCGCCGCGCTTCAAAGTATAAGTTGACTTCCAATATTTGAAAATCTTGCGAGATTACAAATCATACATGCAAAACATCTTTGTTACCTCGCGGATATGTTGCCATTGGAAGATAATATATAGAAAAAAGAAAAGAAGATTGTACGAAATCAGCTTGAACCTTTCATTCTATATTTATCGTGCCGAAAACTGGAGGAAATCAACATGGAGCCATCGGGAATTGTTTTATAGTCTCACGCCGTATGAGTATACGGCTTCTCAGAAAGAGTTCAATTTTTCGTTTCGAGTAAGGGGCACTGGCTACAGCGTTCGACTGAAAAAACATTTTCCAAACGCTCCTTGCTAATTTCCTTCAGTTTTCGTCTCGATTAGTCTGAGAAATAGTTCCAAGCTTTTATTTAAGCCTATGTAAAAAGATTTTAACACGTCACATTGGTTTTTTTAAAGCTTTAAAAAAGTGCCAAAAAAGCGTTTTTTACCTTTTGACCCGCTTTTTCAAAAAAAATACATGCTAGAGTATTTTTCTTAACGGATTCTTAATCTACCGGAAAACCCCTAAGTAAGTCACTCAAAGTGATTTGAAGGAAAGAAAAAAGTCGAAAAATTTAGCCGCCTGCTCCGCGGCTTTGTGGAGGAACGCTCCTTCACCAATCACCTCGTGGTTCCTGACCATTGTCAGGAGCGGATCTCTTCCATTTGTCACGGTGTGAGCTGTACCCAAGATGATTCGGTCATAAAGACACTGGGTATTTGAAAGTCCGCGCCCGCCTCAACGGCGTGGGATGTATAAGCACGGAACAGACGACTTGATATGCAAGCTCTCCTGCATATGCGTGATCTTACGTGTGGCGATATCGAGGGCCGTGAGCTCGTTCTTCTTCCATGGAACCACCCCAAATGAGTAGAGTAGAACCAGAACGGCAAGTATGTTAGTTGCAGATATCTTGTTCAACGCCGACAGATTAGAAGACCAAATCAGTTGAAGGAGACGCTTGTTTCTGCTTCGGAGAGCCTTATTCACTGATTTTATATCCTGAATGCAGCTCTCTGACACGCCTAGGTATAGGTAGGTCTCTCTAGCGCAAGGTGTCTAATAGCGCTTCTGTCCACGAGTTCAGGGTCATCGCTAACGCCAGCAAGTCGTCCTCGTTTCAAATGAATCTCTGCACACTTTTCCAATCCAAAGTTCATATCAATTTCTCGTGTGTACCCTCGACGATCCTCAGAGCATACTAGTGTGATACGAAATTTGAAACTTCACTTTTTTTGGCACACCCTTGGCTAGGATACATGTTCTGGGATATTCTGACCTTTAATCTTTAATTTCAGAAGCATGGATCTTCAAGTCATATAAAATATATGAGTAACCTTATGTCCGCGATTATTAGGTTCGCCGCAGAGGTACCCACGAGAATTGCATAGTGCGAGAGGTAGTGGCAAAAGTGTGATGTAGAAGAGAAGAGGGCTCATGGTGACACTCTGAGAGACCCCCTTTTGGAACGTGACGCTGTTAGTTGTCTCATGATGTTTTCCAGATGAAATAGTAAATCTGGTTTTCCAAAGGGGCATCAATCTCTCTATGCATCCCACTATGTGGGGATGAACCTTCACGCTTCCCAACAGACAGATGATTAACCTATGGGAGGTTGAATCGAAAGCTTTCTGGTAAGCAATCCAGACCATCGACAGATTGCGATTGTGGGCTGCAGCGTCTTTGCAGACGCTTCTGTCGATTAGCAAGTTTTCCCGACAGCCTGCTACGCCTCTTTTCGATCTACGTTGTTCGTAAATCTCTCTTCATACAGATCCACTTGTCCGAACAATCCTGTCTTTCAGAATAGCTGTAAAGATCTTATACAGCGTGTCCAGACAAGTTATTGGCCTGTGGTTCCTTGGGTTGGACAAGTCGCCTTTCTTTGGTAGGAGTACAGTGCGTCCTAGCACCAGCCACTGCGGACTGGGCGTCTCCGACTTGAAGTATGAGGTGAAGATCCGGGTCAGACGTTGGTGTGAAGAAGTGAACTTCTTCCACCAGAAGTCTTGATATCATCCGGTCGGGTAGCGGAGAAGTTCTTCGTGCCCCTCAGTGCTTTCTTCAATTCTTCGACAGTGATTGGTGGACATTGTTCCTCGGACGTTATGAGGTTGTTGCACAGCTACTTAAAACGCATGATATTCTCAGTGTCTTTCTGCAATGGGTGTTGAACTTTGTAAATCTCTCTCCAAAAAGTCTCCTCACGCAGGCGTCATCCATTCCAGCCAGATCTTGGGGCTTAGGAGGAACCTGGATGTTGTCGTTTCTCCTCGTCCTGAAATTGCCATCATCTCTCGGTGGATGCCTGATATCCGTAGCTGGTCTCAATGTCGCTTCCACTTCTTCGTTTGCGGCTTGTTCTTGTAGCGGTTGGGGAAGCATTTCGCGTATGCATCCTGCTTGTAAGAAATTATCGGTGCGGTTTCGCAACCTCCGTTGCGAAACGTGCGGAAGCTCGGGGTGTTTCTGGCAACATAGAGTGCGCAGGCGCATCTTGTAACGCCTGAAAGCAGGGATAATGCTGGCATCGTAGCCATCCAGCAAGTCATCTCTGAGTCAATCCGTCCACTCAAGGCGTCAACCGTGTCGCCGATCCGTCATCGTGCTTCCATCCAAATTATTTGTAGCACCCTGAAGTTCAGGGCGATCGGCACTGTTTGCCGACCCATTGTCGGGTGCTCTGCGCGTTCTATCATTTTGAACCG
>JAUMHM010000079.1:17919302-17939944 GCA_032362435.1 Melikaiella ostensackeni
TGGTGTAGAAAATACTTTAAACGACGCTAGCGCAGCCAAACGACAACTTGCAGAATCTCAACGTCACAACCAGACAATGGAGGCTATTGTTTTTTGAAAAGGGCTACACCTTAAACCCTATAGAAAAGGATTGGTTCTTCATATGAAACTCTATCGTCAAGGACAAGGACTTCATCTAAGACCTGCAGCAAAAAACTTGAAGTGAAGTTCAACACCGTGCGCTCACTGATGCCGATCTTTTCAAGTATGCCTGAGATCTAAGGACTCCACATTTTCGTGGAGTCTTCATGCGTAATCAACTGCCAGCGAAAGGACCACATAAAATTGAATCAGCTATTGTCAACCTTTATGATAGTTACGGCCCTGGTACCCACAGGCTAACTTTCAGAAAGATCGGCAACAATGTCCTATACTTTGACAGTTTCGGTAATCTTCGTCCGCAATGCCTCGTTGAACTGCTCACATGCAATGCGATTCCGAACGTTGATATAGGTAAGAATAAAATCTATGTTGATAATCGAGTGGGGATTATACCTACTGGTAGCTATGAAATTCAAGACATTGAGATTTTCATCCAGAAGTCTCTAGCAATTGATGGCATCACAAAAAACGTCAAGCCAAATAATAGCACATTGCGCAGTGAAATTAAGTGTGATCGTAAAATAAACTTTCAACCAAGTGATTCTATTGGACGATTGTTGGGATTTACACCACGTATTCTTGAAGTCAATAAGGCTCCTACTTCTGATCTACTTGTGGCTATTCTCAAAGTGAAATCTCTGCAAGTTGAGTGCAATATCACTACAGGAGCTTACATCAACGAACGCAAAGTGCAAACAATACACGAATTCTTTCCTGTTGTACCACCAGGATATAAGATCGTTTAAGTATCGTCACATGTCATTTACCTCTCAATCGCCATGAAGACAATACATCAAATTCAGCTCCGAATAGTTGATCAGGACGGAGACTTGGTAAATTTCCGAGGAGAGGTTATAACAATACGATTACACATAAAATCAACATAATGGTAGGCGTTAACACCTCTGAACGTGCTCTTTCTGACACAGCTTGGCCTCAAAGTCAAACCTCGTGGAAAAAGAAATTGAAACGTCCATTCAAAATATTTGTCATCTCCTTCTGTTGCAATAAAAATGGAAGAAATACTAAACATATAAGCACCAGTGAGATTTGACGAGTCCATAGCTCACTATGAGATTCATGCACATCAGCCTTATGCATCATCGTCATCATTCAACAACAGTGATGAGATTCGCATTGCTGTCCAGCATCAAAATTTATGTATACTACCCAGCAAGAGTTCACTGCATGTATATGGAAGATTGACAAGGGCTGATGGAGTCACAGCTGTTACTGCTACAACTCTAGTGAGCAATGCAATCTGCTATTTGTTTGATGAAGTTCGCTATGAACTCAATGGTATTGAGATTGATCGTTGCAAAAATGTCGGTCTCATTAGCACCATAAAAGGCTATGTCTCTCTTACCCCTGGTCAGAATTATTTTATGGAGAATGCAGGTTGGATCGATCTCTCGGAAGGAACGAGATGTCTTACAAATGATGAGGGATACTTAGATACCACTCAGTATGATCCTGGGATTTGCTGAAGACTACCGAAAAATCGTTGCGAACGCAAAGCACGAACTTATCCTAACGAGATCACGCAGTGATTTGAATGCCATTATTCAAGATTGACGACAGCCAGGAAATGAAGAGCAACTTAAGATCACAATTCATAAAGTGGAGTGGATGATACCATATGTAATAGCTTCAGATCAGCAAGAGATACAGTTGTTGAACTTTAATGAAAAAGATTTTCTGACTATTGTGAGTTTTCGTTCATGGGAATTGTATGAATACCCCCTGCTCCCCACCATCTTAAGATATATATGGACTGTGAAAACGTCAATTCAGTTGTAAAAACCACGTTACATTATACTGGGTTTTCAGACAGGTAGAAAGGATAAGCGATCTAGATATGCTAATCGCTTCGATCACTGCAATATAACCAACGTCAAGGTGTTCCTGAATTCACAGTACTATCCGTTTGGCCATTCGAATCTGGATATTGGCCATAATCAGTTTGCACGACTGTATGAAATGTATGCAAACTTTCAGGCAGCATACTATGGTAGAGAGCTCCAACCAATATTGAAGGAAAGTGATTTCAAAGAATACGCTCCTCTCAGTGTCATTGATTGCCCAAAACAAAATTAGTTTCTCAAACAGGCATCAGTGGACGTCCGTTTGGAATTTGAATCTGCAGACAATTCCCCCGCTGAAACTGCAGCCTACTGTCTCATAATACATGATTGTGATATTCAATACCATCCCCTTAGTGGTAGCGAGAAGAAGTTGATTTAAGATGATAGTGGTGGTGGTGGGGGTTATTCTAGTAACAGTGGTGGTAATGACAGCGGTGGTGGGGGAATAAAGTATAAAAAGAGATGATTTCAGCAAAAGAATTCAGTTTTCATCGATATGGAGTTCATCGTGGACGTGCAAGGTTTCAAAAAGCCCATTAAGCAGTTCGTCTTCAAGGAGTTGGCTATAATTCTTCTCCAGGAAGATGCTCAACCAGTGGTCTACCTCTTTGAACCTCCCTACTACTGGGATTTACTGCCTGCTACATACAAGAGTGAAAACTTGTGGCTAACGCGCAATTACCACGGTCTGAATGGCCTTCCGGTGACATACCATACGAAGAAGTAAGGCTTATAATTCGAGATACACTATATGGCGCTAATGCAGTATACGCTAAAGGATTGGAAAAAAAAAATGGTTGGACCAGTACCTGCAAAATGTAAATAATCTGGAAGATCTGGGCTGTCCTTCGCTAAAACAATTATACAGCACAATTTTCATCAAGTGTAATCACCATACTCAGTGCTGGAATCGAAATTGTGCAGTTCGGAATGCCCTCGCTCTCAAAAACTGGTTCTTGACTCCTCAGGATCAGCCAACTATCAGGCATTACTCTAGAATCAGAGCTGATGATGATACAACTAAAAGTAGTGATACTACGAATATTTCCAAAAGCGAAACAAAGCTCAAAGACTTTTATAACCGTTGTGAACTAATGTTTTAACTACGTTCTACTTTTGTTACATTATAGGCTAAGAATTTCTCTTGTAAAATTAGTCTGAGTTTTTTCCTTGAATAAACCAAAACATTTAATTATACATCGAGTAAAGATTTATTTGAACCCATCCAGTTAGTTGAGAATTATTTAAGCTTGTTTTAAAATTCATTCGTTATCTTTCTTTCCGGCGTTAAATATCACAAACATCGTTGGGTTGAATTCTAAATCCAAATGTCGCTTACGGTCAGGGGTGGACAATCACAGACGTCGTTGGGCTGCATTTCCAACGTCGAATTTCATTCAAGCATCGTTGGGCTGGAATAAAATTCCTGCGCTGATCATAAAACAAATGAGAAAATTAAAAACAGGAACAAGGAAAGCTGAACTTTAATGAGTTATTATTGAAAAGCTAAGTGAATATCGGAAACGAAAAGCATAATCAGATTGCTGTCTGAAGCAGTAGTACAGCAACCCGTCTCACACCGAAGAAATATTGTTGGTTTGCATTTCACGCTGTCGGAAATACTTGGATAAATCCCTTTCTATTGATTCAAGTAACTTTAAATTATTTTAATATTTCGAATTTGTTAATTTAATAATTTCATAATGTTAAAATACTTGATTTTTAATTTTTAAAAAACAACTTGATTATGACATTTGTAATTACTAGCCGAAACGGAATTACCATACGTGTGGGGCTGATTTTCTACGTGGTATATGCTCTCGCATTTATGCACTTCAACATCGAATCATCTGGAAATATCGATGGATCTTTCTAACAGAACAGTCAGAAGCAATGCTTCCAGAAACTTCAGAGCAAGAAATTTCAAAAGAAATAGCGTTTTTCATATCTCGAGCATTCTCGATACTTCGATTTAGAGAGATCACGTCACACGTTTTCAGAAAGGCTGATGACAGAGACAATCTATTACCGATATCAAATTATCCCCTAGCTCACATAAGTTTCTAGAATTTTCGATTACAAACACGGACTTCTAACATTCTGGAAACTTCCAGCTAAGTTGCTCTTGCAGAGACCGACCTCGTTGAGCGAACCATGAATTTGTTTCAGCTTTTTCGAAACTTTGATTAATGTTTATCGACTGTGGCGTTCCAGAATCTTGAACAAGAAAAATCTCAGAGGCAATAGAGCCACATCGATCGAAACTTCTCGAAAAAGTACATTTCTAGAAGTCAAGTGGGGGATTCCCCGACAGCCTCCTACCTGAACTCAGACAACACACTCAGCTGGTATTGCAGGGACCATCCTTATTGACCGAGATAATATTACATGCCAGTTCCCTACCTTACCGACCGATTTACAGACTGTAGGTAAATTGCCGGTCACTGTTTTATCGACATTTAGCATGGAACAGAACCCTGTCCCCGAACCCGCCTAGCTATAGTACTTGAAATAATGCCTAATTCTGAAGTACGTAATATTCAATGATAGTTTATGAAGTCAAAATTTTGTCGTTGGGACACACTTTTTCCGAGGGGAGGGGAGGGAGCTTGAAAAATCAACATTTCATTTTATATTCGTAAAAATGAGCATTAAGTAGGTTTTGAGCAGATGATATCCTCTTCAACAATTTATTGCTCTTTCAATATGAATTAAAAGAATGTTGTTCTCACTGAATTGAAATCCTCCCAAATCATTATAGTATCAAATTGAAATATTGAAAATGTCATGTCAATTCCACTATCAAATCTTTCAAAACTGCGAGATTTCATATTGAAAGCCTTGATATTTAATCTTATATACAATGGTTTCGATTTAAATGTTCTCAATTGTTTGGCTCCAATTTTAAACGCACAAAATTGTCTGGCGTTTCAAATTCTTCGAGAAGTTAGAATATTAAATTGAAAGACTTGATAGTTGCAAAATTTCCAGTTTAATGGATTTGTAACTACACAGTTTTCAATTGAATGCCTTTAGAATGAATTCAATGGTATTTAAAAAATTGAAATCATAGCGATGTGGTTTTGTATTTCTATTTTCTAATTTTTAATTTTTAAAGTAATATCTTAAAATTATCTGATTTTCAGTTGAAGATTTGAAAAAATGAGTGGTTTAAAATCATAAAATATTTGATTGGAAGATTTCAAGGATGAATGACAATTCTGAATGAAGTGTGAAAAATTACACGATTTGAAATTGAAAAATTATAAATTGTGTTATTTACAATCGAAATATATAAAAGTTCAATTATCTGAAATTGCTACCACAGTAATTGAGTAATTTCTTCAATTTTGAATGGTTACAATTTTAGAGTACTAAAGTTTCTCGTTGGATGCTATTTTCTCAATTTTTCCCTTTCATAAGTTTTAATTTTGCAACTAAAACTTGAAACGGTTGATTTTTAGAAAGTATAATTAACATTTCAAAAAATGTTAATTTTTTAACTATTCAAATTTACTTTAAATAATTGAAATTTTATAATCAAAAGTTCGAAAATTTTGAAATGAGTATCACGATTCCTGGTAACTAACAAATTTTTCAGTTTCAAATAATGTCCCAATTCGTTCAATTTTTTACGTTTCGAAGTAGAAATATTTTTATTTTTGATATTTCCTATTTAAATTTACTTTATTTTGAACGTTTTTTTATAACAATTCAATTTTAAAAGTTCATAGTTTAAAATTCTCCATTCTCAACGGCAAAAATGTCGGTCAATCTATTTGCTTGTCAAAAAAATTGGTCTAATTAATTCCAATGTTAGAATATAATTTTTTATATAATAACAATTCAAGATTCTAGAATTTCAATTTTTCAAATTTCAATTGCTCCGAATTGAAAATTATTTAAATTCATAGGTTCTCAATTTCCAATCATTCAATGCTTACTTGCTTATGAATGCTTACTTCAAACACTTTCCATTTAAAATTATAATTTATAATTTATTGTTCGGAAATTTCTTTCTACTCTTCATATTGAGAAATTTGTTTTATAATATATGTCCATTTCTTACCACGAAGACATTTGGAGTGAAAAGACTAAGCTTTCTTTTCAGACAAAAAAAAAAAAAAAAAAAAAAGAACCCTGAGTACAAAAAATGTATAATTTGTTGCTGATCCGCATTTTATAAGGTCAAATGTTCATTTGTTCAAAGAATGCTGGTGATAATCGAAAAACTTATGAAAAACTTAATTGACTCTGTAGAATAAAAAAATGTTAATTGATGTTAACAGTTATAATTCACCAAAATAGATGGTAGCAGAGAAATAAAGGGCTTCTAGTTTCAATTTTACATTATTCAAAAATTACTCAATTGCTGAATTAAAAGTTTTTTATTCTAACTTTGAATACTTTCAGTTTTTAAGAGTTCTGATGCTTTGCATGCTTTGGTTTTGTAGTTCAGTATGTTATATTTAAAAAGAGTTTTTTTCAAGTCTAACAGTCTTAATTTTTTCCTTACTGTAGTGTCCTGGAAAAATGTATGCTCATTGAAAAAGGCCCAGTAAATTGCTTCTGTTCTAAGACGCAACAATAATATTGTCTTTTATTCAAAACGGTGGCTTCGGTTAGGATAAGATACCGAAAATGCTATTATATTATTTATCTGATTTCTTAAAGATCAACTCTCTAATCAGAATTCGCTACATCACATTTTGACTCTTGACAGTACAATTTAAATTTAATGATAAATAACACAATAGTCTATTCGCAACTCGTTGGATTCTTGGTTTTTTCAATTTCCGAGAATTTCGTAGCTAAATAGACTATTTCCTCGAACTTCAAAGTTATTTGAAATTAATGTCCATTATATTCATTAATATTACGTTTGTGGTTGCGTGTACCAAAATTTCGATACGAATATCCGGGTTTTTTCGTAGCGAATAGCAAGAGCTGGAGAAGAGACTATTTGTACCAAAAACTCCGTACAAATAACCAAATTTTTCAGTACAGGGTGTGAGTGAGTTCCTTTTTTTGTTGTCCTTCCTACACTCAGAATCCTTAAATAGGAATTTATAAGAGGGTTAATTTCGTGAACAATTTCACCAAATCCTGACGACACCACCATGAGTGGCGCTACCTCCTTCCTCGACCAACACAGCGAAATGTGCGTGAGGGTTCATGAGACAGAAAAGGACAGGTCGTTTGCGTAGTCATTCCCTCTCTTTCTGTCCTGTGGTATACCAACCCTGGTCTCAACCATTACAGTCTCCTCCCAATACAAATATACTCATGTTTTGCGAAAGTCTAACTTGAAGGAAGAAACCAAGTTGCATTACGCAACAGTCAAATGAAAATTAATCCTGATCTCTACGATAAGGATTAGTGACTTTGTGGCCTGACCGCGAAATGTCCTTTCGACAAAAAAAATTTCGGGTAAAGGGAATGACTATTTCGCGACAATAATGATAAAAAAAACCACAGATTGATTCGCTAGTAGGGCTCTTCACATCTATTTCTGCTCGGCCAACGAATTCTGGTTTAACCTTCCGGTCTGTTTATTTTGAGGTCACAAATGTGATAACTCTAGGCTACAGCCTGCCTTCGCGCCTTTGGACCAGGTGGATCCGATGAAGCTCCTCCTCGATCTCACGCAAGACCTCGATAATTTCAAGCTCCGAGTCTGGCTCGGCCCTGCCAGCCAACACCAGGTCTGAACGCCAGAGACGGCCGCAGTTGGGGCACGACGCCTCTGTGTACCCCCTCTCCCCGCAACTGTAGCAATGCACTACACCCGCATTGAAGTCGGGGCACTGCTGTCGCTTGTGCCCCGGTTCCTCGCAGATGGAGCATCGCCACGGTATTGGGCCAGAATAGGGTTTCAGTTTCGGCGCGCCCTCACTGAGCCATTCCCGGCGATCATCAAACTGGTATCGGGCCATAAAGGCCGAGTTCCTTCCGGAGCCCAGTATGGCAGAACCGCAAGCAAGCGGGAGGTGCCCGATCCCACGATCTCACCTGGCTGTTCTTGGATCTCGCTGGTGTTAGTCTTCTGAGTCGGCCGGAAAAGTTCCGCGAATCTTTATTTTTTGGAATGATTGACTCTTTCTGTAGGTAAAATATCGCGCCGAAACTTTGGGAAATGCAAAAGGAGAAAGTAAGTTACGTTTGTATACATCATTTGGGTGGAAATTCGTAAAAAAAATTTCTCGAAGAAATTAAAATTGGAGCAAAGTCACATTTTTTTTCAAAAAACTTATATCCACACGGAATGAGATATCGAGTTGGAATTTTCGGAAATGACACTAGAGTAATTTCAGCAAGCAGGGACACAAAAGGAACAGGAAATAAAAAATCTAGAACGGGAAATGACCTACTCAGGGAACAAAATTCGACACACCTACGAAAAACTGATTATGCAGAATTACACTCTTATGGCAGCAGAAATATGCATCCAACTAGAAATGAATCTAGATGCTGCACTGAGAGCCATCGAGCGCATCACCTTAGTTATTCAGGCAGCTCAAAAAGGACGGCTGCATTCCTCGCTGACTTCCTCGCAACACTCGACAACGATTGCAAGGGAGGCGCAGGACCACATACCCGACCTTCAATTTCCGGTTGCTCTTCAGAAGGTTGGTCTCCCCGATCTGGTCCGAATCTCCACCATATCCAGAAGTATGCACAATGGTCGGTTAATGGTGGTCCTAAACGTTCCTCTGCTGAAAAGAACATCCTATCAGATATATATAATGCATAAATTACCCAGTAATCGAAACATACTAATAAATAGAACGAGGCGAGCCTATATCTTACCTCGGGCCAAGTATTTGGCCATCGACGACAGCGAACGTAATTATATATACCTTCAGGAATCCATGCTACAGGAGTGCAACCTTCTCAACGGAAGATATATTTGCTACTCCACCCAACCGGTCTACAACATCGTCCTGTATCCTCAATGCAAAGTGGAATTATTATGCCAGGCATCTTTGGAAGCCCTGATAAGATGTGATATTCGGGTCTCGAATAATAAACAGCCGTTCTGGACCAGCATCCCCACCTTGGGAGGTTGGATATATTCTTAGGCTACTCCAGAAAACGGCGTCACTCACCTGTAACGACAAATCAACATATAAAATTCGTCTGGAAGATACAGGGCTCATCCAAATTAGAGGGGGATGTAATTTAAGAACAAGAAGACTGATAGTAAAAGCAATAATGATAACCGATGACCCACAGGAATACATATACAACCCACCCCTAGCATTAGAATTTTTTAATATCTGCACCACCCTGTAAAAATACCCCTCAGCCACAAAAAATTTCTAAATTGTCTCTCCTCCTGAATCTGGATCTTAATTCCTATGATAATTGAAGAACTAGGAATAAAGTAGAAATAAAATACATCTTCACATAAAGTAAGAAATTATATTTACAAACAGAAGACAAAATGCCCAGAAGAACCCTCCAAAGAAACCCAGAAAGAAAAAAATTATACACCGGCCTTCTGATTGCATCACCTTTCTATCGAATGGGACACAATCGTCGATGACCTGGAATGACCCCACATTGCTATGAGAGGGCCGAAATGGTCTTGGTACTAAAAAAGAAAGGAAAATCGAGTCGTCAACGTTGATTTAAAAAAAATAACCGTTATTAATGATCACTATTTTGCGTAATATTGTGATAAAAATTTCCGGTCATGTTCCACATTCATTTCTCATAAGATAAAATGAAAGAATGTTCAAAACGCTAACAAAAGGGGGTCCCGGAAATACATAGTTATTTTTCTCATATCTTTTTATACATCGTTATTTGTTCTGCACTTCTTAAAAAAAGCAAACTTTTTGTCTAATCGGGCGATCATTCCGAGAGTCGCGTTCCGAAAATGTCACAGATAAAGTTATGCTTGGAAGAATGAACTTGGAACTATTTAATTTGAAAATTCTTTTTTTTTAAAAAAGGGAATTTTCCTAGTAATCCGATGTTGATAATTTATTTTTAAATGAATATTTCTTTTAATGACAACACTGGAAAATTAGGAAAAAGTAATTCTTTTTTATATGTTCCAGATTGAAGGGAACTCCTATTTCAGCCAATATTCTCATATCGCATCATAATATTTAATTCAATAAGATGTTGTATCCATTTGAACATAGAATAATCAGCTAAATTTATCTCAAAAGGTGACCAAAAGTGACTAAACTCTAATCAAAAAAAGGGGTGACTTAAATTAAGAAAAAGGTAACCAATGTGTTTTAATAAGGTGATCAATGTTCTTTTAAATTCAAGAGAATTCAATGAAATTTAGAGAGAAAAAAAATTTCAGGTGAATTTTAACGATTAGAAAAAAAATCTAGAGGTTCCATTGTTTTCAGTAAAATCAAAATGATTGAAAAAAAAGAAAAACAAAGGAAACCTTTCACTAGGAGATTGTAATAGCTTGGAAACATTTTTTCAAATAAGAAGAAAACCATTACCAATATTTTGATCATCGGTCAATGTTCGCAGGAGAAATAAGTGAACATACATTACAATTTCTTCTAAATAAATCGAAAGTTCCAGTTTTCCTGGAATATGAATAAATTTCATTGAAAGAACTACAATTTTTTGTCTTACGGTATTTTTGAGAAAATGCAAAAATTAAATTTTTGGGAACAACCGAATTTTATTTTTATCGAAACCATATAAGTGATATACTTTTGAGGAACTTGTTTTATAAAGAAAAAGAAGAAAAGACATCCTATGCGAGTTTTGGTTTAAAATTGAGAATAGTGTAAAAAAACAGCTACAGAGCTTGATTGGGAAATTCTGTATTATTTTACGCAGATTAAAGTTTATATTTTTTTTAATTTTTAAAAAAACGTTATAAAAAACTATCTAAAACTGGTGGGAACTTAAAACGACGTATACAATCTTTTATATGAAAAGGGGTAACGTTCACGCTTTGCTCTTGACTGACAACGTTTCAAATACCAGTCGTATATCCGCTTGCAATAATTTAGCAACGTGTAAAAGAAAATTTTTCTTTAATATCCGTCACGAATACATTCAATGTTTTTCAGTATTGAATTTAGATCTTACCGAATCGCATATGCGCCGCTAAACAACCATGACCTCGCCCTAATAGGCAAGGCCCATTATCAGGAGGCAGCGTCCTTCGTCGGGCATCTAGCGTGGGTTTCACTAAAAAACAAGGGGGACATCAGACACTGAGTAAATTTTTTTCAAACATAAAAACAAGACCTTCACGAAAATTCACAAACACTTACTTTTAATAAAGGAATCGGGAAACCAATGAATACGGAAACTGCACTTACACGTAACACGCTACATAGACGGGCAATCACTGAGGAAATTACACATCTCGCGTCGGGCACCACTGATAAGTATCAGGCAGAAATGCAACTTCAGCCAAACTGCCTGGCGGGATTGACCATTTAAAGTACATCACTAAATTAATTAAATTATCTTTTTTTTCTCTTCACTAGCAACCGGAAAATATAATGAATAACACAGTAAACCTTATGCATGTATGCGTGTATTTTTGCGTATAGGTACGCATGTGCATGGGTGTATGTTTATGTGTGTGTGTGTGTCTGTATACATATATGTGTGTATAAATATAAAATCCGTCACAGGTATAATATTAACAGATTACATTCTTAAGCCCACTTATGATCACATTGTCATGATAATGGAAATGTCAAGTATTGAGCCCCGGCAAATTTTGCCGGATTACAAATTTTTTTTGAAGCCAAGAAAATGCCGTATCTGTACATACAATTTAATAAGAAAACCAATTTCTTAAAACTTATGAAAAAATTTTTTTTAAATTATAATTGTACAATGAGAATGAGATCAAACACAGCAACTGTGTTATGCAACGGGTAGGTAACAATGTAAATCAATCCCGCTACCTTGAAAAAAAGGGGAAATGTACGATTCTATGTAACAAAGCGACATAATTGTTATGTAACAATTACGCAACTATTGCTGGTCATCTTGATTGCATTTTTCCATTATTGTGCGTAACGCGCATTATTAACAGTATTGTGGTGATGTGACATAGCTGCTTTGTAACAATATCTAGGTAACAAAAGATATCAAAAATTTGAGAATGCCCTTAGGCGAAATCTTTCTCTTCCTGCCTCCATTGGCATGGTTCATAGCCATCAAAACCACTACTTACTACCAAAAGATCGTCAGGGGACGACGATCATAAAAAGGGGGTGATTGTTAAGTGTGAACGAAAACAAATAATTCCTGTACGCACATTCGAAGACGCTAAGCTGTATGAGGCGCTAGAATGAGGTTTAACGCAAAAACACATACTCACACAATATTGAGACGCTAAGCTGTGTGAGGCGCTCATACTTTCATATACAATTTGTGTAAACAAAGCGAAAACTGTATTTTACATTCCCACACGCCATCAAACAACAACCTCATACTGCTTCCGGAGTGGAAATTGTTAGGGAAATTGCACAAGTACCCAACTTCTAAATAAAATTTATAGACACCGAACACAGAATGACGTAACAGGATAGAAACATTCAATGGGATCCAAAATCCGAACCACATTTGAATTGAGGCATTATTCCTTCCAGATGCTATTTTCAAGCACTCTCCTTGCCATAACATGTGACAACTACCAAATAAGGGATGTTGGTTTGGGTCCAATCTAATCCACAAACTTTAAGGATATAAATTGTATGCTAAACCAATAATTACCTAAAACAAAAATTATAAAAACTTACATACTATGAACAATAATTGAAATCAATCAATATAGTATCAGATTTCCTATCTCTATAATTTCATAAGTATTTAAAGAATGCAGTAGTTGCAAAATTTAAATCTGTGTCTTTAAAGGCAAGCGGAGGTCGTAAAAGCTAACTAAACAAATTGTTGGAAAAAGTCCTGCGGAGGAACACTGCTAAAATATACAAATTGCAAGTTTGCAAAA
Organism: Melikaiella ostensackeni; assembly: GCA_032362435.1. Lineage (NCBI taxonomy): Eukaryota > Metazoa > Arthropoda > Insecta > Hymenoptera > Cynipidae > Melikaiella > Melikaiella ostensackeni. Next base: position 17,932,275 of record JAUMHM010000079.1, read on the forward strand.
TAGGAACGACCAACCGCCTGCAGGCGAGCCGTGGCCGAAAGCAGTCCGCACCCCCATCAAAAAATTCAAATAATCATGAAGTTTCCTCAGAAACTCAATTAGTCCAAGAAATCATTTGTCGTACGTCCTTCTCAACGATAACACTTCGAGTCAATCAGTCTGGGTTCGTGACTTCGGTTTAATGCTGTGAACGCCACCCCTCCTTCTTCGTCCTCTATCCAGCCCCCACACTCTTATTCCTCTGCTGTAAATATTGGAAGCAACAACAATAACAATAGACCTTGGCCTTCGAAATCTTCGAAAAAGCGTAACCGCCATGCTCGGTCTATAAATGTCTCGGATGATGATGCCCGCGACCGTGAAGAAGTAAAGAAAAGTAAAGGGAAGTCTGGGATCTCCCCACCCATTAGAAACTCGTTTATGGTTGCTTCCTTTCCTAGATCCTGCTCTGTTTCAAACGCCCAATAATAGACCAAGAATCCCCTTCCAGAAATCTCCTTTTCATTTAAGGCCTCTTTCGCAGGACCATGCCATTGAGCAGGACGTCAAATCAGTCGATACCGTCCCTTCTGGGTCCGGATAATTTCTTATGGTTCAGGGACCCTTCTTCCTCAAAGGTTAGATTTACTGAATCTTTCTCTTCCCCCTATCTTTTTTTGATGGAAAGTTTGAGGCCTAGCCGTAACTTGGGTCGATATCATGCCTTATCCCTTACTGACTCTATCAATCTAATCACTGAGGCTCCCTGTAGGATTTTTAAGAATGAGCTGAATCAGATGAAGAATCCTTCCAGATGGCTCTTTCTCTTCCTGGGAACGTGGAGTTTTCTCTCTCTGATTTCAGGGTTCCCTGTAGAATTTTCTTGTCTGGCTTTTCTTTCACCCTGTCATACCCCTTTCCAAAAGGTGCTTTGAGTGCCAGCGATTTCGTCATGTTGCTAACCAGTGTAGAAGTACTAGATCAGTCTGCGAGTTTTGTAGAGATTTTCACGATTCCACTGAGTGTCCCATCAAGATCAGGGATACTCGGTGCGCTAACTGTGGCGGAGGGCATCTGGCATCCTCACGAAACTGTCCGGTGTACCAATATGAATTTGAGATCATGCGCTACAGGTACTGGTATGACTGTGGCTTCGATGAAGCGGAAACGGATCTTTTATCCCGTGGCATTTTCCGCTCCGAAGCTGGAGCTGTAAGTTCCCACGATGCCCAGGAGCAGCTGGAGTATTAAGACTCTCCAGAGGACCGAGACAGCGGGCTGTCCTGGAAGCTAAGTCATCTTTGTTGGACTCCTCTCGTGCGAGCGCTACCTCGACCAGGGCCCTTTTGGAGAACCCCCTATATAGTGAAACTGTTGCAAGCCCGATGACGTCCGATCCTCCTACGCCCCTTCCTGAGGCTTTAGCACCTCCTGAGGTCTGCCCCGTCCTCGCAGGTGTTCCCTTGGCCACCGACCTTGGTCTGTCTGGGAGAGATCAACTGAAGGACAGGAAGCATTTTCCTGACGTCACTGTCCTGGTTCGCTCCCTCCTCACTTTAGTGGGCGTAGTTCTCGTACCTTTCGTAGGTTTTATATTATAACTATTATTATTTTCCCTTGATCTTGAGTCTCAGTTAGTGGATTGTCCGTTGGGTTGTTTACAGACCATAAATTAAGCATATGTTTTTATACCGCGCACAGCGTGTTTAATAAGCAGGATGAGGTGGAGATATTACTGTCCGAGCTTGATTTGTAAATCTTCTGCATTTCTGAAACTTGGTTGTCTTCCGATGTTGTTTGGGAGTTCCCGGGCTACTTCACGCACAGGTGTGATCGCCCCACGGCAGGGCAGAATGTTTCTAAAGACACTTTTGCTCCTGGTCATCTTGCTGTGATTGTCAGCTCACATGCAATCCCGACGGTGGCCCGCTCCTCTTTCAATCGAGTGAATATCAAGTTCTTGGACTGGTTTCTCTTTCGGAGGGGGACTGAGGATCTCATCCCTGGTTTGTTCGCTTCCCTGGTGGACGGCATCAATATTTCATTGATGCTGTGTTTTTTATCCTGCTAGGTAGTGGAGCTTTCCACTCCAACACACACAGGGGAAAAAGGAAGGACCAGCCGCTTTGGTGGAATCCTGACTTCAATGTTGCCCTTTGTAGAAGACATACGGCACTTAAGCTATACCTTTCTGATCAGTTTCGGGAGTGTTGCTTCGGATAGAGAGGAACATAATGAGGTTAGGCTGTTCCTTCGAAATCAGAGGTTCTGTTCTTTCCGTCAGATCTGTGACTCCTTCGACCCCTCTAGTGGTTTCAGTGAGATCTGGCGTACCGTCCATTTTCTGGCCTCGCGCTGCAATTTCAAGAACACGGGCGTCATTTCTCATTCCGACTCTCCCAAGCACCGCAAGTTGCAGGATGATCTTGTGGCTTCCCACATTGCTCCAATCGCTGCCCCGGCGGTCGTGGAGATTGATGAGACGGATTCTATGAATCGACCTCTCATTCGTACAGAATCTGAGGTGGCTCTAAACGCCTATAAGTCTCGAATGACTCCGGGTATTGATGGTATTACCTGTGAGATCATCTGTGGCTTCTCTTCTTCTATACAGGATTTAATCTTTTCTCTTCTTAACGAAAGGTTCGCTGACTTTACGTTCCCTAAGACCCGTGCCGATACGCTCGTAATTTTCATTCCAAAGCCTGCAGGAAAGGGTTTTCACCCGATTTCTCTTAATTCAACCATGTGCAAACTGTTTCAGCTACTGGTTCAGCGTACACTCGATTTTGAAGCTGACAGGGTGAACTGGATTCCGAGGATTCAGTTCGGCTTCCGGAGGTGCAGATCAGCCATGGACTACGTGGCCCGGGAGGGAGATCAACAGAGAGAGTGAGGGAGAAGGGATTTCGCAGGGATGCTGCTAGGACAGATTTCGCAATGTGGATTAGACATCTCCTTCCCCAAGCACCAGTTGCCCATTTTTACGAGATCCCATGTTGCTTTGAAGGATATTTCTCTCTGTTTCGGTGATTTTGTGATTCTTTGGCGTGATACTTTAATCTATTTTGGGGTAACTTTGGACATGCGTCTTACCTGGGCCCCCCACATCAAGTACATTGCGAAGAACGCGATGCGGGCGGTGAATGTCCTCCGCATTATATTGCGAGTTTTTTGGGGTGCTGACCCTTCGGTGCTGGGAGTCGTGTGCCGCAATCTCGTTAGAGCATGTTTGGAGTGGTGTGCTTCTCTCTCTATCTGCGCTTGCAAATCTGTCCTTGGCCTTCTGGACAGGGTTCAATATCAGGCTACGAGAGTGGTGTTGGGTTGTATGGGCTCAATCCCCATTACTTTTTTTTGGCAGAGGCTAATGAGCGCCCTCTGTGTTCGAGAAGAACCTACCTGTCGGTGCGCTTCCTTCTTAGAAATTAATGCTAGAGTAATAATCCTCACATACCAAAGCTGCAGTTGCTTACCGAGAAATGTGCGTTGGAGGAGTGTAGAATGAGAAGGGACAGGAGGAATAGAAGGTTCAAGTTGCGGGCGGAGAAATCCGGGATGGTTAACTCCTTTGGCACGTGCTGGCCTCTTTTGAGGGCTCTTTGGGCTCTGTCGTCAGGAGTTCGGAGAACGCCCAGGAAACCTTCAAACGCCTGGTTTCTGACAATATTCCAGATGCGGTTTTGATCATCACCGATGGATCTGTGAATCCAGTTGCGGAAAGATTGGGGTCAGCTTTTTGCATTCCGAAAATTGATTTGAGATACGGCCTCCCTCTGCAGGAGGGCACCTCCGTTAGATCTGTGGAACTCCAGGCTATATTCTTGGCGTTACAGTACGTTCTTAGGGGAAATATCAGGTCTGCCATTATCCTTTCGGATTCTCTCTCTGTCTGGACTGTGTTGAGCGTCGCTTCGCTGACCCTCAGGGTCCCATTATGGCACGGAAAATCAGTCATCTGACCTTTCTTGCGGGGGGTCTCCATTGTGTGGATGTCGCGGGGATCATCGGGGAGGACTTTGACTCGTGGAAGGGTTGACTTTGGCTCTACGAAGAGGTGTCGGGTGGGGGTATGGAGTACTTCAATTGTGTTAAGTATAAGACGAGGAGACCTTTGTTAAAAGCCTTCGTCTTTCACGTAGTTATATTAAACTCATCACCAGACTGAAAACCACCCACGTGTGTACGGGTACCCATTTCCTGAGGATGGGTTAGAAGTTGCTCACGGAGTGTGAATGTGGAGCCGAGTTAAAGGATCTACCCCACCTTCTACTGAACTACTCTATTTTTTCGGGGGGTCGTTCAGACATTTTCGGCTATCTATCGCGACGTTTTCTAGATGTTTTACCTGAACGGGAAGATTTAAATGATATTTTGTTTGAACCTGATGAGGACTCTATAAAGTACGATGGGAGGGTTTTTCAACAGCGGGAATGTTATCTTGTAAACATTGAATGAATTCTTTTACTTACTAATGTAGCTTTGGTGCAGCCTGAGATTGGAAGAACGTTTCTGCTCTCCCCTTCCCTCCTTCGATATCCCTCCGACCACACGGGTTTGGGAGAGCTGCCCATCCCTGCATTTCGGTGGTGGCTGTCGTGCCTCTAAACTGCACTTCAGTGTTTGCGCAGCATGTGGAGGATTTAAATTCTAAATCTATCTCTGTGTGTGAGTTCTGGCCATAGTTGCCAGGTCTGGCGATTTGGAGCCAAATTGGCGATTTTTGAGATGCTTTGGCGATTTTTTTTTCGATTTGGCGACTGCCGACTTTCTTGGCAACATTTCAGAACATCGTTGGGTACCGTGGTGATATGATGAAGGCTCGACTGTTTTGCAGTTTTGGATAATCCCGCGGACGCCATCATTGGCTATCACCTCTGCTTAAATGTGCGTGTATGTGTGCATACGTGCGGCCGCGCTCGATCGGGCTCTTTACACGTGAAAATGTCAAAGACGGCGACAGACGTCGATCAGCTGGCCATTTAACATCGGCAGCGATCGGCTATGCGGACTTCAACAACAACAAAAAACAGTCCACAAACGATCTGAGGCGAGTGTTTTCTCTCTGTACATACACTTTCAACCAACAATTTCTTCAAATTTCTATGTTTTAATAATTTTAGGCTCAAAAAATGTAACCTTAATCAAAATTTTCAAAATGGAGGATGACAATAATTACTCGCCTGTAAAACACAAAAAAATTTAACTTGAACCGACTAACCGAGAGTATAAATCGGAATGGGAGAAAGAAGACTGGGTAAAAGGTCTGTTCAAATGACGATACAAATTTATAGAATAAAAATAATAGAATGGAAATGAAAACATGAACAATAACTTAATTTTTTTATAGATTGGTTGCGAAAAGGGGATAAAAAGGCAATAAAACAGCGTACTGAAAATGCTACAAAGAGTCGTTTAAATCACATAAAACTGATCTGCAGAAACACAGTCGAGTTAAAAGTCACCTGAGGAGATGCGCTTTTTCAAACCTCCACCTTATCAGAAAACTCTCACCGAAGCTTTCGGATTAGGCACAGCAGAATGAAGTAAGATGCGAGATCTTATATTAGCGGCATACATTGCTACACATGGCTCGGTGAATAGTATTGATCACTTTTCCACTATTTTTGTGAAACTCGATAAAAATTCGACGTTTGCAGATTTGCAATTGCACCGCACCAAATGCAGTTATTTGATTAAAAATGTGGTAGGACCGTGTTTGCTCGAGGATTTGATTTTCAATATTGGTGATTTCAATACTCATTGACTGTGGATGAGTCGAATGACATTTCAACCTGCAAATTTTTATGCATTTGCGTGAAATATTTCAGCTAATCTAAAAACCAAATTACCACGTCATTTCTCGAACTAATTTAAATCGAAAGCGCTACGGCTATAGTACTCAATGATTACTTAGGTGCATTTCTGGAAGAGATAAATTTGAAAAAAAACACAAACGATTGGACTCGGCACTGATGGCGCCAATAACCTTTGCGGGACAAAACATTCGCTTTATACCCTTTTGAAAGCTGATATTCTGGTTCTGGTTATTATTCTTTGTGTTTGTCATTCGTTAGATAACGCGTGTTCGGCAGCTGGAAACTCTTTACCCGCATGCGTTGAATTTTTGTGCAGAGAAATTTACATTTGGTTTAAACAGAGTAGACTTTGTGAAATTGAGTATCAGCGTATATTTCAAACATTAAACAATAATAACAAAGAAAATGAGAAAGAAAATTTACAAGAAAAAGATCATGAGCTGTTCAAAAAATTCGATAAACTTTGTAATACCTTTTGGCTTTGCTTGCACAGCGCTGTAGCGAGGATATATGAAAATTGGTTTGAATACAGACTTTGTTCTCAACTGTGAATGCCAAAGAAAACTGTTACATGGCGAGGAATCTTCAAAGCATGTTAACAAATAATACTAATTACTTGTATCTGACGATAATTGAACCCATTCTTTTTTAAGTTAATCGAACTAATATGGTTTTCCAGAAGAATAATGTCGACGCCGGAAAAACTGGTCGATTTAGAAAATTTGTTTTTTTACTTGTGCCGAAAAATCTTGGAACCAATTTTCCTCACGAAAAACGACACTCTCAACAATATAAAATTTTTAGATAATTCCCTTGCTTTCCTCTCTCCTTTCGAAGCCGATTATGGAATTTTATATTATAAAGAGAAGGATTTCAAATATAAAGTTTCTCAAGAAGCAAGAAGTAAAATGGAAAACCAGTGGAATATGTTGCTCAATATTTATTGGTCTTCGTTTTTCGAAAAAAGTTTAGAGGTTTGCAACAGTAACAATTTCTGGCCAATCGTTCATCAATATAAGAATGCAGCTCGTCAATCTGTCTTTGAACAATTAGCGACTTTCGTTCCAAAAATTTTGAACTTGTCAACGAGAAGTGCTCATATTTTCCGTCATGAATGCTGTCAAAACAAAAGCACGCAATAAAATGCAGCGCAAAATGCTCGACTCTCTGCTTCGCAGTACATTATTTTTCTACGAATGGAACATATGCTGTGACAATTCGAACCTTCTAGAAATATGCTTAAGAATTTTAATCATCACATTGTTCATGCTTATGATAACTAGGGAATTGTGCAACAAAGAAAATGCGATGAAACGTTCGAAGTTGTAAGTGGCATCGATTTCTCTTGTATTTGTATACCCAATAAATGAGACTTTCACGATAAGAGCATAGTATTATATTCTTTGAAATTCGAATTAAAATTTGCAGAAGAAGTACGAAGCTAAACATTTGAGCCAAAGAATGCGTACAAAGCTTATTTTTTAAGTTTAAGAATGAGAGAATTGTAGGTGCTCTGATGTAAAATAAGGTTTTTTATTTGAAAAATGATTTTGTATTCAAAACAAGCAAATGAATTGGTCGAATTGTTATTTTATTTTAATTGCTTTCTTCGGTTTGCCTCATTCCCAACTGATTGATATGTTAAAGAACCCCGCACAAACCTTATGGGAAGCTGCGCTCCGTCAAATTGGCTGAAACTTTGAGAAAATGAAGTTCTCGTCACCCCGAATAAAAGTCTTCATGGGCACATAAAGATCCTATGAGTTGTTTCGGAGTTATGGGACCTCCAAGTTTTAGATTTTCAATGATTTTGCGCGTGTGGGTAGATTGAGCTGAAAGTAAAAGTGAGCGTGCACACAAGTTTTGAACAGC
>JAUMHM010000079.1:17962934-17977623 GCA_032362435.1 Melikaiella ostensackeni
GAGTCGAGATGCGTCTTCGGCTCGTACGATCAAAAGATGCTTTTTGCCTTATGGATCCCATCAGGACATGCAGTTTATATATTTTGGAAGCATCGCTTCTCGTTCGCCATGCAGAAATAAGCCCCGGCATTTTACTAGCACACGCGAAAGCTCTTGCACAAGGAACAGCAAAATACCCGATAACAAGAGTCGAGGTCAAAGCGCTTACTTTACACGGAGGGATTCACGGTGAAACTCTTGATAATGTGATTCTCGGGCAGTTACCCAAAAGAATAATCATCGGTTTTGTTGGAAACAGAGCCTTCAATGGAAATAGAGAACTTAATCCATTCAATTTTTAAAATTACAAGATTAATTTCTTGTCCCTTTACGTCGATGGTACGCAAATACCCTCGAAGCCTCTGCAACCAGAATTTTCCCAAAATAAACTTTACGTTGAAGCTTATCACACTCTTTTCTCTGGAATCGGAATTCATTTTCTTAATGAGGGTAATGACATTAATAGAAGTAATTACTCGGAAGGATTCTGCCTTTTTGCTTTTGATCTTACACTCGATCTTTCTGCAAACTTTTATTCTCACTGGAATCTCGTGAAGCATGGAAGTCTGAGAATAGAGCTGCGTTTTGAAGAACCCCTCGTAAACACAGTAAATTGTATTGTATACGCAGAATATTATAACGTTTTGGAAATCGACGCGTCTAGACAAGTTATTGTTGATTTTGGAGGATGATAAAACATTTCCGCCGCCTTCATTTCTTGGAATTTTACATATCTCTTATCTTAATGTACACCTGTGTTTACTTAGGACAGGTTTGAACAGGCATGGACAGAAAATGAGTACCTTTTTACGCTTTTGTCGTTATCTCTCGAAAATGCAGCTGTGTAAACATTGAAAAATTGATGGGAAAAAATCTTCAGCATACGTCATCACATATGCGTCTTTTTTTTTTAACCCGACGACCATCCTTCATTTCGTCCAAAGTAGCCTCAAAAGTCGGTTGTTTAGTTACGCGGTCATCATCAAGACATTTATAGTGCGAAAAATATTATGGACTACGTGATTGATATTTAAGGCTTTCGTGATCTTAAAAATAAGTTTATTGCAAAAGAAGTGACTGTTATGGCACTGGATCGTAACTATATCGGACATTGGATAGCTGCACCACCTTATCCCTTCTCGGGTCTCTGTAGCGCTGCAAGACAACAAAATAACTGGCTCACCTGTTATTTTCACGGCATCGAGTGGTTTGAGGGAGACACTCCCATAAACTATCTTCATTCGAATCTTCGTGATGTCGCAAAAACAACTGGTCAAACCCCCGGCCTGGAAAAAGCTGGATTTTTGCATAATATCACGAGTAGACAGATTATCAACCTGGAAGAATTAAGCTGTCCTGCTTTTAAAAAATTGGTAACTTGTAAAGACTACTGTTTTCACCACGGCGTGAAAAAAGGAACATATTTTACATGTGCTGTCAATAACACAACTAAACTGAAAATTTGGCTTCAAAGTCAACGACGAGAAGAATTATCACTTCACGCTATCACGCGTTGCAAACAGAATACACCGAAAACAAATGACTGCTCTAAAATTGACAAACTCGAAACGGCGGTGACATCAAGGACAGTCGCTGACAACATACAGATTTCTGTGAACAAAATTAATCAGCCCACGACCGAGGCAAATAATCTTTTACCGGATTTACATCGACTTGGCAGTCCTGGAGATAGAAATGGACAGCCTTGAGATACTTCAAGCACTTCAAGTAATACCGCGACATACGACTGGTGTATTCCCTGCGGATCGGATACCGAAGCCGTGGATGAGACCTGCTGCTTTAATTTTCAACACGGATCCTCACAATAAACAAGGATCGCATTGGATTGCAGTATATATATATACCGAAATGGCCACGGGATCTTCTTTGACAATTATGGCTTACCGCCTCTTATCTCTCAACATCTTTATCGTCTTCGAGAAAACTGCAGCCTATTCAGATGGAATACAACAGAGTTACAAAGTTCCTCTTCGGACGTGTGTGGTCAGTTTTGCATTATGTTTTTGTATCATATGTGCAGTGATTTTTCTTTGCGCGATTTTACCAAGCTTTTTACCAAAAATTTGGTAGAAAATGATCGCATTGCTGCGAATTTTTATAAAATGATTTTTAAAAATATGAAATTAAACCGAGTGTTTTGCACAAATCTGAAGACATATTTCAAGGTGGAGATTATAATAACGGGCTCACTAATACACATCTTGAATCCTGTGTTCAATTTTGCTCTTAACAACTTGCTACTTTATATCTAGCATAGTATACTTACATTTAATACTGCGCGCTACGTGTTAGTTCAAGAGTTTATCATAATGTATTTTTGCGATATGTGTTTATCAATATCTATAAGTCTTCAAGTATCTCTCTCGTTTCATGCTGCGTCACTTAGGTATATGTTCTTACTTTTGAAACTTAAAAATTCTCGTTTGGAAGAGTGGAAAGTGTGTGGTTTATTCAATGAAATATAAAATTATATCCCCGTCTACGATGTGTGATGGGTCATCATAATCGTCATAATTATCCCTACTTTTAAGCATATGTATCCTTTAGATATAAGTTAGTTTTTAATTTTTCAAACTATCATAAACCGGTTTTACTAGTTGTAATTAGATGTATTTTTTTTTAATTTGCTGAATAAAATCTATTTTCATAGGTTTAAACATAACCCTAATCTCTTTTATTCATCATCCTCTTCTTTTGGTAAATAATTCTATTATTTAACTTGAAAATTCATTTCTCAATTAAAGTCATTCAACTAGAATTACAGAATTTAATTATTCCTTTCAGCATTACTCATAAGCCATAAGTCCAGCGTTAAAATATTGAGTCATTTACCTTTTCCACACTTCCATCAACCCTACGCCAGTATGCACTTCCCAGAAATCACACCTATTATCTCTTATCTTCTAAAAATAGACCTTAAGTAAACAAATACACACTCCCAGCTAGACAAGACCCAGACGCTTATCTTATCAGCCGAGGAGTGGGGGTTGGCGCCAGACGGCCGCCGAGTGGGGGTAGCTGACTGGCGGCCCATAGTTGCCCCTTACTACTTTCGACATTGGACATACCTACAAACTAAACTGTTTGTGGTTGAAAATTTACCACCTTTTTCTGACGCCATAAAACTGCACATTTTGCGAGCATTTTACATATGTTACCATGAACACAACTATTCTGATACGAGTATGAAAATATTTGATCCTTCTTTATTTGGATATAAAATTCAAGACAAACTTTCGATTCCTCAAAGAGTTATTAATATGTTCTCTCCGATTATTGAACTGATTCCAAATTGCAATTGCAAGGTATTCGACAAACGTATTCCTGTTTTAGAGCTGATATTTCATGCCGCTCATTTTGTTTTTGCCAGAACCAGGGAGACATGTGCAAAAATCCGCAATAAAAATAAAATCAGAAATCTTGACTGTAAAATTGCAGTTGGCACAGACCATAGATTATTTTGCAATCAATTGCTTATGAGGCCGTACTTAACAAATGGTTTGAATGAAGAGCAAATTTAAGAGAGATAACAGTTTTTCTTTGTGCCTGATTCAGGGAACGCGAATGAAAGGAGCAGATTCGTAAGCTCTAGGTTTTTCTTGATTACAATTGTTATTACCAAAAGAACGATGCTTTTAGAGTGGCAACAGAGAGAAGGATTATTAGGAAGCTGCCAGATAAATAACTCAAAAAATAGAAAATTTTAACTGTAAAATTGCAACTGGCACATACCAAAGATTATTTTCAAATTGATTGTTTATAAGGCCGCAATTAATAAATAGTTTGAATCAAACAAAAATCTATAATTGAGAAAGTTTTTCTTTTTCATCTAATTTGAGAAACACGTTTCAAAACAAAAGATGTATCAAATATTCGTATTTGTTCATAAAAATTGTTATCAGGAACAAAACGATTGAGATTTTTGAAAAGTACCAGAAGTATTTGTAATCAGGGTGATTTCCCCAACAATTTTCATACATCGACCTTGTACATAAAGTCTATTATCAAGAAGTTCAAAAAATTGCACACGTAGTTGTTAAAAAGGACGATTTTTAACACTTATGTATTAAAAAAACTTTCACCTACGTCGGAAATTTCTTTTTTCTTCATGGAGCAAGTATCCTGAGAAATTATTTACATTTTTTCGAAATATTTCAGTGCAATAGGTTCCGAGATATGCAGCCGGAAATATGTCAATTTTAGTGCAAATACAATTGTTTATAACGCTCTATCTTGAAAGAGGTTCGTCGTATGAAAAATTTGTGGCAACATAAAAGTTTTGTTTTTCCATGAGCTATCCGAAAATAATTTTATAAATTTTGTTTTTTCAAAATTAACGAAATTGTTTGAAAAAATTGTTTAAACAATTGTTGCACCAGATTTCGAAAAAGTAACCTTCACATTTATAATCAGGGGACTTTCGCCGACTTTTTAAACCAAAGTTACCAAGTCGACCTTTTAGTGCATACAGAAGTGTTACTGGCTACTGGATTATTATCAATCCCTGTTGATCTTTGGAGATTTCTTTTATCTTTATTTTTCATTTCTTGCATAAATTATTAGGGATACGAAAAATAGTCTTAGATAAATGTCTTTCCTCTATGGGTCCTTTAACCGAATGAGACAAGAAGATGTGAAAGTTTTAATAATTTTATGCTAAAATCGGGTTCAAAAAAACCTTCTCGCAAAACTTGTTTGTGCTTTTTTTACACAAACTATGGGTCAGATGCATAAATTCCCAAAAGAAGTTTTATGCGTGTTACCATAATCTAATCAATTCTGAAAATAAACCCGCAAAATATCAATGAGCAATGCATAAACATCAATTTTTATAATATGCTTTTTTGTGTTTTTTGCCGAAACTATCAGGCAGACAAAAAATTGCATACAACAAAAATTGTTGATTTCAATAACACCTAATAGTTTCAAAACCAATTTTATTGAAATGTCGATAATTTTAGGGGATACAGCATAATTCGTAAAAAATGTTAAATTAACGATATCTAGAGAATGACTATGGATTCGCGAAAGTACGTCATACCTTCGAATTCAGGAGTCCATTCTGCACAATATCAATTAAAAAAATGTCTGAGACCTTTTAAATCATATCACCTCTCGTATGTGGCTCCCAGACTTCTACTGAGACTGAGAGTCTGGGAAGAGAAATATCACCCGCATCGTTCAATCAATGGTCGTGGATCGCACAGGGGTAGTGGGGAAATGGTACAAAAAGTTACAGTGGGCTGACAAGCAGCATTCGGCTCTGTAACGTCAGGGTGCGACAAAAAAAACACCCCAAAAAAATGAGTTAACTTTGTGCGAGTAATCCGTGAGAACTTTAGAATGTCGACCTTATGGCAAACGCAACTTACTACGTCTTCAATTTCGACAGCAGAGGTAACGATACTCCGCAAATCTGTCACTTGTGACTTCGCTGGAGGTCAACTAGTGACAATATATTTCCCACTCAAAGCAGACTCATGTTACAAGCGTAGAACGTAACATTTGCTACATGAAAATAGATACATTCTAGTAACAACTGGCGGTGATGCCACGAATGCGACATCTGGCGGCAGCCATTATAAGGTTAAAGGAAGTTTTTAATATACTATTTTTCATTCTAATTTTATTATTTTAAAAATGGTTATGCCTGTTTAAAGTAGAATATTTAAGGAAAATAAATTGAAAAAAATTGAAAATACTTTATTCAGAATGTATTTCAAATTACAGAAGGTCAATTGAAAAACTGACAACTATAGGTATGTGGCGAAAGACATAAGCTTACGCATACCACTTCGCGTATGCATATAGGCGCTTGCCTTCACGCGACCAATCGATACAGGCCGGTACAGCACGGTGCTCTTAAAGAAGGTGTTTTCTAATACAACAAACCCCTTTAGGTATTGAGAATGGATTTTTAGCACGATTGTAAGCCGAATTCTGTGCGCATGCGCAACGACGCACATTTTTCCTCTGGAAAGTCTGTGAGTCGTTGCGTACGCGCACTTCGAGAAAACCGGGTGTAACACCTGGATCTATTCACAGCTGATCACACGACGACGAGAAGTCAGCCATTCTTCTTGCTGCTACTCGTCTCTTGCACGTACACGACTCGTGCCGCGCATGTACGCTCTTCGCCAATGTAATGCGCTGAATACGGTCACCTGGATCGATGATCTCACAAGAACCGCTCCTACTCGGCACTAGTGTATGGGGCTACCTTGAGCGCAGTTTCAGAATTGTTCGCAAGGGCAGCGCCTCTACTACTGTACCGGGGCTTCGCACCGAGCACAGAGATCTAACTCGGTAAAAGCGTATGGGTTTATCCTGAATACAAAGTATAAGTGTAAGTTATTCTGTGTCCATCAGTTTGAAAGAAGAAAATTTAATATTATAAGTACTTGTAAGTTTTTGTTGAGAAATTCTGCACTTAGAAATAATAACACTATTATTAACTGAAAGAACGGTTTAAAGTATATGGTTTCATAGTTTTTCACGTTTTTCATCCAAAACTATAAAGTACAATACTAACCTGCTGGGTAAGTAAATAAATAATCCATACGACCGAAGCAACCAAAAAAATTAGTCAAAATTCGAGGTTATGTTTTGGTATGATTTTGAAAAGGCACTTCGCAGAGCTACCTGCACCCCGGAAGAGGTTTCGTTGTTCCAGGAGTAGGGCCTAGTATAGGTATGTACAGTATCTCGAAAAAAAATATATATCTGCTGAAAATCGAGAGTGCGAAAGTGTGGAATAGATGAGAAGGAAACCGAAAATGCTGTCACATGGAAGTAAACTTACCACCACAAAGCCTATTCATAAATGATTTTTTGGACAGGAGCTTTTACGTATTCCCTTTCTCAATTGTGTTAATGACCTCGGGCTATATATCAACCGTACTATGTCGTGGCGGGAGCAGGTGTTTCAGATATGCAGAAAAACTTTCAGAACCCTCCAGCAATTAAATAGAAATAAGAGCTCATTGTCTACCTTCACTCGTATCCTTCTTGTTAAGAGCCTCGTACTGCCGTTTTTCGACTATGGATGTATTGCATATGATGAGATTACTGACGATTTCAATCTTAAACTTGAACGTGCGCTTGATGCATGTATCACATTCATATACAATATACCAAAGAATGAACACATCACTCAATATAGACAGAGGGCTGGTCTTTTGAATGTGGCTAAGAGGAGACAGTTTTTCACGGACAATATGCTTTGTACATTGATTAATGATGAAGGAAAAGGGAAAGGGTCGGAAAGAGTTCGGAAAGAGTGTTCCTTCCGAGCCCTTCTGACTTCTATGTGAACTTTGCTTCCGACTTCTTTCCGAACGTCGGACTGTCCCTCTCCGAAGATTTCCGATTCTTTCCGAACATTACCGATATCTTTCCGAATGTATTGTTACTTTACTCTTTCCGAATGTTTCAAGTTCCTTTCCAAATAGAATTTTTAGAAAAATATTCTCTTGATCATTTATTCTTTCCTTCAAAGAATTTTAAATTGCAGTAATCCTATTGATTACTCTTGAATCACTCTCGCTCGTGAACTAGTCGTGGCATGCGGAAAGATGTCGGAAAATTTCTGAAGGCTTCGGCAATGAGAGACATTCGGAAAGAAGTCGGAAGCAAAGTTCATATAGAAGTCGGAAAGGGTCGGAAGGAACACTGTTTCCGAACCTTTCCTTGTTTTCCTCTAAGGATTGCAAGCATCTTTCGTGGTCTTATGAGCCATTTGCATTGACGCCGCGCTCCTCGTACTTTGAAAGACTCGTCCATGTACGTCGTATTATTTTGTGAACTACTAGCGATGTGTGTTTCTTGTTCTGTAAAGTGTTGCCGAGATTATTCTGATTATAACTGTCGCGTCATTCTGTGTAATATTTATTTACAGCGTGGTTCCATACTTGTCGTCCTTTTCCATTCATTTGGATACCTATTATTTATAAACCTTCTAATCAATTACTTTTGATGCTGGTTGCGTGAATCATAGGATGGCGTATTGTATGAGTGCCTTATCGCTAGATATATAGTATGCGGGACGCAGCGACAGTTGGAATCATCTCTTCGATGCACCAGTTTTCGAATTAGCTACTGAGCTTGTCGGTACCTAATTGGTATATTTAATTTTGCAATATTGTTTTTTCAAGTTACCGTAAAATGGGAATAACCGGGACGCGTTATAAACCGGGCCACTTATAATTTTATATTTCATAATGTCATTTCTCTTCTTATGGATGAGAATCCGAAAGATTTTCGATTGCTTTTTGTCAAATAAATTTCAAACCTAATTTTAGAGGTTGTTTCCTCCAGTTTCTTCGGTAAGTCATCCTAGGACTTTTCTTATGAGAAATTATGTGAAGAACTGTGAAAGAAGCAAAATATCGCCTTAAAGGGTAGTTTTTGAAAGTTTAAGGGTATTTTTCTATCAATGACACACATTTCAACTATTTGAAGGTCTTTTTAAATCTTTCAAGGCCGAAAATATCTAAGGTATATGAAAAAAGTACATTATGAATTTCCAACCCCCTATAGAGGGTATTTTTTACTTTTGAGGGTAGTATTCGGAAGAAAATTAGGGTCAAATTATTTTCAGTGACGCCTACCACCATTTTTATTTCATACTTATTACTTCTACGTACGCCATTTGTCATTTTTACACAAAAAAAAAATTATGAACACTTTTTAGGGCTTCAAGGCCTTGGACTGCAGATTAGACAATTTTTTTATTTTATAAAAAATTGGACAATTATTTTTATACTAGATGAAAGAGAATAGGGGGGTGAGACAGCCAACGAAATAAAATATATAATTTTTTTGGGCCACCCTACTGCATATCGTCTTAACAAAATTACCTAAAATTTTTACCCAGCTAAAATACTTTATTTTGGCTGTAGAATGTTTTTTATCATAAGTTTTGAATTTTCGAGGGAACGCGGGACATGGTCACAAATTATGTACTGAAGGTGAGAGCGTCCCATTTGTTTGAATACTCCCATGAGCAGTTGTAAAATTCGATTCATGTAGTCCAGATGGGCAAAATCTTCATCAGACGAGCTTCAGAAGAATATGAAGTACCTAAAACTACTTTGCCAGAGAAGCTTCGTGAAGAGCATCCACTGAAACATGGTCATCCTTGTGCACTAGCTGACTCAGAAGAAGCTTCACTAGTAGTAGGTTTAGTACTTGCTGGTTCCTGGGGATTTCTTATAACTTCTGTTGAGATTTGTGAGATCGTACAGTCGTACTCAAATCGAATTGGTCGAAAATCGCCATACTGCAAAAATAACAAATCAGGTCGAGACTGGGTACTGTTATTCTTGAAACGCTAAAAGGATTCATCTGTACGTTTTGGCGAAAACATCAAAAGAAGTAGAGCAAAAGTCAATAATGAAGTTGTTCATGAATATTTTGACAACTTAGAGGCTGGAAAATCCAGTAAACCAGACGATCTCGCACAGATTCTACAAGTACCAAGTCGTACGGCTTATTGAATAAATACTTTGACAACACACGAATGTCAACCAGAACCGAGCAACAGTCAAAGCTAGTGACTCAAAGACGGAATACATTCAGTACACCCCCCGGAAAAGCAGATTCTCATCTGCACATATATTGATACACTACTACGAGGCGTAAACAAACGACAAGGACCGACAACAATGAATCTACCAGCGAAGATCCTTGAATGAGATTGATCTTTTGGAACGTTTTCGGATTTAGGAACGCAGCGGACATCCTGGAGTATATAACAATCTACGATATTTTATGTTTTTCAGAGTCATGGTTAACGGTGAATAATGTTTGTTCTCCTTGATTAGCAGAATATAATCTGGTATTTTCGTATGCAGTTAGAGATAAAAATAAAAGGTCACGCAAAGGGGGGATTAATCATCGCGTGTAGCGAAAGGGGCTCTTACAAGCATGACCTGATCGAGTGCCCCCTAGAGATTCTGATGGTGAAAATAGCCGAACTAAATATTCGATTCTTAGTAGCTGTCGTTTATTTAAACACGCAGTCAGAGAGTGAAAAATTTATAGAAAACTTAAATGACTTAATTGATCGTATTAGTGATAGATTCCCTCAGCTTCCAATTCTCATGGGTAGCAGTAAGGGTGGTCCTTATTTTCCTTTGTTTGAAAATCGTTTTCTCCTAGTCGCACTTAAAGTTTCCCATAAGATTAACATAGGGTAAATTGCTCAAAAACGTTCAATTTACGTAACTTTTTGAAGTTTTTATTCGAATCGTCAATTAAATAGTCCAAAATAGGCTCGTATTTGCAGCTTTCAAATAAATATTTTCAAACTATGCTACGAAAAGAAGTGTAGCTTTGGAAAGCACTCGATGATCCTCGGAGTCAGAAATTTTGAAAAAATCAAAGATGGCAGCCAATTGAAAATTTCAAAAATGGATCATTTCCGCAGTTATCAATAAAATATTTTCAAACATTGCTAGAAGGAGAAGTTTGACTTTAAAAATCATTCGATGATCCCAGAAGTTCAAAGTTTTGAAAAAATTCCAAGATAGGGGCCAATAAAATATTCCAAAAATAGCTCATTTCTGTAATTCTCAATGAAATATTTTAAAACTTTACTAGAAAAAAAAGTTTGACTTTAGAAATCATCCTATGATCCCAGAAGTCCAAAATTTTGAAAAATACAAGATGGCGGCTAGTTGAATTTTTGAAATTGTGTTACTATCATAGTTTTCAACAAAATCGTCCTGAACTTTGCCAGAAAATCAAGTTCATATTAAAGATTTTTTTGTTGATATTATAAACAATGGTTTTCGATTATACTCAAGAACTCGTAACTCGTTTTTGTAGATTAAATAAACTTAATTTATTATAGTTAAGAAAGATCAAAGATACAGTCGGGACCCTTCGTCGCACTCGGTTTCAGTCGATCCTCGCCAAATCTTAAGTTGACTCACATGAGCTGTTACAGGGTATTTTACTTTTCGTAGTTCTACAATAGGTTCTATCTCGTAAGTATCTCCTGGAACCTTTCGCGTTACTACATATGGACCTCTATATGTTGGTTGAAGTTTCGTACTTTGACCTGTAGCAGTCGGATTTATAGTAATATAGACTATTTCTCCTGGCCTGAGTTTTGTCCCAATGTGACGATGTTTATCATACCATTTTTTATACTCGTTTTGAGACTTCATTATTTCTTGTAATATCTCTTCGTGAACTTCTCTCGGATCTCGATAAGTTTTACAGTTTTCAGTAATATCTCTAGTTATACCTTGTTCAAAACGCGGCAGGTATCCGTATAAAGCTTCAAATGGAGTTTTTGCAGTGGTTTTATTTATAGACGAATTTATATCCCTCGCGATTTGCTAGAGATTGGTATCCCACTCGGAGTCTTTTTCCGCCCAGGCCCTAGCTCGTAAGGCTGCCAAAATAGTTCGATTGACGCTCTCCACCTGCTCATTGGTTTGGAGGTGTCGACTCGAATTCAGGGTTAACTTTATGCCATGCTTATTGGAATATTCGCGAAACTTTTTTGAGGAAGAGAATGTCCCTCGGTCAGAGGTAAATCAGATTGTGGCCCCGAATCGTTCTATGTGATCAGTAAGTCTTTTGATTGCTACTGACGCTTCAGTAGTTTTAGTAGCCTCGAGAATCGCGTACTTCCTTCAATTATCTACTACAGTGAATACGTAACGGTTTTCTTGTTTGCCCGTTGGAAACAATCCTAAGTGATCTAGATGTACTGTCGCGAATGGTCTATTTCAGGAGGAGTAGGATGTAATTCCCCTGGTTTTCGAGCCCTAGGCTTTTCACTCATAACACATGCTAAACACCTACTGATGTGTTCTTTAATGTATCTGCGCATATTCGGGAAATAGTAATATTATTGAATTTTTGCGATTAATTTATCAATACCGAAATGACTTGCAAAATCGTGATACAGAATAATCAGGGCCTTTCTCATGGCGGCAGGTACAGCGTAAAGCGCGACTTCTTTATTATCCCATTCAACTATTCGGTACAGTAGACCATCTATTAACTGATATTCACGTATCGTGCCTGATTCGTCTCTCGATCTGTCTTCGCTCGGTTTCTCCAAAATCTCGATTATGCGCTTTAATTTATCATCTGTTCGCTGATGTAAAAAGATTTCATCCTGGCTGGTGGTCATAGCGTATACCATTTCCGAATCGGTTTTTAGATCACAGTCGTGAGATAAAAGAGCAAGAGCATCTACATGCTTCATTTCTTCTCCTTTCCTATATCTGATAATGAAATCATACTCACTTAAGCTTTTTGCCCAAAGCGCCACTTGTGGATTATTTGCTTTAGTCGCACTAAAATATACCAAGGCTTGGCAATCTGGTACTACGATGAATTTTGGAGGAAGAAAAAACGGCCGTAGTCTTTCGCACGCCCAGACTATCGCCATCAGTTCCAACTTAGCAGAATGGTATCGCATCTCGACGTCGGAAGTTCTTCGACTAATAGAGTAGACTAACCTTAAATCGGTCTGATCGTTTCCCTGAAGAAGCAACGCGCCTAATCCAACGAAACTGGCGTCGGTATGCAGCTCCGTAAGTTTGGCTTGTGGATCGTGAACGCATAGGATGGGCTGTGTCGTTGGACATCGTTTTAGCTTAAAAGAGGCTTCTTCTTGTTCCTTAGACCACAAGAAGCTTTCTTCTTTTCGCGTTAAATTAGACAACGGTACGGCTTTCTTAGAGAAGCCTGGCACAAAACGGCGGAAGAAACTCTTAAGTCCTAGAAATCGACGTAGAGCGTGCTTCGCCATTTTTTTAACGAATCAACAGAACGGGACTCACATAGGGCGATGTGGTTTCAGTAGCGATTCCGGCGCTCTTCCACTCGTCCACGATTTCTTGCATGGTTTCTGGTTCGGCGAGTGTTGCTCGATATGGTTTTGCGCAAACGGGTACGGAACCCGGTTTCTCGGAAACATATATTTCTACTAAATTCGTACGACCTAGTTCTTGTATGTTCTTTGCGACACAATGTCGATACTCATTCAACAAATCAACCAACTCCTCTCGTTGTCATTCAGTAATGTCTTTTACCGCAACAACTTCCTCTGCTTTAATTTGTTCTACCAGGGGACTCAATGCAGGCGCAGACTCGATACTGAGAATCTTTTCTCCGATTCGAGATCCTCTGTGCAACTTCGTAGAACTGCCATCCGAATTTATAACCCTCAGTGTTGCCTCGCACTCACTCGTGTTTACTTGTATAAAATTTACTGTCGCGGGTTGGAATATCTCGTCTCTTATTGTAGTAAATCACGTTACTTCGGTTTGCTTGATTTCGATTTTTGCTAAATCGATCTCGGCTCGATTTCGGAAAATAAATTGATCATCGATTTTCAGATACGCAATATGCGGTTTCTCACTGTACTCGCGTCCAATAATAACGCCCCACGCCTAAGGGCTATCAGGAACCACTCGAATGGAAATGTTTTGGCCTCGTACGCCATCTACCTCGATATCATCTCGTATTGTTCCTACAGATTTGACAACATTGCCCTCGGTTTCAAATCCTTCAAGTTCACTCGACACTCGCTCTAGATCGAAGCCTGCGGTTAAAACCGGTGTAGCTATCAATGCCTCGATTGTTTTCACGTTTATTTTAATTGTTTTTTTTTTTGTATTTTAACGACGCTACGCTTGAGTCATCAAGAGTGTTTACACTCGCAGGTGCTAATGGACGCGGCTTAGTACAATTACGCATTCCATGTCCTCTTACTTTACAGTTAGTACAGTAGAGTTCTCGCCTGGGCTCAGGACATTCTCGACCGAAATGTCCCTCTTTTTGAGAGCTATAGCATCTACCTTTTCTTGATTTATCATAATGTTTTCAGAATTCGGAATAGTACCCTCAGTTTGTAATTTTTGAAATTTTGGTTTACCTAAATTATTATCAATTCTAGTATTAGTCTTATTTTTGGAACGATTATTATTATTTTTATAAAAATTCTTTATTGTCCTGTCCAACCGATCGAGATCCGCAAAAAGATCATCTTCGTTATTGTGATTCGCCCCGGATGCACTTAACATAATGTCTCGTGATCATAACCCGGATAATATTTGCTCTTTCATTTGGGTGAAAGTCAGCGGAAGACTCTTGCATAACTGTAACTTATTATGGAAATAAGACGCAATCGATTCATCAGACTTTCGTACGCGATTTTGCATTTTTGTAAAAGTCTCGGATAAATCCGTTTCTTTTAGAAAGGTTTTGCTACAAGCTTCCCGCAGCAATTGTCAACTATTTAATTCTCATTTTCGACCTAAAAACCAAGCGCGCCCGGCGCCTCGTGAATGACACTTGACAGTTTGAATTAAGGAAGAGTCTGGACAATTATTGACTAGCACTGCTGCTTCAACCTGCTCAAGCCACAGTTTTGCTTCGTGTGAACCTTTTTCTCTATCGAAATTCTCAATCGTTTTGGAAAGATGACATTATATAAAAATCGCGTTGAATTGCATGATTTTGAGCAAATTTTTGCGTCAGTGTCATATTTTGTTGTATCATTAAATTCATTAAAGCTAACATTTGATCATTTGTCATAGAACTCCCCATTGTCGGTGAGCCATGCACTGAAGCTTGTTGACCTATATTAAAAGCCATG
>JAUMHM010000079.1:17977723-17988200 GCA_032362435.1 Melikaiella ostensackeni
TCGATGGACGGGCCGATCGAATCGAAAAAAACCGATCCGACAGTAGCACGAATCGAATGTCGGTTTTTCGACATTCGAAGCTCGTCCAATGTCGGTTTGAAATCGAATCGAATTTTTCTGCACACGTCTACTGTACACCTCTCTAACACATGCAACCATGATTCCTGCTCATACTTATATACTCTACACATATTCTCCTCTTCATTCATCCAATACCTAAATGCTCTTACCCCCTTTCTCATTCTGAATTTCACCACTCTATTCCATTTGCTCTCCTTTTTAATCTTTTTCATGTATTCCGGCTCCCTCTTTCTCTTCAACATCCTACACCAGCTTTTGTAGCTTGGCTCCGAAATTTTTTTCCATCTTTCCTCTCCTTGCCTTGCCCTCATCTCTGCCCCTTTTCCCTGTCATTCTCTACCCCTCATTTGCATACCACATCCAAACCTCATTTCGCATCTCTTCTTCCCATTTCCAACGTCCAACGTTACCCCTCCTCTCTTTGTCCATAATCTCCCGGGCACACGCTTGTACAATCTTGCTTCCCTCCCCCCGTCTCAGCTCCTCTTCAAAATTCCAGGATCTTTTCAGTTGCCTGGCCACCATTTTGTCTCGTCCTGTTTCTTCCCTCAGCATATAACCTGGGCAGCTCCAACTCATCCCAATGACCCATCTCAGAAATCTCTCATGCAGACTTTCCACACTCTTATGCTCCTGCGATCGCCAAATTTTTCCTCCATAACTCAACACTAACCACACTAGCACGTCGAATATCTACACTCTCATCCTCCAGTCGCCCTTCAACCTTCATTCCCCTATACCTCACACTTGTCCCAGTACTTTGCTTGCACATTCCAATCTCTTTTTCACCTGCAGTTCATTACTTCCTCCTGCTTCGAACCGAAATCCTAGGTAGCGAGACTCCTCCACCAACTCCACCACCTCGCTATCCATCTTTCATTCGTACTCTACTCTATACTTACTATTTCTAAGACAAATCATCTCAGTCTTACTCACATTCACTCTTAAATCTTTTTCTCTCATATACTAAAAACATCCTTGAAATGTACCTCTATGTCTTGTGACTTGACGCCTTTAAGACATCCTTTAGATCTTTTCATATCTTTAAAAGGTCCTAAAGACGTCCTCAAGAGGTCCGCCAAAAGACGTCTATAGGACAACCTTAGAACTTGTGTGCCCACTGGGTTATCTTTGTCTCCACAAATATCTCTTTTATTTCCTCTATGAAACTGTATACATCCCTTTTCTTACACCTGTCTTTCCAGCCTCTTCCTGAACACTTGCGCGTAAATTTTTCAGCCCACTGACATGAGTGTGATACTTCTATATTTCTCTACCTTCTTTCCCTCTCTTTTTTTAATTAACAGCACCCTTCGGCCGCCCTTCGCCTCTCCAAACCTTATTGCAAATCCTCCACATCTCTTCGTTTACCCCTTCTCCACCATACTTCAGTGCTTCATTCTCTAAGCGAGAAAAGTAATGGGACAATTGTGGGTTGTGAGGAAGAGAAGGTTCAAGGACGACTGGAGGATGTGAGTGTGGTTGTTTGACGTGCTAGTTTGGTCAGCGTTAAGTTATGGAGTGGAAATTTGTGGATGGAAGGAGCATACGAGTGTGGAAAGTCTGCATGAGAGATTACTGAGATGGATCCTGGGGGTGAGTTGGAACTGGCTAGGTTATATGCTGAGGAAAGAAATAGGGCCAGAAAAAATGGTGGTAAGGCAACTGAAACGATCCTGGAATTTCTAAAAGAAACTGATAAGGCGGAGGGAAACCAGATTGTATAAGTGTGTAGCCGAGAGATTATGGACAAATAAAGGAGGGGTAACGTGAGACGTTCGAAATGGGAGAAAGAGAGTTACGGAATGAAGTTTGAATGTGAAACGCAAGTGAGGGGTAGAGAATGGCAGGGAGTAGCAGAAGATATGAGGGCAAGGCAAAGAGAGGAAAGATGAACAAAAATCTCAGAGTAAAAAGATTAAAAAGGAAAGCAAATGGAATAGAGTGGTGAGATTCAGGATGAGAGGGGGGGGGGGTAAGAGCATGTAGGTATTGAATGAATAAAGAGGAGGGGAGATGAAGGGGGGGAGAGAGTATGGATGAGACTCTAAAGTGCATTTTGAATGGAAATGGTCAGGGTGAGGAATAGATGAAAAACTGGAAGAGTTGAGAGAGAGAAAGAGAGAGAGCAAGAGCGTGAGTAGGAGTGTGAACGAGAGAGAGAGATTTTACTTTTAAGTTATCGAAGGTATTTTTGATTTTTTGAACGGAGTGATTATCAAGGGTATGTTTCATTGCACAAATTCCCACAAATTTCTGCAAGTCAAGTTTTTGACGAGTTTTTTTTTACACAACCTAATCAACTTCCAAAACTGAGAATATTCTACGAACGTACTTTTTATTTGTTATAACTAACGAAACTGTACCAAACAAGATTTAAAATAAAGTTCAATAATTGTTAGAAGGTAAACAATAGCTAATCTTAAAATACGTTATTCAGAGAAAGAGATAATTAATTATAAAGAATAAAGTAGCGGGCAAGCCGGTTTTCCCCACACGCGCCGCTTAGCCCCATTTTACGGTTTCAGAAAATATTTGATTACAATGGTATTCCTTCATTAACATTTGTTTCTCAATAAGAAACGTTTTATCAGACTATTTTTTCGCGAGAAATTTTCTGTTCTTATCGTTGAAATAAATAGGATTTAGGCAAATAAATTCTATTGCTGAAGTCAACCACTTTTCATGCTGTACCTAATATTGATTTTATTATATTAATAAATCCCTTTGATTTTGAAACGATTCGAGCGTTTAAGAATTATACCAGATTAAATGTTTGATTGTTTAAATTTGAAATTCTCGAAATTATAATATATTATATAATATGAAATTACGTTATATATGTATAATATATAATAAATATATAATAAATTCTTTAGCGACTGCTAACATCATAGTTTGATGTTTGTTTCATAAAGTGCATATGCCTATAAGTTCAGAAAATGTTTAAAAAGCTTAAATGCTCAGTGTTTAAATTACAATCTTGATGTTCAAAAAAGGAACCTGATTTCCTAAACTGGGCCCCTTTTGAAAACTATAAATATAGTTTTATTCAGAACTTGATATTGATAAACTGTATTCGCCGTACATTTTTAAAACGATTATTAACCTTTATGACGCATCATACATGAAAAATACATTATGAGTCGTAAAATAAGCGTTGAATAAGGCTAAGTATGAAAATAGTATTAAAAAACGTGAAAGAAACTGAATATTTATAGAAAGCTGTAAAATTACATATATTATTTACCTTCGAACCAGAATTCATTGATTTAATGGGAAGAAGCAAAGTATTTTTAAGAAATTCGTGTTGGTGATCTAAAAGCAGAAAAAGGTTAGGTGAGGTTAGACGAGGTTGTCTGTGATTGGTGAAAAATTTGAATTTCTGGTTTTGCCGGCTAAGTCAGCTGCTACTCTAAAGGTAAAACAGATTACGCTTTTATCTACAGTTTCTAACCAGAACGGGCTCGTCTTAGGAACTACGCATCTTCTACGTTTCTTACATTATTTTTCTAAACAGCACAAAAATTGATCAAAAAACACGTAACAGATTTAAAGCGTAGAAAATCATCTATATGAAATAAGAACTAATTACAGTTTTAAATCACCACAAACTATTGAATTAGGACTTCTAAAGTAGGTAGGAATTTGTAATCTAAAGTGTTAAAATGATTTTTAATTTTTATAGTTTACTTGCACCCTTGAAAAAGACATTTGGTAACTAACTAGAAGGATACTGAGCACGAATATACGTACGTATTTTTTGAATATAATTTGTTCATATAAAGAAATGCAGGGGTGGCCGTCTTAGGAGGGGGGCCCTTCTTAGGCATCTCTCCCTTATAACCAGGCTATATATAACCGAACGTGTTAGTTATACGCTTACCCCGAAAGGTAAAGGTGGTATAATAATAACAATAATATTAATAATAAACGTAAGGGTGGTCCTGAAAAGGTTTTTTTTCTGAATTGGTTTCTCAACAAATTGTTCATTTTGGTGTCATAATGTCCCCTGAATTTTTACAGAATTAAAAAAAATATTTAGGGTTCTCTCAAGCCCATTTTTGCAAAAATTGTTCATTTTATTTCAATTACCGTTGTTAATGGATTATTTTACTTTGGAATACATTCATTCTTCTATTTTCTTTGACATACAAAAAAAAATAAAATGCATGTATGCCAAAGTAAAATAATTCATTAGCAGAGAAAATTAAAATAAAATAAGCATTTTTTGCAAAAATAGGTTGGCGAGATCCATAAATATTTTTTTGAATTCTGTCGAAAATCTTTTCCATATATTTCACTAAAAATTAAAAATGGAGGTATTTCAAAGCAAAATAATCCATTTACTACGGCAATTAAAGCAAAATAAGGAATTTTTGGCAAAAATGGGCCTCGAAGACCCCTTTTTTCAATTCTGTCAAAATTCAGGGGACATTTTGACACCAAGAGCAACAATCTGTAGTGGAGCCATTCCAGAAAGAAAAATCATTTTTTGGACCACCCTAATATATAATATAACAGAATAGAACTTTACATATTTTAAGGCTTCAAATTTGAAACAGGCTAAAGTTGTACGACTTTAAAATTAAAACTGAAATCTCAGAGTCTGGAAATTGAAGTTAGATTAAAAATGGTGTAGTATCAAAATATAAATTCCCAAATACAATATTGGTCAAATTTAAATCAGTTTTACTTAAGAATATACTTGCAAAAAATAGAAGAAAACGTTTCTTTAAAGTAAGAGAAAATTAAATAGTTTTTGGTTTATAATAGTTTTTTTTATGTGCAATTTAGACTTAGAGCCTACTTTTTTAATCTGAGATTTTTTTGCGCAAATAATGCGAACTGGATTTTATTCAGTTCTTAATTATTTTATTATGTCATAATAATTATTCTCATTTCTCACGTTTTATTATAAGAAAGAGAAGCGCTATTAAATTGTGAAATGTTTCTTCAGAGATTGAACTTGTTTTTTATTTTAAAGCCTTTCGGGCAATTCAAAAAAATTAATTAGTCTGAAATTTTATGGACTTGAAATAAAATTTAGAAATGGTAAAGAGGTATTCTTATCTACTCACTCGAATGGTTTGTGATTCGGCTCGCACGGATTTAACTCACTTCTGCTTCACTTGACAAAGTTGTGACTATAGAAATGCCTTTTAGACGTTCAAATGTGCTCTGCAGTTATTAATAGAGAGTGAAAAATATTGCGGACCGAAATATGCATGAAATCAAAGGAAATAATGATAATAATAAATGCAAAAAACTTTCCTTCATATTGATGTTTAATTTCATTTAATGAATCTAATTTCAAAAATTGGGAGGCTAAAATTTGAAGTCAAATCTTAGATTAGTTTCAATTAAATACTATTAACTTTCTCAATATTTAACTTCTCCTGCTCTGCTCAATTGAAAAATAAAATTCAATAATTAAACACATGAAACCATTTTAGTTAGGTAGAGGATTTTTTAAATCAAATTTGACCGAATTTTGTGTTTGAACATTACGAATTTTGAACGCTTTTAGATTTGAATCATCCAAATCTGAAAGCCTTTAACCTGAAAAAATTAAAATTAGACCATCTTCCTTCAATCTTAAAATCAATTTTAAATAATCCACACTTAAAATCTCCTTACTTCTAATGATTCCTGTTTGAGTTTTTAAAAAATTGAAATATTTCAAATCTGAAGTCCGTGGTATTGTCAAAATAATTTCATTATGAAATTTTTTGTCCTAAAATAATTCAAATTTGGCGAAATCAAAATAGTAACAGATTTTTTAAATCATGATGATTGTTGATTTAAATTCTTGAATGAGGATGATTTTTGAAATTCTAGACCCCCTTCCCCTTATTGTGAGGATTCGTAAGATTTTCGTGACCCCCCCCCCCCTGTTTCTCAAGTAAAATTTCATATTTTTACTAAATATATCAACAATATGACAATCATTTTCACTGCAATCAAGATTTCAAGGGATTTTAGGGTATTTCAAAGGACTACCAACTATTTCAAAGAATTAAAAATTTATTTATGGGATCGAGCGAGATTTTCAAATATTTTTAGAAATATCCTGAAAAATCAAGGGATTTTAACAGATTTGAATGGATCACAAAAGTTTTAGGGCGTTTAAAACGATTTCAAAGGATTACGAGAGATTTCAGGGTTTTTAAGTGATTCCAAAAGATTTCAAAATTTTGAAGAAATTACCTAGTACCATTTCATAGAGAATCTCGTTTATTTTAAAGTCTCTTAGAAGATTCTAAAGGACTTCAAGAAGTTTAATAAAAATTCAAGAGATTTTACAGGATTTTAAGAGATATCGAAGAATTTTAAAGGATATCAGGGGATTTTGATAGGATTTCGAAAATTTGAAGGGATTTGAAGGAATTTCTTAAGATTTTAGAAGATTCCACTGGATTTCAAAAGATTTCAAAAGACTTCAAAGGGTTTCACCAGATTTTGAGAGATTTAATAAGTCGATTTCGGTGATTGTACGGGGTACTTTTGAGAAATTTAAATGGCTTGAATGCGATTTTAATGACTTTGAAAATTTTTTTTAGGGATTTTGAGGGATTTTAAGGAAATCAAGAACGATTTCCGAAGATCACGAAGGATTTTAAGGGATTTCAAGAATTTGAAGGAATTACCTAATACAATCTCATACAGAAACTCGTTTTTTTCCAAGGGTTCTTATAAGATTTTGAGGGAATTTAAGGAGTTTAATAAGAATTCAAGAGATTTTACAGGATTCCAAGAGATATCGAAGGATTTTGAGGATGTCAGCGGATTTTGATAGGATTTCGAAAATTTCAAGGGATTTGAAAGACTTTCTTAAGATTTTAGAAGATTCCACTGGATTTTAGAAGATTTCAAAAGACTTCAAAGGATTTCACCACATTTTGAGAGATTTAATAAGTCGATTTCGGTGATTGTACGGGGTACTTTTGAGAAATTTAAATGGCTTTAATGCGATTTTAATGGCTTTGATTTTTTTTAGGGATTTTGAGGGATTTTAAGAAAATCAAGAACGATTTCCGAAGATCACAAAGGATTTTAAGGGATTTCAAGAATTTGAAGGAATTACCTAATACAATTTCATACAGAATCTCGATTTTTTCAAGGGCTCTTATAAGATTTTAAGGGACTTCAAGGAGTTTAATAAGAATTCAAGATATTTTATAGGATTTCAAGAGATATCGAAGGATTTTGAGGGATTTTAAGGAAATGGAGAACGATTTCCGCAGATTACAAAGGATTTCAAGGGATTTCAGAAGTTTTCAAGAATTTGAAGAATTTACCTAATACAGTTTCATAGAGAGTCTCGATTTTTTCAAGGGCTCTTATAAGATTTTAAGGGACTTCAAGGACTTCAATAAGAATTCAAGGGACTTTACAGGATTTCAACAGATACCGAAGGATTTTAATGGATTTTGAAGGATGAAAGGGTATTTTCATTGGATTTCGAAGATTTCAAGGAATTTGAAGGAATTTAATAAAATTTCAAAAGATTCCACTGGATTTTAAAAGATTTTAAAAGATTTTCAGGGATTTCACCAGATTTGAAAAGATTTAATGAAGCGGTTTCGGTGATTTCAC
The DNA here is from genome assembly GCA_032362435.1 of Melikaiella ostensackeni. Classification (NCBI taxonomy): domain Eukaryota; kingdom Metazoa; phylum Arthropoda; class Insecta; order Hymenoptera; family Cynipidae; genus Melikaiella; species Melikaiella ostensackeni. The sequence continues at coordinate 17,985,404 of JAUMHM010000079.1, forward strand.
AGAATACCAAAGGTTTTTAAGAGATTGCAATGGATTCGAAGGTATATCCACGGCTTCTAGAGGATTTCTTGAAATTTCTAAAGATTTAACAGAATTTCACAGAAGGTCCGAATATTATGAAGGATTTTAAGGGATTTTGAGAAATTTAAATGGGTTTAAAAAGATTTTAATGGATTTAAAAATATTTTTAGGGATTTTAAGGAAATCAAGAACAATTTCCGCAGATTACAAAGGATTTTAATGGATTCCAAAAGTTTTCAAGGAACTACAAAAGTTTTAAGGTATTTCAAACGATTCCGAATGATTACGAGAGGTTTCACAGATTTTAAGTGATTTTGAAAGATTCCAAGAATTTGAAGAAATTACCTGAAACAATTTCATAGAAAAAATCGATTTCTTCAGGGGCTCTTACAAGATTTTAAGGGACTTCAAGGAGTTTAATAAGAATTCAATAGATTTTACAGGATTTCAAGAGATATCGAAGGATTTTCACGGATTTTATAGGATGTCAGGGGATTTTGATTTGATTTCGAAGATTTTAAGGGATTTGAAGGAATTTCATAAGATTTTAAAAGATTCCACTGGATTTCAGGTAATTCAAAAGGACTTTAAGGGAGTTTAAAGGATTTAAAGCGATTTAAAGCAGTTTTTATGAAATCACGGGATTTCAAAGCATTTCAACAGATTTTAAAAGATTCCAAAGTAGGTCCGCGGATTTTAAAAGAGTTCGTAAGATGTCAAAAGTTTTAACGGAATTTCAGAGGATTTCCGAATATTATTAAGGATTTTAACGGATTTCATGGGATTTCGAGAGATTTCGAACTATTCCAAGAGAAATCACAAGATTTCAAAAGATTTTAAAGGATTTTAAGAGATACCGAAGTATTTTCACGAATTTTGAAAGATGTCAGGGGATTTTAATTGGATTTCGAAGAATTCACGAGTTTTAAAGGAATTTCGTAATATTTTAAAAGATTCCACTAGATTTCAAAAGATTTCGAAGGGCTTGAAGGGATTTTAAAAGATTTAGAGCGATTTGAAGCGATTTTGATGATTTCGCGGAATTTCAAAGAATTTTAAAAGATTTCAAAAGACTCCAAAGTATATCCACGAATGTCAGAGGATTTCGTAAGATGTCAAAAGATTCAATGGAATTTCAAAGGATTCCCGAATATTATGAAGGATTTTAAGGAATTTCAAAGGATTTTGAGAGATTTTGAAATATTTCAAGGCACATCACAAGATTTCAAGGGATTTTAATTGGATTTCCAGTATTTCACGGGATTTGAAGGAGTTCCATAAGATTTCAAAGGATTTTGAGGGATTTTAGTATACTTAAAGCGGTTTTGATGATTTCACGGGATTTCGAAGGATCTTGAGACAGATCAAAAGATTCCAAAGGATTTCCGAGTATTATAAGGAATGGAGGATGTTAAGGAATTTCGAGGAATTCTAATGGCTGCTGAAAGATTTTAATGGATGTTAAATATATTGAGGGATTTCAAGAGATTGAGAAAGGTTCTCCCGGATTTTATATTTCAATGAATTTTTAATGGATTTCAAAGATTTCAAGAGCTCTTGTAATATTTTGAAATATTTCAAGGAATTCCAAGGACTTTAACCGGTTTTCAGAGAATTTAAAGGATTTCCAGGGAGCTCAATCTGTTTAAAGGGATTTCAAGAGATTATTTACGATATCCATGAAATTTAAGGGATTTTAAAAAAATTTCACATGATTTAAAAAATGTTTAGGTATTTACAAAATCTTCAAAAGAATTCACGGGATTTTAAAGGATTGTAAGATTTTGGAAGCTCTTCCAACAAATGAAAGAAATCTTATTTCGTTAGAAGTAAAAAATTTTCAGTTCCAATTCATTTTGCGAGTTTTCAAAATCTTTTGAAAGAATGTTTACAAACATAATCTCTAACGGAGTCATTTTGTGTAACAGAAGTGCATAAGGAGCCTTAAAATGAGAAAAGTATGTCTCCAAACATCAGTATGATCGGTTCATTAGAGACAATCTTATAACAAGGAAGAAAGAGAGAGAAAAAGGATTTATAGTTTTATTACTGAATATTTAAATTTCCAATCATTAAAACTTACTTTATTTCAATTTTTATATGTTACAGATTTTAAACATTAGAGTTTAAGAGATTAAGCGATATTCAATTATAATTGTCGTTTATAATTTTTATTTCAAAGTCAAAAGCATTCAACATTTTATCACTACACTTCTAAATCGTCAAAGTTTGTCTTATCTCAATTTATTTCCCAAAAGTAATAAATAAATAATTAACTAAATTGTATGAGACGTCTTTTCATTATATTTATTTTCATAACAGAGTATTTTTAGGATCAGAAAAAAAATAAAAACAAACAGAGCCATTGTTTAACTCATATTTATTCTAAATTTCCTTACGTTTTGGCAACTACTGCATGACTTTCTTAAAGGTAACCTTAATATAGTTACAATAAGTTAGTAATATAAAAAAATAGGATAAATAATAATTTCATAAAATGATATAAATTATTGGGGATTTAAATATGCTATGCGACACTTTCGGTCCCTACGCGAACTAACCAATATGGCCGTGGATGACATATTAAATACGCGTAAAGCATCACGAAAACTCGCAAAAACATAGCGTTGAACTGTAATGATCGTCGAACTGAATAAATAAGTGCTGTAAAAAGTAGCTCTGATGAGAAAAATAATTCGGAGCTGATAATTATTTGCTCCAATAATGGAATTTGCACGTCAGTATCGAAAATCAACAAGTTTCGGAGGTTGTTGCG
>JAUMHM010000079.1:17993181-18009080 GCA_032362435.1 Melikaiella ostensackeni
CCCCCCCGAAGTCCAAGGAATGCCTTACGTAAGTTTCCTCTTCCTAATGATGTTTTTTAAATACGTTTATTGAAACCAGTTTTGTTTGTTACAATTATTTTTCATACTATTATACATATTATATTATTACATATTTCTTTTATTTCTTTTTTATTATGTAATAGTTCATATTACATATGTGAAATAAATATAGAGTCGAGGAGCAAAACCATTCTTCAAATTGGTTGTACACCCTTGAAATCTCATGAGATTCTTTTGAAAATTTTGTGAATCCCTTAAGACTTCTCAAATAATGTAAAAATTCCTTGAAATATTTGAAATTCAATGGAAATCGTACATTTTAATTTCTTTAAATCCCTTTTAAACGATTGAGTCCCCTAAAAATTTCTCGAAATCCTATGAAAACTGCGAAGATCTCTCAAAATTTCTTGAAATTCCGTGAAATCTTTTGAAATCCTTGAAATCGCTTGAACTCTTCAAAATCCCATAAAAATCCCTCATAACTCATTTAAATCTATGATAATCCCTTGAAATCTTCAAAGGTCGGCTCAAGTTGGTGAAATTCCGTGAGATTTTTCGAAATATTACGAAATCCCTTGAAATCTTTGAAATCCCTTTAAAATTGATTGAATTCTTTAAAATCCGTGGGAATCTTTCCGAATCTCTTAAAATACTGAAAATCCCTATTTTAAAATCAATTAAAATATCTCAGAATCCTTTAAAATCCTTTATAATATTCGGGGATCCTTTAAAATTCCGTTAAATCTTCTAAAACCTTACGAAATCCTTTGAAATCGTATGAATTACCCTAAAAAATTTTCAATACCTCCAAAGCTTTTGGAATATTTTGAAATCTCTCGAAATCCTTTGGAATCCCATGAAATCATCGAAAAATGATTTTAATCTAAATAAAAATCTAAATTTTAATCTAATTCTAATGCTTCAAATCTCTTAAGATCCGTTAAAATCCCATAATTTTCTTCAAAAATCTTTGCGAATCTTATGCAATTCCTTCAAATCACTTTCAATTTTCCAAATTCACTTAAAATGTCTTGAAATCCTTCAAAATTCGTAATAATACTTTGGTGTCTCTTGATAGCCCCTAAAATCCTTTCAAATCACTAGTTTACAGCCATTTCGCTCACCATATCTCACTATGATTTCCCCATGTATTTTGGCCCACTACACACGAAAATCACGCTCAAAAATTTTTTATGGAAGCGTTCTCGAGATATCTGAATTTTGGCGTTCCACCAAAAAAATTCATAACTCCATCATTTATCCATGAATTTTGATCAATAGTAGATTTTTTTTCGTGAAAGTGTCAGCATCGCGTGAAAGAATAAAGACCGGGCAAATATTTGCGATTTCTGTTTTTCTCAGGACAATGTTTGAATTTTGACCTCGATTTTCGCAAAAAAATACAACTTTTCCAACTTATTAAAATCGCTAGCACCTGAACTACTGGGCCAATCTGCAAACTTTAGAATACAAAATTATACAGGATTCAGTTGCCTTCAATCTGAGTGCTCGTCCAGGCAAATTGGTCAATTACAACTGGAAATATACTCAAAAACGTCGACACAACTCTGAAAATCGAAAGAAAAAAATTTTCGAATATTTATATCTCAACAACGCTTCCATAAAAAAATTTTTGTTTGTGATTTTCGTGTTTAGTGGGCCAAAATACAAAAATAATCATATCAAGATGTGGTGGGCTAAACAAATTTTTAATTCTGTTAACTACTGAATTCCGTGACTTCTTTTCAAATATTTCCTTCAAAAGCTCTCAAAATCTGTTGAAAAGATTGAAATTCCGTTAATAATTTCAAATTATTACGAGACCCCTTCAAAATTCATTCAAATCTTTAAAATCCGTGGGGATCTTTCCGAATTTCTTGAAATCCCCTAAAATAATTGAAAATCCACCAAAATCCTTTAAATCATTTGACGACCCGTAACTTCTTCTCAAATATTTAGAAATCTCTCAAAATCCCTTGGAATTCCGTAGAATTCTTTGAGATTTCGTGAAATCTTTTGATATATTTCAAATCGCTTGAAACCGTCCACTCCCATGAAAAACACTTTGAATCTCCAAAAATTGGTTAAAATCCTTTAAATTCGTAAAATATTTCGAAATTCCACGAGATCCATTGAAATTCTTGAAATTGCTTTGAAATTCATTCAAATCTTCAAAATCCGTGAAAATCTTTCTGAATCTTTTTACATTCCTTACAATATTTAAAAATCCATTAAAACCTTTTCATTGCCATTAAAATTCCTCGAAATCTCTGAAAATCCTTTATAATATTTGGAAATCCTTAAGAATGCCGTTAAATCTTTTGAAATCTTACGAAGTCCCGTAAAACACTTTGAAATCTTCGAAAATCTTTTGTAATTCAGTAAAATGTTTTGACATTTTATGAAATATCTTCAAATTCCTATAAATCTCCGAGATCCAATTATCATTTCCTAATATCCTCTTCTTTCATAAGAATACTTCGGTATCTCTCGAAATCCTTTGAAATTCTTTAAAATCCCTTAATTTCTTCTGAGATATCTCGAATTCTCCCAAAATTCTTTCTAATCCGCCAAAATCGTTAATTTCTTAAAATACCTGATAATCCGTCGAAATCCTACAATATCTCTTGAAATCCCGTTAAATCTTTCAAAATCTGAATAAACTCCTTGGAGTACAACAATCTTACGTATCCTCAGGATAGGAAAGGGGCGGGAAGGTCTGAAATTGCAAAAATCATCCTTACGTAAGTAATGGACGTTCCCTTATATTTAGTATTCGATAGTGGGAAATTACAATATTTGCTTAAGAAAAAGTATATGAATTCATTTAGGGCTATATATGGTATATTAATTGAAAGAAGGTTATAGAAATGGGAAACGTGATGAATATAAATTCTTAATGAAAGAACGCGATTGTGTAAGATTTTCAGATTTGTTGAAACAATAAGAAGGCAATATTGTGAAACTTGTCAGCAGGCTGAGTCACCTGAACAAATACCTCAATGTTCCAAAATGGAAAAACAAGGATTATTTACACACCTTATCTATTTTAACATACTTAATTCACTTTAAAAATAATACCTTTCATGCTTATACTCTCTTGGAAACACAAAGAAATCCGATAAAATACAACAGTACGCACCTGACAAATGTCACGTACACAATTTCATATAAAAAATTATCCACAGCAAAGGTTCTCTAATTTAACAAAACTGCTTTCATTGAAAGTAATTGGAACTTGGTTTTTTGAAAATGTATAATAAATTAAAAATTTGTTAAAAAATAAAATCAATAAAATAGAAAAATAAATGAAATCAAATAACACTCATTTTTCACGCATCGTATCAGTTGATATTCATAAATATGACAGTCTAAACAAATTATTTCTTTAATCCGGAGTTCCATAGAAAAAGAAATATCAAATTATTGAAAATCATTCATTAATGATTCAAAATAATAATCTATGGACACTTTTATATTTGACGAGATGTATTCATTCATATTCTTGAAGATTAATGTTTAAAAAAATTATTTCATCAAGTTTGATCGCGCCTAGGGCGAATTTCAGGACTATTTTAACGAATGCAGGATAAATTCATAAGAGTTCAGAGTGAATTCAAAATTATTTAAATTATATCCAAAATAATTCTAAATAATTGAAAAAAATCCAGGAAATCCCACTGATTTCAGTAAAACGGGAGTAAATTTAGAAGAATTTGAAGAAATTCAAGATAATTTGATGGAATTCATAACAATTACATGAAAGTATTGCCTATACTTTATTATACATTTTCTCGTTATGTACGAAGTTCGCAAAAATGCGCTTTTTCCCCATGTTATTTTCATAGGAATGTTGAGTTTTCAGTGCTTCTATATTATAAAATTTGCAAATCACGAAAGCATCAAACTGTCAATTTTAAATTTCAAAACTTCAAGCAGCTTGAGATTTTTCCTTTCTGCAGGCTTCAAGGTTAAAATTCATTTTTGGATGTTCTGAATTTGAAAGTGTCTAATTTTTCACATCTCTCTTCAAATCTGAATCAGTGTAAAATTGTACTAATTAGATTAGTAATCGAAACGTTCGAATAATAAAACAGTTACATGTACTCAGAATAAAAATTTGGTAATCGCAACAAAACCTTTTTATTGAAGTACTTTTTCGGTTCACAAAAAAATTCCATTCATTAACCCAAACCTGCTTTGTCCACCCAACGAAATATTTCGTTCAATCCTCGTTTATTTATGGAATTTTTAATGTGAAGTACCATTTTTCACGATCAAAACAACAACTTTTCTTCTCATTAAGAAAATGGTCCAGAGTAAATTTGTAGATCTTTTTGAGATGAACAATTTTAGTTTTCATAATTTCTTTCGCATCTACCATAGTTTTGCTGGAAAATGGAATTTTTAATAAAATTTTGCACGCTTCAAGCATAAACTGTGCATCTTATGAAAAAATTGCCCAAAGAAGACCTGTAGACCTTTTTGAGATGAATGATTTTGCTTCTAGAGATTTTTTTTGTATTCCGCATAGTTTGGCCGCAAAATTGAATTAAAAATTTTTCTAATAACATTTTCGATGGTTAAAACTAGAACCGGTGGTCAAAAATACTAGGCCTTAAAGAAGTGTGCCAAGGCTCAGTCCAATCTGATCAGTCTTTTGAAAGTTATCGTGCCTACACTGTTACAGATTACATACAGATAGACACCTTCGTAAAAATCGTTTTATCTGACTCAGGGTGTCTCAAAACGTGAAGATTTGATGAAAACCGACGAAGCCAAACTAAAATAAAACTAATACTTTCTCATTCAGGATGAGAATCTAAAAATTAAAAAATTCCCATTGGATTGAGTAAAATTGGGAGGAACAGAATTCTTTACGAACTCCAGTAGAATAGTATATTTTCGTACTTGCGAATGCCAAATATCTTTATTTGATGTAGGTATATGGTATATGTTTTTTGCATGCTTTAGATTTGAAGAAAAAAGTGTTGTATTTTAAGTTTGCAGCTTGCGGTAGAATTTGAGATGGAAAATATCTTAAAAATAACAGTTCTGAATGAAGTTGTTGTATGTTGTGTGTAAAATAGTGAAAACATTGGATTACAATCCCTGTATTTTTGTCGCAAGACGTTACAATGGAAATAAATACATAAATGAATCAATAAATGGCTAAACTTTGTTATTCAAATACTGGTACTATTGATTCCAATGAAATTAATAAGAATTGGGGTAATGAGCTGGAGGTTATTGGAGGACCAGTGAAAAATATCAAAGAATTTTATTGAATTAGTAAAAAACCGAAATTAGCTGCATTACAGAAAGATTTCTTGATAAAACGCAAGATTCATGGGGGTTTTCCGAAAAAGATTTTTGATATTAAGAAAAGAGTTTGCTTTGATTTTAATAATAAATGAAACAAAGAGGCATTAAATGAGGCCACTGATAAATTCAGAAAATCTAGTTTGAATCTAGTTATAAAAGATTGTCATGTACAAATAAGCTATTTCAATGAAAATGTAAAGAAGACTCTTTATAATTTAAATAAACAAGTACCGGATTACGTCACCAAACAATGCCTTGCAAGAGAAACTGAATTAAATGAAAATGCCTTTAATAATAATTATTTATCATGAAGAAAGAAGATAAGAAAGCTATGAATTAAAAAAGAGATCTTGCGAGATACAACAGAATTTGGGATGGAGTCATTTATTTAGATCTTCAAGAAGATACCTCATTTATTTTTGTTCACGTAAGGTTTGTTTCTTTGAGGACCACCACAATATTTCCCTGTATGGCGTCTAGAGTAACATCTTTCACAACTATTTTCCCACCGGAATAGTCTTTTACGTACTAAATTCCCTATATTACCGGATTTCGTGGCTTTATTTTCGTTTACAAATTTATATTTTTTATTTAGTATCCCTAGCATTTTCCTAGCTATTCTTCTTCTTGCTCTCATTTCAGAATCGGCAAAATCGCTTGTTATTATGAACAAATTTTCTTCTTTCCTGATTGAGCATGTGCCTAAAAATAATCCTGTTTCATTTTTTGAGTTTTAAATAAAAAGTTCTGGTTTATCAGGTATAATGTATACTGGTCTTGTAAAATCATATTGAATGCTGAAATTTCCTAATTTTGTAATTTCACAGATAGGAGGTTTGGTTTCTACTATTTGTGCATTCGACTTTGCTTCATTCGGGGAAGACATGTTTTTTATTTTGAGATAAATTTTAGTAGAATTTCTTCAGTTTGACAGGGTTCAACCTCTTATTCGTAGCCTAGTTGAATATCGTTTATATTGTAAGAAAAGTGTTGTACGCATTCAAAACACGTGTGAGCTCTACGTTTTGGATACGTTAATTCTGCTTTGCAGAAACTATATTCAGTATAAACTCTGTTTATTAGACCTGTGGGATGTCAGTTACCCCTTCGATTACAATTGATTCGAAATGAGCCTGGTAGTAGATTGTAGCAATTATTACAAAGTCCTCCTCGACCTGCTGTGTGTATCCACAAGGGGGTATGTTTGAGAGAATTTGAAAAACACGAGTGTGATATAAGTTTTTCGTAGGATGTCAATTCCAGTGAATATAAAAGTGCCGTTGGTATTACGGGAATTATTGATACGATGTTAGTGTTCACGGGTTCCGGCATCACTCCCGGGAAGGTACATTTGTGGTAAGTATTCTTATTTGAGGCTGAAACTCGTTATGTGAGTTGATTTAGTTTTACGTATGGTGTATATCGGTTTAGGAAAGATTTAATTGACATGAGATTTTAGAGGAAAGGAATAGGAAGATAGTGGAGCTATTTGATGTCTGTCTATAGACAGTAATTGTTGGCTATTTACTAGCTTTTAAATATTTCATAGCTGTTCGTGTATACGATTGGAGGAACTAATTTTTGTTTCATTTATCTGATTCTTTGGGAAAAATGAAATAAAAGAGTATGGCATTATTTCATAGTGTTATTTGAAACTGGGACTGAGGAATTGAGAGAACTTGAGAGATTGTTTTTACCAGAAGAGATGGGGATATGGGCAGAGGATTAAAAATAAGGTGAGAGTTTATATAATGGATAATAGAATTTAAAGGATTGAAGGAATGTATTGAGATATGAGAAAGGTTAATATAGTGGAGTATGCGAGTTCTCATTATTGTCGGTATAATTGTATGTTCAGACCGGGATTTCTTCTGAAAATGTTGCTATTTGGTTTATTCTCATATCAGGAATTGATGTTGGTGAACTTTCACGGTTTCAAATGTTTAGATCGAATTCTGTTTCTGAACCTTGAATCGTTTCTCTTTTGACCTTGCTTACTTGGATCTCAAAGTCGTCCATATAAAATATATGAGTGTCCTCATGGTTGCGATTATCAGGTCGGCCATAGATGTACCCACGAGAATTGCGTAGTGCGAGAGGTAGTAGCAAGAGTGTGTTGCAAAAGAGAAGAAGGAACGTGGTGTCACCCTGAAAGACGCCCCTCTGAAAGGGGACGCTGTAAGTTGTCACACGGTGTTTTCCAGATGAGATAGTGAATCTGGCTTTGCAAAGAGGTATCAATCTCTCGATGCATCCCACTATGGATTGATGAACCTTCAAGCCTTCTAATAGAGAGATGATAAGTCTATGCGAGGCTGAATCGAAAGCTTTACGGTAATCAATCCAGGCCATCGACAGATTGCGACTGTAGGCTGCAGCATCTTTACAGACGCTTCTGTCGCGATTAGCAGGTTTTCCCGAAAGCCTGCTACGCCTCTTTCCGATCCACGTTGTTCGTAGATCTCTCTCCACATAGGTTCAATCGTCTTAACAATCCTGTCATTCTGGATTGCTGTAGAGATCTTATACAGCGTGTTTAGACAAGTGATTGGCCTGTAGTTTCTTGGGTTGGACAAGTCGCCCTTCTTCGGTATGAGTTCAGTGCGTCCTAAGACCAGCTAGTGAGGAATGGGCGTCTCTGACTTTAAATATGAGGTGACGATCCGGGCCAGATGTTATTGTGTAGAAAAAAAATTCTTCCACAAGAAGTTCTTGATAGAATCCGGTCCGGCGGCGCAGAAGTTCTTCGTGCCCCTTAGTGCTTTCTTCACCTCTTTGACAGTGATTGGTGGACATTGTTTCTCGGACGTTATGAGGTTGTTGCACAGCTCCTTGAAACGCATGATTTTCCTAGTGTCTTCATGCAATGGGTCTTAAACTTCGTAAATCTCTCTCCAAAAAGTCTCTACCTCCTCGGACGTAGGCGGATTACTGACAGGAACAGGGTGATCGCTTAAGATGCACGATGGGTCAGCGAGAAACTGTTAATTCTTCCTGACTCATGCCTCCCTCTTCTGTATTCTCCTTCTGGCGTCAGGTAACATCCGTATTTTCTCAACAATGCGCTGCCTGCTAAAGCTCATGCCGCATCATAAACTGAACAAGTGATAGTCCAGATGTCGGAATCCTTCGAGAGATCCTTACAAAGGGCGTCATCCATTTCAGCCCGATCTTGGGGCTTAGGAGGAACCTGGATGTTGATGTTTCTCCTCACTCTGAAGTCGCCATCATCTCTCATGTGATGCCTGATTCCCGTAGTTGGTCTTCATTTCGCTTCCACTTTTCCGCCTGAGGCTTGGTCTTCCGTTTCGCGTATATATCCTATCTGCAAGAGGTTGTCGGCGCGGTTAAGCAAACTTCTGTTGCGAAACGTGCAAAAGCTCTGAATGTTTTTGTCACCGCAGAGTGTGCAGGCGCGCCATGAAACCCCTGAGAGCAGGTCTGATGCTGGCATCGTATCAATCCAGCAAGTCATTTCTGAGTCGATCCGTCCACTCAAGACCGTCTTGCCGATCTCTCATCGTATTCCCATCCAAATTATTTGCAGCACCCCTAACTCTAGGGCGATCGGCACTGTTTGCCGACCCATTGTCGATTGCTATGAGCATTCGATCATTTTGAACCGCATTCACAACTGGGTTTGGTGCTGTCATAGTTGTTCCTACGAGAAACCAGGGAAGGGGTTCGTCCACCCTTGCAGAGTCCCGCATGCAGGAGTAAGGCTGATACTCTAGGAGGTCTTCTGGTATGCCAGACACATAGTTTGAGGATACCTCACCCAGGTGCCATTCAGCTTTCGGTACGGTTGTTCACGCCGTAGCCTGGGGGTTGGTTTTTCCTGCGAGACCATCCTTGGACAATTGTCCGCGACTGCTTCTTAACATTTGTAACCGTATTCAGCAGAAATCCTTGGCACAGGGACCCTCTATGTGCTACCTGAAGACGCGGTCCGTGGCTTTGTTATAGGCCCTCCGATTTGATTCCAAGGGGACCGAACCGAATATATATATATATATATATATATATATACCCGCTCCTCATTTTCATTGAAAAAGGCATGCATAATGACTTTTCGCTCTTCATCGTTAATGGTCAGGCTGTCAAAAATCTTTTGTTGTTGATCTATATTCTAGCTGCTCGACTTCTGCGAAGACCTGAAAACCTGTGGACATTGCATGTCGTCTGGGCTTACCCACGATTTCTAGATTAACGAAAAAATTTGAGAAATCGCTCTCTGAATCAAATAGTTTTTTTTGTGTGGAGACTTTGTGTAACCCAAGTAGTCACCCTACTCAGTTAATCATAGAGTTACTCAAAAACTGTGGCTTGTGTGTCTAGACTAGCCTAACCTGTTTCTTATAAATTTGCCTTCTCTTCCTTCCTCCTTTTGCTTTTGCTTTTGCCATTTCCACTGCGGCAACCTGGACATCCCTACAGACCTATTGCTAAAAACAAACTCTCAAAAGAAAAAAAAAAGGAGATTACGGACTCATTTCAATTGCACCATAGCGGAGTAAAAAGTAGGTTGGACAATGCCTCAAATGGAAATGAATGATTTGTCGAACACTGGATCATGTGGAATTTCCCCATTTTATAAAATAATATGATGTTGGCTACACTGAAGCGTACGTAACACGCGATCAATCGTGTATTCGCTGAAAAACGAGGCCCTGGTAGCATCTCTCGGATTTTTCTCCGAAATAGAGACATGTCGATTTGCTAATCCCTTTGCGCATTACTGAACCTCCGTTTTGAGGGTTCCCGAATTCTGGGGCGTCCACCTCAGATCATTTTGTTCCTTTTCAGTGTATTTTCGTAGAAGCTTGCTTTTTGAGAACTCTTTCCCTTCATTTGAGTTAAGACTAATTCATAGAGGTTTAGAGGTTTAGTATAGTATTAATTCTAATTGAGAGAAAATAATGACAACTATTTTTGCATAATATCTCTTATAAAATGTCGTCTTCCGCACCATAACAATTTATGATACCATAAAATTGGAGGATATTTTCAAAAAAAGTATTCAGCAAAACATGCAAACGTTTAGATTGAATGAAAATTTTTTCTCACTTAAAAAAATAAGTCTTCCTCATGGATTTACAGGCTAGATGGCAAACTGAAATTTGTGAGCTGGTCGCCTGTTCACGAAGTATTCATTGTTAAGTGCATTCGAAGCCAATACTGGTTCATTCGCCATAGTGCTTATGCGTACTTTAACCCTTTTATGGTAAGCACGGCCATTCGCATCAGGATCTATGAATGGAAACAAACGTGCAAACCAGATATATCCAATGATGTGGTCATCATTTACTTCCACTGCATACCTCCTACCTACTGGTAATGTATGCCAATTGAAGAGGCCATCTCCGTAATACCTAATAGTAGGTACTACATAACACAAATTTATTCCTTCATTATATATGCCCTCTCTATTTGGATGAGCTAATTCTGCAAAAGGAAATTATATGACGAAAATTGATTGTTGTATTAATTCTTGGATTAAATTATGAATTAACTATAATTATCCGCGACTTCATTCATTCATTCATTCATTTATTTATTTTGTCCACTTAAAGCTCCTATGTTTCTGCTCGCTTTTCACGTGTTTTTTGTCTCGCGTTTGTTGTACTTCCATTCAAAGCGGCATGAAGTTGTCCCACTTGAATGGAAAGGCTTTATCGTTGATTTTCAAGTTACTGATTTTGCATTTTGGATTAAAATGATTGAATTTTAAGGAAAGCGTGGTATAAAATTTGAAAATAATTTATTTTCAGCGACTTGGCTTCAAGATCCTAACATAAGAATTCCTATATTTTCAAATGAAGTTTGTCATTGTTTGACTTTGAAAGCTTTGATTTTGAATTCATCAATTTTGAAAGTTCCTAATAAGAAAGCATATGATTTTCAACGTTTCTAGGATAGTTAATCTTAAGCTGTTCACAATGTTTGAAATTTCTCAATTTTAGACGGTGAAAATGACACTAATTTTTATAGACAGAAATCACATTTTTTGGTCAGAAAATCTATTCAATCACTTTAAATGTCACTTGACACCAGAAGATATAATACTTATACTTAACACTTATCATCTTTATAATTTCTATAATTTCAATTAAAAATTATAGTTTTCAATGCATCATTCTGAAACAGTTAAATTCTTGAGGCCTTGAATTAAAAGTTTGGAAATTTTTTTCTTGAACTTCCGTTTCCGACATGAAAGAGTGAGGTAGCGACGAATGTGTGTGATGATTGAGGGGAAGGCTACCGAGGGGATACAGGATGAAGGTACAAGGGGCGAAGAGAAAAAATAATTAAGGCAGAGTAGTGGGAGAAAGGATCATGGGAATAAGAAAGGATTTAATAGGGAAGAAGAAAGATTGGAATGGGTTCAAAAAACAAAAAAAAGGATTGATGGAAGAAAGGATAAGGTTAGAAGAGGAGATGTGGAAGATAGTGCGTGTACATATAGACGAACATATGAAGAGGAAAATAGAGATGGTAAGAGAATTATTGGAGGAAAATGCGGAAGGGGCGAATCTTATCAGAGGAGGAGACACCAAAGCAAGAACAGTTGAAAGATGAGGAGAAGAACGGAAAAAAGGAGAATGCACTAGAAGCGATTTCCAAGAAAAAGCGGTAAATCGAGAGTAAAGGAAATTACTAAACAGATTGGAGGACTGAGAATGGTTCACCTCAAATGGAAATATAGAGGAAGATGAGGAAGTAAAGTATCCTCATACGGGACAAAAAGGAACAGTAATACAAGACAAGAGATAGGGGAGTACGAGGAATGGGATTATTTGCCACTAATAGTGACATTGAAGATTGGAGGAAAGAGTTCAGAAAGTAGTCAGCAAAGGGAAAAGAAAAGAATCAGCTGAGATGAAGATTGTAAGGGATGAGGAAGAAATATATAAAGTAGTAAATAGAGAGAGGAAAAAAAGGAAGAGAGTTCATTAGGAAATTGAGATGTGAGAATGGAAAAAATATTTGTTGGAATTATCAGGGGTAGTGGAAAATTAAATAAAGAAAGGACGGAGATAGCGAAGGTAGGAGTATAAGGAAGAGGATATCGCGAGGGAAGAAACAGCGAGGACGATAGGGTCACTGAAAAAGAAAAAGGTAGCGGCTAAAGATGATATCACAAATGAAATTCGGAAATATGCGGGGAAGGAATTGAAGGTGTGACCACGGATAATGTGGTACAGGGTATGGACAGGGGAGGCTTGGCCAGAAGTATGGGAAGAAGAAATAGTGGCACCAATAAGAGAGAAAAAATCAGGAGGAGGGATTCAAGATTATAGAAGGTGACGTTGATACCGACATCATATGAGATATATGTGGCAATAGTATCAGAGAGGTTCAAGGAAGAAGTGGAAAAAAAAATAATTTGCCGATTCAGACTGGATTTAAAAAAGGAATGAGATTGATGGATAATATTTATGTGCTAAATCATATCATGAATAGAAGGATCACGAAAGAGAAAGAGGGCATGGCAGCAATGTTTGTGTACTTGCAGGTGACATTTGACTTATTGAAAAGGCAAGAGATAGATAAAGCTATGGCAGCATTTGACTCTCTCAACAGGAGGTTGCTACGGAAGGCCATGAAAGGGAGAGTTGTAGATGAAGGTTTGATAGAGTGAATAAAAGAGATATTTGAGGAGACTGAGATGAGAATGATGATGAGATGAAAGAAGGGGGAGAAGTTCTGAACGGGAAGGAGACTTATGCAATTGTGGCCCACTTTTATTTCGTGACATGTTGGCATACTTAAAGGCGAAGGTGGAGAGGAAAGGAAAGAGGGAGACAATATTGGCAGCAGGTTAAATGTATTCACCAGTATAACCAGACGATGTAGTTCTAGTGGCGAAGGATAAAAGAAGGATGAGTCGCGTGATAGGAGCGTTCAAAGAGTATGTGGGAGGAAAAGATTTAAAAGTGAATGTGATTGCGACTAGGATGATATGTTTTAGAAAGTTGAAGGGTAGAATAGAGGACGAATGGAAGGTAAATAGCAAAGTTGTGGTGTTGGTGGAGGAGTTTTCCTACCTAGGATTTTGTTTCGAAGCAGAAGGAGGAAACAAGTTGCAGGTGAGAAAGAGATAGAAATGTATGAATAAAATAATGGGACAAATGTGGGGTGTAGGGAAGAGAAGTATTAAGAAAGTCTTGAGAATGTGGATGTTTGACAAATTAGTGTGATCAGTTTTAAGTTATAAAGTGAAGTGCTGGAACATCGGCAACAACAATGCCGACAATCGGCACAGAGGCCCTGAAGAGAAGGAAGGTCTCAAAAGATTCCCCACCGGCGGGGGGGGGGGGGGCTAAGTCTAAAAATAGGCATAAGCCAGCCCTGCTGCCGGCGAAAAGGAAGTCGTCGAGGGGCTTGACTGACAGCTGCCCAGAGGACTAACCCCCTGTCGACGGTGGTGACGGCAACGAGCTAACCGGACTCGACGCTCGCTGCGAAGCAGTTCAAGTTGTACAAGGAGGCCATCTGAAGGGCGCTCAAAAGAGTGTCCCCAAATCAACGACCAAAATTTGAAACCACCTTCTGTAGGAGAGGGGTGTTCATATTTGTCGCAGCCGATCCAGCGGCTAAAGCTTGGCTGCAGAACACAGTGGCCGCCACGAGGTCCTGGGAAGGTGCTCACGTCGAAGTGGGTGAGATTGAATCGCTTCGAAGGATGTTGAGAGCTACGGAGTGGATCCCAGGTAAACTAGAAGATCCGTCTGTGGTCTTTCAGCGCCTGAAATGAGTCAAGCCCTCACTGAATACATCGTTTCGGCAAATCGTCAGGCACGACCACGCTCAGGAAGAGGACTCAACGGGAGGACTTGAACAACTCCTAGTTGTGCAGATTTCCGAGTCCCAGACGAGGGCTCTTGCGGTCCTCAACAACAGGCCCTTCTTCAACATTGGCTAGGTCAACTCTAGGGTTTCCTGTCAGAGACAGGAGGTGCCTGTTGGGACAGAGAAAAATCAGGAGCTGACGTAAATGGCTGCTTTCGGTGTAATCATTACCCAAATTAACTAGATCAGAAGAGGGGCTGGCTTTTGTTACAGGGATCCCAAGGCGGTCAAACCAAAGGCCTGCATTCTGGCGCAAGAAGTCAACGTTGTCTTGCTGCTAGAACTGTGTTCGAGAGGTCTGATGGTGATATCCACAGATCTTAGAAGACTCGGATAGCTAGTCATAGGATCGGCCTACTTTTCGTACGACAGCGGAACCAAGCCACCAGAGGAAAGACGTACACTCGTAGAATACTGCAAGGTAATGGGTCTTCCTCTATTGTTGAGTTGCGATGCTGATTCCCACCATACCATACATTATGGGGTAGAACGGACACTAACTCCAGAAAGAACGACCGAGAGGTGCCCAAGTCATTTAGGGATGTGGACACCCTGGATATGGCAGTCAAAACTTGCACGGAGGCTATCAAATCTACTTATGAAAAAAATTGTCGACCCACAAGAATGCGAAAGTGAGGCGAGACACACGACGATGAGGGAAGATTACAGGGGTGCAATACGTAAGACCAAGCAAGAAAGCTCGATCAAATTTTGCACAAACATCGAGAAAGGGGTAGGAGCAGCTAGACTGGACAAGCTGCCCTTTCGAAATCCGGATGCTATTGTCGGCACTCTAAGATTGCCCGATTAGGGATACTCAATGTCGGACGCGGAGACCTTGACCCACCTTATCGAGGCACATTTCCCGGGCCTTATAAGGTCTGAAAAGAGGATTTTCGTCCCATCAGCTATAGGCTACGCGGATGATACACTGGCCATCGTGCGCGGTCAGCATCTGGATGCGCTCTCCGGAGTAGTGCAGCAAGTACTAAGGACAGTGGATACCTGGTGCAAAAAGACCGGACCATCGGTGAATGTGAGTGAGATGGGCGTGGTTTTATTCACCAGACAGTACAAGTGAAGGACCACGAGTAAACTGAAACTTGGTGAACAGCAACTAAAACTCACTGAACGAGCTCAGTACTTAGGAGTCATCCTGAATAAGAAGCTGTTATGGAACGAGCACCAGGAAAACAAGTGCAAAAAGCTCACAGTGAACCTTTGGCTCTGTAGGAGAGCCAATAGAGAAAACTGGGGCTTGAAACCGGAGACACTGATGTGGATCTATACTGCGATCCTGCGACCGAGGCTGACCTATGCGGGACTGGTTTGGTGGAGCTGGGTCGAAGTGTCCACTGTGAAATTTTGACTGAAAAGAATCAGGGGACTCATTCTAAGAGGCATCACTGGTGCCTCAAAGTCGACACCAACGGCAACATTAGGGGCACTAACAAGGTTGGAGCCCCTTATCTTACCATCAAGGTCATAGCTGCGAAGGCAGCTTGAAGAATGAACATGGTAAGCGGCGGAAGAATCTCGACAGAACTGTTGATCCCAACCGATATCGCGAGCAGGCCGACCTTGAGAAAGATCAGGGACAAAAAGCCGATTCGCTACCTCTTTGACAAGAAGTATCAAGTCAGTCTAACCGTGAGAGAGGAATGGGCTAACGGCGAGGCATATTTGTTCGGGGATTGGGA
>JAUMHM010000079.1:18030343-18058284 GCA_032362435.1 Melikaiella ostensackeni
AGTTTAAATTTCCAATTTTTTAAATGGTATTGAAAAAAAGGATTCCCGCACGCCGAAAGCCATAGTGTAAATCGATCCTTGTACATATCAGGATTCGGAAAATGGAAAAAAGACCTTCCTTGGATCGGTAGAAAAGAACTATGCACGTTCTACCCATATTTATCTGAGAACATGATTTTTTCTATTCATAAAATATTTAACTACCCAATTACAATTTTTGTTATCGAAATTTGAGGTTAGAAATTGAGGTTAGGAACACAAAAAATCAGGACTATTTATTTTTGAAAATTAAAATTAACTCCTATTTACAAAAATATTGATACTTCACATGAATCTTCTGACCATCAATTTTAACAATTTCATTTTTTTCCGCGTTTCTCACCAGTTCTCACTTCCGTCAAGCACGCCTCATGCCTGACGGCTAGACCTTGTATTCTTAGATCATGCTAGATACTTCTCGCTCGCTCGCAAGCCCCCTAAAGCCGGTTTCGGGACCAGCATCCAGCCCATGATCTAAAAATACATGGTCTAGCCATCAGCTCTCTCAATTCCGTCCCCAGTCGCTCTCTACCACAGCCAGACATCTTGGTTATCAGCGGCGTATCTATGGAAAATGGCGCACATTGCAACTATTGAAAATTGTACGCCCCTGTGCAAAATACCTCTACCACTAATTTTCCACTTTTTTCTGTTTGTAGTTTCGGATTGATTTTAAGGTAAACAGCTAATTTTGGTAGAATTTGAAACAAGTATTTTTTTAAATACTTGAAATATTCCTAATGAAATTATAACTTTAGAATTGCTTATCACACGCTTACCCGCGTTCTCACTAGATGTTCATTCATTGATGTACATTTTTGTGAACTAGGATCATTTTCTTTTATTTAAAAACATGTATCTTACTTTAAATCATATACGCTGCATGAACTTGTACGTTTATTTCATTATTACATAACATAAATTCATTATTTCATACGAATATAAGATCTGAAGAGTCACTTTGTTTACACTGAGAGGTATTTTTTGTGATCATTTACGTGAATCTATATACGAATTGTAAGAACTGATATTATCATAATACACACTGTGATATCAATATTTTGTATTTATTTATTTGTGCTTTGAGGCCCAAAACAAAATCCTTTTTCTTCAGGTAATGATACTTTATGTTATTTGCGCTGAAAGGTCAAATTCTTCAGGTGCATTGAAAGCTTGTGTCATCCATACTGAGACGCGTGCTTTTCATAAAAAAAGCCTTTGTATAGGCAATACTCTAAACCTAAAAGAAATTAACTCGAAACGTTGCCTTGCGTAAGGGAATTACACAAAACGCAAGCGCGAGCAACCCCCACTGGACGAAAGTAGCTCACTAGTGGGGAGTTACGCGAAAGCAGGTCCATAAAAGCCGCTTGCGTAACGAAAATCAGGGAGTTGGGAGCTTGTCGTCGAAACGACAAGAGCAGCTTGGGAAGAACCTTGTGAGCAGAGCAGAGTTGCACTCTGTCCCCTGGTCACATACACCTTCTCAAGGCGACAAAAGAGGCACTAGGAGACTAGAGATTTTCTCTCCTCTACTAGTCCTTTCTGGAAGTTATTTTAAGAGCAGGCGGAAGTTGCACTTCCCAATCTGGTCTAGAAAAGTATCCTTCCAGCGCACACGCTAATGTGATTTGAGAGCAAACTTTCTGATTTTACTACGAATTCGAATGCGAATATCTATTTTGGATTGAATAAAGCGAGATTTTTCTAATTGAATCCCCATTTGTGAGCGTTGATTACTTCTGTTTGAAATCGGAATTGATTCTGAAAACTTATATTGCCAGTTAAATTAAAATTGAGAGCTTTGAGTGCACTTGTTATTTGAGAATAAAATTACTTTAAAAATTTATTACTGAGCGAATGGGATAACTATAAACTCTGTTATAGCCCTTAAATGCTGGTCTATGTGCTTTAATCTCCATTAGCCAAAACTAGAGATATTGACGAGCAGAGCAGAGTTACACTCTGTCACCTGGTCCAAGAAATATCGTAGCTTGGCTCGAGTATTTGAAAAAGAGAATTCTTTCTTTTAAGCAGGCAGGAGTTATACCCCTCAACCTGGTTAAGAAAGCAAGAATTAACTTTTAAAAATAGAAAAACCTAAGCCAGAGGCTATAACAGAAATGAGAATTTTAAACTGGGAATTAAACCCATAAATATCCACTTGCCTTCGAGTCAGTAAGAGAAATTCCTAAACATCGTAAATACCTTCCCCAGGTAAAATCCCTTGCGTAAAGGCACCTTACGTTAGCTCCGAGAATTCACAACGTACCTTCGTCAACGCGACAGGTAGAGCGAAAAAGATTATTAAGTTTCACAATATTGCCGTAGCCCAATGAAAATATAATTGGAAAAGAGGCCTCAGAGAATCATTTGTGAACGTGATCGTATCGTAGAATCATAGATCAGCAACAAATTCTGTAGATTGATAAATCACTATCGTCGAATAAAAAAAAAAGGGACAAAGTGAAGTACAGATTTTGAGTGAATCACCTTCTGTAAATGTAAAATATTTAGAATCTTCATATCCTAAATACTATCTCTAGCAGCATATCCAAAATGAATGAAAATAAAATAAAATAAAAAAAGGAGATTTAAGGTAAAAATAAAAATAAAAATATATCCATTTCTTCTGTGAGTAGGATTAGTTAGGATAGGGAGGCTCAAGCGTGAGCTCACTACTGGATTATTGTAAAGGATTTGAAATTAGATAATTTGTATGTAGGGTCATTTAACTCATGTAAGTAAAAAGATAAATAAGATTATCATAGCATAGGTTTAGTGGGTAAATATCCCCGAGAATAGAGCTTAATTAACGATAAAAAGTTTAGGGATTTATAGGTCCCATTCCCTGATAATGTGAGATATTCGTCGTATCCAAATAAAGATCGAATTATTTGTGAACATAAGCCTGTTTCCTCCTTTACTCGTAGCGACCCTTCCTTATATTTGATTAAATTGCGAATAAGAGGATAAGTCAACCTCTTGCCCTTAGTACGGTGAGTTTGTAGTAATAGGAATTTACATAGTTGAACAAACTCATACGTTACAATATACCTGTATATCTTTTAAAAATTCAAATTCGAAAATTTTTTCGAAAGCCTCCAGGGGACTTCGTTTTCGCACGAGAAAATTTTGTGTGCCCTATTGCTTATTGTTTAAGCTCAATATGAGATTCATTTTTCATGAAAGAAATGTCATCCATACATTGCAAGTGAGTATAAACGAGACGGCATTTATTATCGTACTTCTCTACTACTAATTTTCAAGCACTATCAAAATTAGCATCTCTTAATTTAATGTTTTGCAAAATTAAAAAAGCACTTCTAATTAAACTGGCTTTTAAATCATGTAAATGTCTTGTGCTTGTTGATAATTCGCGCTTAACGACAAGAGCTTCTAAAAGATCCCGAAAATTCTCCCAATCAATTAACTCACCCGAAAATTTTGGAATTTCAATTTTTTGAAAAGGATCTAGAGTATACATCGAATTACTGAAAGTACTTGCAGATGATTTCGTAGATATTTTTTCAGATGCTGTCGTTTTTACCTTATTCATTCCAGCGAGTTCGCCGTAGAAGTCGTTCATGTGATCAAGAGCGCCGTATTATATATTTTCTGCTTGATTATAAAAACCTTTTGGAAGTAAATCTTCGATTTCTTTTCTCCTTCGGTAGCGGTTTTCAGTATTTCTCTATGAGTTGTCTGAATTAGGGACCAAATCTTCGTTAATTCTTCAATACGTCCCTTGACTTTGGCTGGAGTAACATTGACTTTAGCCAATTTTTTAAAGTTGATCAGAGCATGAATAAGTGGTATATTGGATCTGCACCTCAAAAATGTCATCAAGAGTCGCCATAGAGTGAATCCACAAATTCACTCCTATGTGCAATAAATTACGTAACTAGGGCTGCAGCCTAACAGCTTCACGCAGTCACCAAAAGAAGTTTATCAGTCACTTTTCAGTCACTTTTCACTTTTTAATCCATTTATTTCAACACTATGCACTTTCTGCATTGAAAAATTAATAAATTTGAGCTAAATCCGGCTCCAAGGACCATGTTATGAATTGCACCAAAGTTTAATATAATAAAATCGTTTAGAATCAAAATAAGTAAATTTCTCATCAAAGGGAAAATTCACTTTGTCCGATTTTTAATAAGAAATTTTTCCGGTTGCTTGAACACAAGATTTCAGGAAAATGCACAGTGAAAACAACATTTTGTAATCAACAATTTGTCTTTAATTGAGACCCTTTTAATAACTCAAAATTGTGAAAACAAGAAAAAAATTAGTACATCAATTAACTAAAAGTTCGCGACAACATGTTATTCAATTTAAAATGACCGAACAAGTACAGATATTCCACCTCGGTTAAAGGCAATCGGCGATTGACTCAAGTTTACGTAACCTCTGCCCTGTGGAATTGCGATGATTCGCACAGATCCTTCATACGATAAGGCTTAGTGTGATGAGTATTTTATCGATGAGAATTTCTACCAGCAAACAGGTTTTGAAATATGTTTCAGTAAACTTAGCTTTGACGAAGTAAATTCAGAATATAATATAATAAAGTTAGTCTTAACAGACACTCTTCGTCATACATTTCTCATAAGCAATTTTCTACCACACATCTCTATCTTAGCATATATTTTTTCATTCTTTTACATCCATAAATATTTCATGCACATATTCCGCAGGAATCGCATACCAACTGGGTTCACTTTACTCGTATGCGTTTCCTGAAAAATGGACAATTAATGCATTCCCTTATTAAATTTGTTTGAAGAATAGGTCATTGTTATAAGTACGAACTATCACAGCAAAAGGTCATTGGTGAGACACGTCTAGTTAATTCTTCTGGATAAACAAAATCTATCTATTGGAAAAGAAATGATTCTGTATGTGTTTATTAAATTATTGTAAACAAGTGAGAATCGATTTACAACTTATTCCAATTTTAAGCCATTATTATTTCACTTCTATTTGCCCTTAAAAATATAAGTTCAATATATTTGAATGTCCTCAATGTAAAAATTTGAAACATTTTTTAAATGTCAAACTTACCAGATTCCTACCTTACCGACATTTTTTGGTACAACTCACATCCACGCGAAATAAAACATCGAGCTGAACATTCACGGAATTAATTAAAAGGCACTAAGGAACGTTTGTGTAGACCTAAATCTTCAAAATTATATGCCGAGTTCAAAATATCGATTAATATCAATAATTACTAAATAATATCGACTTCAAAATTTACGGGCGACTTTTGTCAGCCTCGACAGAGGTGAGCGACCTCCTTGCGAAAAATCTCCATCCTTAGGGGGGATAGTACTCGAGAGCCGGTGGATGATTTCAAGTAAAAATCAATATTCTGGCTAGTTTCTGTTACATTAGAACAGTGAATCGTATACTGATTATCAGATGACATCGCGGTGTTCTGATTTTAGTGACAACCATGGGCTACCAACATTAAGGTGGCGACCCTTCTGCGCTGGAGCAAGACTGCTCGCAATGCGGCGTTTTTTCCCTCTGCGCCAGCTGCTGTCTAAACTCAGTAGTAATAGTCTAATTAAAGTGGGTTACTACTTTGTATACGGTTTATAGTATACAGTGTAAGAAATACAAAATTGAAAAACAGACTAGATAATCTACAAGGCTAATAAAAGATGTCACGTAATGCATGTTCAAAAACTACCAATGAATAATTTTGAATGTAGGATTGTCTATATTAAGCAAATAATCAAAAAAAGTTTCTCAAAGTGGTAGCTAGAAAGGGCATCCCTGATCGTATTAGGTACCTTGTTCCATAGACGCGCTTCCCTCACTATGAAGGATCTTTGCAGCTTACAGGTTCAATGTATCGGAACTGTAAAGACCATTTTTCTTTCGCGAAGCCTTGACTGAGTGGGTTAATTGTTATCTCCCATTACAGAAGAGATACGGTGGCATCATGCTGTGGAGAAGATTGAAAAGAAAGTTACCTATAAAAAATTGTCTTCTCTTGGCCACACTCAGACCTGCCTGTCATCGATATCGAATTATATGTCCATATTTCGGCAGGTCATGAATGAAGCAGATGCATGCATTTTGTGCTCGTTCGAATTTAAAATAAAATTTCTTCGTGATCTTGCCACATAAAATACACCCGTAATCGAAATACGGAAGAATTATGCTTCTTGCCAATATCAGCTCCCTCCAGGATAGAGGCTATTTAGCATGTAGCCCAAAACCCTTGTAACTTCGACGGATTCATTGTCAAGGCCACCGATCTAAAGTGAAGTGAGGGTCCTTAATGTTTCTAGACACGGAGAGGGAGTCGGACCAATAATAATTGCTTTATTCTTAGTCGGATTTAGTAACAAATTATTATTTTATGTGCCAATTGTACCACCAAGGTGATGTCCTCCTGGACCATTTCAAGCATACTTTCAGGGAAGGCGATTAAGTCCGAGAGATGTAGTTTAAAATCATCCGCGCACTTATGGTATTTGCAGTTTCTCAGTTCCTCCTGAGTCCGATGTGTATGAAATCACCCCTATGTGCAAAAAACCACCCCCTCGCTAAAAAAAATCTGCAAAAAACAGAGTGCCTCAGAATTTTGGGCTTCTTTTGGGGTCTCGAATTATCTACAGCAAATTTTTCAAAAACCACCCCTATGTACAAAAAACCACTCCCTTAGTAAGAACTCAAATTCGGAAAAAACAAAATAGAAAGTAGTGTTGGGCTTTTTTAGGCTCTCGGATGCTTGAAATTTTTTTTGCAAAAATCACCCTACATCTAAAAAGTCAAACACCTATCTATAAATTCAAATTTGAATTTTCAAGGAGCACAAAAATCAGAGACTCCATTCACCCTATAAAATTCCGAATAAGACAATTTACCGTCAAAGTTGTACTGTCAGTGTACCGAGGGGTTGGTTTTTAGCGTTAAGGGTTAGAGCCAAAAATCGATGTTGGAATTTTTTAGCGGAAAAATCAGAGATTCTATTGAAACTGTAAAATTCTCAAAGGGATCATTTTTTGACAAAGTCTTATCTGCGTGGTATCAAGGGGTTGTCTCCAACGTAAAGAGCTGGAGCCCAAAAATCAAAGCTGGTGTTTTTGAGGAGCCCAAAAATCAGAGACTCTATTTACACAGTAAAATTCTGTAAAAAATAATTTTTTCACAAAGTCATATCTACCTGGTATAAAATGGGTTGCTTTTTAATATTGAGGGTAGGAGCCCAAATATCGAAGTTGATATTTTTTGAAAGCACAGAAACCAGAGACTCTGTTGACACTATGAAATTCTAAAAACGATTATTTTTTGACAAAGTCATATCCGTCTGGTAACAAGTGGTTGCTTTTTGAAGTTAAGGATTAGAGCCCGAAAATCTATGTTGGAATTTTTGAGGAGCTCAAGAATCAGAGATTCTATTCACATTGCAAAATTCTCTGAGAGATTATTCTTCGAAAAAGTCTTATCTTCGTGGTATCAGGGGGTAGATTTTTAACGTTAAGGGTTGAAGCTCAAAAATCGGTGTTGGTATTTTTGAGACGATCAAAGATAAGAGACTCTATTTACACTGTAAAATTCCGAAAAAGATTATTTTTTTACAAAGTCTTATCTGCGTGATAACCATGGGCTGTTTTTGAACGTTAAGGGTCAGAGACCAAAAATCGATTTTGGTATTTTTGGAGAGCTCAAAAATCAGAGACGCTAAGTATTTACACTGTAAATTTATCAAGAACATTATTTTTTGACACAGTCTTACCTACGTGTTAACCGAGGATTGTTTCTTAAGTTTGAGGGTTGGAGCGCGAAAATCGGTGTTGGTACATATTTCTTCAAGAGCTCAAAAATCAGATACTTTATTGATACTGTAGAATTCTGGAAAATATTTTTTTTGACAAAGTCTTATCTGCGTGGTATCAAAAGGTTGTCCTTTAAAGTTAAGGGTTAGAACCTAAACATCGGTGTTGGTGTTTTTGAAAAGCCCAAAAATCAGTGACGCTATTTATACTGTAAAATTCATGAATATAATTTTTTTTGGAAAAGTCATAACTGCGTCGTATCAAGGGGTTGCTTTTGAAGGTCATAGGTTGGAGCCCTAAAATTGGACTTAGCATTTTTGAAAAGATCAAAAATCAGAGACTCTATTTACACTGTGAAATTCACAAAAAGATTATTTTTTGACAAAGTCTTATCTGCGTGGTAAGGATGGCTTTTTTATAACGTTAAGAGATCAGAGATCAGAGACTCTATCTACACTGTGAAATTCTGAAAAATATCATTTTTGACAATTCTCCATCTACGTGGTATCAAGAGGTAGATTTTGAACGTTAAGGGTTGAAGCCCAAAAATCAGTGCTTGTATTTTTGAATAGCCAAACATCAGAGACTCTATTTACACTGTGAAATAATATTTTTACTCCCTTAATAATATCCCTTCGGCACTGCAGATCAAAGTTTAGAATAGGATAATCGTACTTACTTTTCCCAGGGCGCCAGACCTTTCTTGGGTCAGAACATAAGATAACGTAACCCAAGATAATTTTTAACTCAACTCAAAGCAACATAACGTAAGATAATTTAAATTAGAGACAACGTAACGCAAAATAATTTTGAAAGCAGTGTACCGGCAAAAATCCTGACTAGCTCAGAGTCTCAAAATAGGGTAGAGGGGATGGTTCGTCCGCAAAGGTTTTTTACTCTAGAAATAAGAACTCAAGCATTTCTCAACTCAAATCTTATAACATTTATTCATTCGAATTTGGGCATTAGTTGATAATCAAAGTCCGAAAGATGGACATTTTTGAATAACAAGTATATACGACTACGGAATTCGAAACGATTCAGCAAAATACTATAATATCAATCTCTTCAATTGAATCTAACGTGCTTAAAATTAAAGCTCAATCCACAGATGCTCCACGAACATCACAATCTTAATGTTAAACGCTAACATTTGCACTAATGTTACTATATGAGAGTGGTAGGAGCTATCGCTATAATTTAAGGAGTTCTGCAATTAACTCCTCATTTAAGAAGGGACTCAAGAGCATCGGCGATTTCGACATTTCAGGCTCCAATTCAAGGAAACGATATTCGTCAAAACACATATTTTTCTTTTAACATGACGAAACAAACAAACTCAGCAAATATTCAAATCAAACCCAAGATGAAAAAGACAGTTTAGATTTTTAGAATAAGAGAAGCTTTGTGACCACGTGTTCGGCAATCAAAAATTAATGAACCTAACAGATTCCATTTTACAGCAAGAGAATTTTAACATAACGTATAAAAACGAATTCTAATAGCCACGTACACAAAGGTTATCCTATGGTTATAAGCGAAAGACGTTACCGGCTGAAGCGTTTTTCATTTAAGGAACTGAAGAAAATTCTTCTGAAAGGCGATTTTCAGGTCGGCGACTAGGTTGCCCTGGCCACGAACTTCTGGGAGAAACGGTAGCAATAGAAGTCTCCCTAGCGATGCTGGAGATCGACGACGAATCCTTCTCTAGCCAGAAAAAGCAAAGTAGAATGCAGTAGGAGTAGTAGAATCAGTAATTTTGGAACATCCCATAACGTCAACCAAAATTCTGATAGCATCTCTGCAATGATTTTCAGGCGAGGACGAGTTGTTGAATTGGCAGCAATGACTGAAGTTGGTTGGCGGCAGAATTTGAATTCGTCCGCTGTAATTTCTAAGTAGAAACATCGGATCTAAGAATTCCTTGGACGTCTCTTAGGTCATCGAAGTTCTGCGGTGCTCCCACGACGTTGAGAAACTCCAGAAAAATTGTACAAAATAAAGAAAAATGACTCAGCCAAAACTTAAATTTTTGACGAGTCGTGGAGCATCTTGTGATCTCCGAAGTGCTAATTCAATATTCACTTTATCAAATCGTCTTCAAAGAATCGCCTTTTTGTGAGTTGCAAAAACTGCAACATCACAACTCTCCCCTTCTTAAGGAAGACAGAACCCGACCTCTTGCTTCAGGCAAGCAAAACCTCTGGCTTTCTGACGGGACACAGAGCTCCAAGACTGGTTCTTCATCAATGACGAAACTAATACAATCAAAAAATTTGACATCAAAATATTAAACTTTACATTAACAAGGAACGAAATAAAATTTTAAAACGAAATTTCAATAAAATGTCAGTCTTTTTATTCACTCAATTAGTCCTTACATAGTATGAATATTATGATTAATATCGCAGATAGGTAAGTTTAAATTTTAGGATATTTTATATCTTTAAGATTTGATACGGGGGAAAAAATCAAAATAGTTCAACTGAGAGAATGGGTTACTTCAAAGAAAATGAGACTATGAGCGAAGGGTAGACGAAATCAGCGAAATTTGTATATCAGCAATAAGGGTGATTAGGGTCAAACAAAAATATGAGGGAGGTTTTTTTTTGGTATAGAGGGAACTTGAGATCAGCTAACGGGAAAAAATCTGGATTTAGCCAGCCTAAATTTAATCATTTTCGTGGTTCCGTGGTGTTTTGTGACTTGAAAGGCTTCAATTTTGCCGAACAGTAGAAACAGTCAACAACCGTCACGCCTATTTCTCCACAGTGGTAGCAAAGGTGTCCCAGGGGTTTGTCGCAACCGACGTAGCCATGGAATGGACTGCTACAGTTCCAACAACTTTCCCTTTTGACGTATGGCTTCAGAATGGTGTATGTGTATGCGGCTGGACGGTTTTCGAACTTGATGAACAGGAGTGATGGTAGGTCCTTCTTCCCAGGTGCACTTTGGCTGCTGAAACAACACATTTGCCTGATGGTTCCCTCCTCGGAATCACGTCGAATAGGGTACGCTCTTTTAAGGGGACTCCCTGGATCTGAGCCTCTACTAGCTGGGGTCTTTCTTTTCCCGTATTCCTCTCCCGACGTGGATTCCTGAGGTTGAGATTTTCGAGTGATTGTTGCAGCGGCTCGAGGTCTTACAAAGTTGCTACTCGAGATCGGATGATCGGTCAATGTATTTCCCCTTGACCTCTGTTCTAAACCATTAGCGGGTCTTCCAGGAGAGAGCAGAGCAATTGGGTCCTGTGGGTCTACTTGGACTTCTATGCTTCTAGTTTCCGGTTGCATGTACACTTGGGTAGAAGCGTCTGCTTTAGTCACTACTGGTGGGGCTGGGACGAGATTGAACCTTTTTTTGTAGTGCATCAGGTCTTCTTCTTCCGTTCTAAATACGATTCGGGTAGATTCTGCACACTGGGACTCCCATAGCTCCTCCTTGACTCTGATGGCTTCTCTGAAGGATGGCATCATGCCAGGGAACTTCGCGAAATGTTTATGGAGAATCCTCATATAGGGTTTAACATATTCCCAACCAGGCTCAGATTTTAGAAACTCTCGATCTTGATCTGTGAGTGGTGTTTTATCCGGTTCTGGAAATTTTTCTTTTTTCAGTTCGGCGTCGAGTTGCGCAATCTCTCCATCTTTCTCAGCTATGGCGATGATCAACTTCTCGATGAGCTTATCACGTTCTTCAATGATCTGACGTTTGGACATGGCGGATTAAGTCGTCAGCAATTTCCTTTTTCAGTAATGGGGCGGAATCAGCTAGTGTACCGAAGGATCAGAATTGGGTTCAAAATCGGACGTAACATATGGTTTTAGATCTTGGATATGGATTTTGCCTATGCGTCTACGAAATGAATTAGTAGGTTTTGGTTCACGACCGTGGTGTGTTGTTTTTAGTGTCAAATGGTATGCGGTGTTGCAATCGAAGCGAAATTCTGATATATATTTATCCCAGGTACGATAATCTGTGTCAATAAACGACACTATCATGGTTTTGAGTACTTTATTTACGCGCTCGATGGGATTAGCTTGGGGGTGGTAAGGGGGTGTAGTCGAATGGTGGATATTAAACTCATGAGCTAGAGATCTAAGGATGTCATTGACGAATTCGGTTCCGTTGTCAGTCAGCAGAACCTGTGGTGTTCCCCGCCGATTAATGATAAGTTCCTCAAATGAATTTCAGATTCGCTTTCCGGTTGCAGCTCTTAGAGAGACATATTCTACCCACTTAGTGAATAAGTCTTGGATGACAATCACATATTTAAATCCGGTCTTACTAGTGGGGAATGGTCCCAAGATATCTGCGGCTACGACTGTCCAAGGCTGTTTGACTATGCGGTGCCCCATAAATCCGGGAGGAGGCTCTTGGTCTATGTCACACGTCTGACAAATTCCGCACTTACGAACGTAATTGGCCACATCTTGGTAGCAACCTGGCCACAAATAATCCGTCGCGATTCGCATATACGTTTTTTGTGTACCTCAATAGCCTGCTTGAGGGTCGTCATAAGCTTCCTCAAAAATTGTTTCGCCTCCAACGTCGCTTGGAACGAGTTTCCATTGACTTAAGTCACGTACTAGAGTCGATATAACGGGGTCGGAGCGGTAGTGGTAAAGTTTATCATCGGCAATTTTTCAATTAGGGGATTTTTCTGGGAAATTAAAAACAGCAAGGAATCGGCGAAAATACCATGAGGGTGTGGCATCAACAATAGGTACTATTTATAGTTTCCAGGGTGTCTTCGTACATTCAAGACAGAACATGAGGAACATGGTGTAATGCCCCCTTACGATGAACTATATCTAATTCATATTTTAATAACGATAGAGCCTATCTTGCTAACCTACCGGTCGGGTTCTTAAGTTTTGTAACCATCGCAGACTACTGTGATCCGTGACGACAGTAAATTGATAACCCTCGAGATATGCGCGAAATTTCTGAATGGCTAAGATTACAGCGAGACATTCTTCTTCGGTAGTATTTTATTGTTGTTCAGCCAACGACAGAGTTCTACTTGCATATGATATCACATATTCAATATATCATCATCATCAATAGTGTGGGTCAATACGGCACCTAACCCGGTATTACTGGCATTGGTCTGTAATTCGAAAGGAACACCAAAGTTGGCACAGGACAGCACTGGAGCATTTGCTAGACATCCTCTTATTTCTTCGAAAGCTAATTATTGGTTCTTTCCCCAAATCCATTTTTGCTTTTTTCGAAGTAATTTTGTTAGAGGTGATGCTAACGTCGCGTAGTTCGGAATAAATCGGCGATACCACGAAGACATTCCTAGGAAACGCCTTAGACCTTTCAAATTTCGCGGAGAGGAATATTCTAATATAGGGGTTACTTTATCGGTATCAACTTGCAATCCTCTTCCGTTAACCAGAAGACCGAGATATTGGACTTGTGATACGCAAAATTCGCATTTATTGGGGTTTATTTTAATTTCAGCTTCCTTGATTTTATTAAGTACCTTGGATAACCACTTCAAATGCTCCTCGAAGTTTTCTGTTACTATTATTATGTCATCCAGATAGGCAAAGCAATGTGGTTTCATTTCTGGGCCTATTAAACGATCCACTAACCTCTGGAAAGTCGGAGGGGCATCCGTAAGTCCAAAGGGCATTCTTTCAAATTGGAAAAGTCCACGACCTGGTACTGTGAAAGCGGTTTTCTCCCGGCTTTCTAGATGAAGCGGAATTTGAAGAAAACCCTTGTGGAAATCGATTTTTGATATATATTTCGCTTTACGTAATCTATCTAATATTCCAGTCATTTTTGGGAGGGGATACGCGTCTTTTTCAGTAACGGCGTTAAGCTTACGAAAATCTAAACAAAAGCGGTAACTTTTATCTGGCTTTCTGACCATGACTATAGGGGATGACCAATCGCTCTTCGATGGCTCTATGATGTCGTCGGCTAGCATTTTTTCGACCTCAGCTATTGTCGCTTCCATGAACTTCGGAGAGACGAGGTAATAACGTTGCTTAATAGGTGGATGTCCACCCACATCGATAGAATGCTCGGTTATACGTATTAGCCCCGGTTTCTCAGGAATTTTCGGCAACTCAGTTCTTAAAAAGTTTTTGAGTATCGTTGCCTGACCTCAGGTTAATTCTTTCAAACCGGAACAATTTTCACGCGTATTCTTTTCTACTTCACAATCAAGAAGCGTATAGGGATCTTCTTCAAAATTCCATGTCCGATCTACAAAATCGACCTGCATTCCGAGAAATTTCATAAAGTCTAGACCTATTGCAAGCGTAACTGGCAAAGACTTCATCACGCATATCGGAATTAACCTTCCTTTATTTTTTAATTCTATGGGTGTCATAATTTCTTGGAAAACTACCTCAATACTACCATTCGCGACTTGGACTAGCGCATTATTATAATTTATCTACAAGTTTAATTTTTCAGCAAGTTCTAAACCATCAGGCCCTATGAAAGTTCGAGTTGTACCCCCATCGAGCATGGTCTTAACAAGGTGACCCAGGATGCGCAGAGTGACGAACATTAGTGGTTCTGGACCGGTTAGTGGAGCGGGACAATAATGGATTTCGGAAATATTAAAAATTGGGATAGGGGTTGAATTTCTCTGTTCCGGCTCGCTAGGGAGTTCTCTAATATAGTTAAGGGCAAGATTATCGGGATTATGTACGCTAGTATGGTCTAATAAATTTGAGCCTGCATTCGAATCGACTGGGTCATTATCAGGAAGGCTAGAAACACGATTATTTCCGGTAAAAGAAGTGGCTGAAATAGAAGGATCAATCGGGACTACAGCAACTCCATCATCGCCGGAAGGTTCGTGAAAAGTGACTAAATTCGATTCTATTTCATTTAAATCAATCGAGGGCTCTTTAGGCAAATTAGGAGTCGCTAGAGGCCCTCTCAACGATTCCTCGACTAGTTTCCCGAACATCTGTCACAGGAAGTTCTCACTACGTCCTTTTCACCACACCTAAAGCAAAAAATTGTTTTAGGTTCGTGGCATTGGCCGTGACGATGACCTTTTTCGCCGCAATTCCAGCAAATTGGTATTCGGTTTGACAGGGTACTAGCGTTTTGAGAAATCAACGGTAAAAATGGATTTGGTTGAAATTCTGAGTTATTATTGTCTGTATTGGAGTTCTTACCATTCGGATTTTTAGAATTAGGATTATTGGTATTTGAAATTTTAGAATTAGGGTTATTTGTTTTAGCAGGAGGGTTACGGTTAATGCTAGACGTTGAGTTACGGTTAGGTTTAGGGTCTGAATCTCGATTAGGATTGGGCTTAGAGGTTGTCGTTTGCCCATTATCGCGAGCTAGATATAGGTTATCAACCTGTTCATCCCATTCATTTGTTAATTCTCCACCCAGCAGTGCCATAGACTCTTTGTTTCTAGAATGTTGTCTACCACTGGGTTCATAATAAGCTAAGTTTGGTAGCAATGAAGGTTCAGGTTTGGGAGGGGGTCTGAAGCTCCTAGCTACTCTACGTTCTTTCTCTGCCGCGACGGCAGCTTGTTCTAAATAAGCAAAATTCTAAATTGTGGATCTTTGTATAGCAAGATATAAAAATAGTAGCAAGTTTTGGTATGCAAACGTTACTTCCTCATATTCGGATAGTCTAGGGGGTAATCGATCGAACATCGCTAAAATACATGTTAAATAGTCGGCAGAGTAAATCCTGGTCATCAACAGGGACCATGGCACGACCATTTGCAATTCGAGTCAAAAACGTGTCAGGGTCTTCATTACGCGATCCCGAAAATTGACGATTCTATTTCCTCATAATATCATAGGTGGCTGCTAACGAAAAGGGTGGAAAACTGTGGCGCGAATATGAATAAGGACCATAAATCCGGGGGTTTGAATGGTTATTTCGAAGAAAACTTTGATAACGTTGGCTGTTATCAAAAAGTGAGATTTCAGGAGCAGGATTAAAACTAACTTGCGCCCGGTTTTTGTGTTTAGCCATGCTTCTGAGGCGGGGCCTAACATCAAAATCCAGCATATAATTATCTCGACTCTCTGAAAGTTATCGTGGCTATTAGGATAATAACTTTGGTTACTAGGATTATAATTTCGGCTACTGGGATATTAATCGCGGTTATTAAGGTTATCCTGTCGGTTACTAGGATAATTAACGCAGTCATTAGGGTTATCATTATGAATATTAGGGTTATAAGTGCCGCGGTTACTAGGATAATCTCTGCGTAAGGGAAAGTTGTTACGATTACATTGAAAATAAGCTCGATCATCCCCAGTGTAATTCCGATTAGCGATGAAATCATTACTGTGATTATACCTATCATAGTCCTCATAACAACCACGACGGTTATAGTTATCTCGATCATCACATTTATTTTCATTTTCAGGATCGATGATAACCTTGGGTCAAGAAGGGGCTTGAGGTTTGTCAACAGGTTTACGCGTTTGTCTACCGTCTTTGGGGATCACGCCGCCCAGTGTGTTTAATTTTCGAGCATCAGCTAAGAAAAGCTAGCTTCAGAACATTCCGGACAAAATTTTTTAAATTTCTTTTCATTATTTTTTTTTATTCATGACTTTCTTTCAGTTTTTGGGCACTAATGTTACTATATGAGAGTGGTGAGAGTTATCGCTATAATTTAAGGAGTTCTGAAATTAAGATATCATTTAATAAGGGACTGAAGGGCATCGGCAATTGCAACATTTCAGGGTCAAATTCAAGGGAACGATATTCGGCAAAACACATATTTTTCTTTTAACGTGGTAAAATAAACAAACTCAGCAAATATTAAAATCAAACGTGTTGCCCACGTGTTCGGCAATCAAAAATTAATTAACTCAACAGATTCCATTTTACAGCAAGAGAATTTTAACATACCATAACTATGACAGATAAAAACGAATTCTCATAGCCACGTGCACAGAGGTTTTCCTATGGTTATAAGCAAAAGACCCTACCGGCTGAAGCGTTTTACATTTAAGGGACTGAAGAAAATTCTCCTGGAAGGCTATTTTTCGGTCGGTGACTAGGTTGTCCTGGCCACGAACTTCTGGGGGAAACGGCTATACTGCAATCTAATGAGCACAACTCGGAAACTACTCAGCAAAAAGCGGCAACTATGACTACTGGGCAACTAGGCACTTCGGAGATCACGAACGAGAGGAAAAAGAGAGCGAGTGTCGGAGCGTTCTCGTATTTAAGGCCTCGGAGCCCGTCGCCATATTTGAATCTACTTATCGCTAATTGGTCGCAAGTCAGGCGCGAAACCTATTCACACTGACTCTATTCACACTGTAAAATTCTCAAAAATATTATTTTTGACGATGTCCCATCTGCGTGGTACCAAGGGTTAGATTTTTAACGCTAAGGGTTGAAGCACAAAAATCGGTGTTGGTATTTTCGAAGAGACCAAAAATCAGAGACTCTATTTACACTGTAAAATTCTAAAAAAAAAATTTTGACAAAGTATATTCTGCGTGGTACCGAGGGGTTGTTTTTTGACGTTAAGGGTTGGAGCACCAAAATCGGTGTTGGCATTTTTGGAGAGCTCAAAAATCAGAGACTGTATTTACACTGTAAAATTCTGTAAAAATATTTTTTTCTGACAATGTCTCATCTGCGTGGTATCAAGAGGTAGATTTTCAACGTTAAGGGTTATAGTTCAAAAGTCGGTGTTAAAGTTTTTGAAGAGCCAAAATATCAGAGACTCTATTCACACTGTAAGATTCTGATAAAGATTTTTTTCGACAAAGTCTAATCTGCGTGGTATCAAGGGGTTGTTTTTTAGCGTCAAGGGTTGGAGCCCAAAAATCAGAGACGCTATTTATACATTTTCTTTAAAAAAGATTATTCTTTGACAAAGTCTAATTTGCGTGGTACCGAGAAGTTGTTTTCTTGAACGTTAAGGGCTAGAGCCCAGAAATCGGTTTTGGTATTCTTGAAGAGCCCAAAAATCAGAGACGCTATTTATGTTCAAGGTCAACTCCAGATGGTAAAGGGGGATATGAATCCGGCCAACATGCGAAAAGACGTAACAACCAAGAGGGCTCTTGCCACCATAATTGGTGATTTAGAGCTTGTACCGGAAGAAGACCTCTTGAAGAACAGTTTGCTGGGTTGTCCCCACTTGGAACATGTCGCCACTTAGCATGTGGCACAAATTTGTGAATATGTGCAACTGTATTAGAGATAAAAATAGGCCATGCTGAGGGATGCTTGCTGAGCCTGGCCAAGACCACCGTGGAATCGGTATGACAATACAATAGAATATGCTCAAAGTTCATCGTCCTATTAAAAAAACGTAAGGCTTTAGCTAATAACTGTACCCCACTTAATTCTGATCGTGGTATGCTCACCGTACCAATTGGAGCGATCTTTGTTTTGGCATATAACAAGGCTACTTGTTTACTCTCATCTTCTTGAAGAATGCGCAGATAAATAACAGCGGAATAGGCTCTCGCTAAAGCATCCGAGTATCCGTGAGGCTCGCATTCCAAACTAGATCGCGATAGTCCAGTCCATCTAGAAATTGATATCTGCTGGAGTTTTCGAACCTCACTGTAATAGGAATTCCAATGATTGAGCAAGTTCTCGGGAAGAGGAACATACCAATCTAATTTACGAATTTACAGTTCCTTCATTAACCTTTTAGCTACTATTATGACAGGAAACAATCATCCAAGTGGATCATAAAGTTTTGCAATAACCGAGAGAATTTTCCTTTTAGTGGGCTGCTCGATAGGGTAAGTTTCGACTCGAATTTTAAAATTATTCGAAACTGGATCCCAGCGCAAGCCTAACACTTTCAATTGAATGTCTTCCTCAGAAGGAATATCAAAAGCCCTTTAATGATTACATTGAGGGCAGTCAGATAAACTTTGTTCATTATTGGATGCTCATTTTCTTAGATTGAAGCCTCTTCTCTTTATCGACTGTGTAACCTGTCGTCTTAACTCTTAATCTCCCTCAACGTCATATGCTCCAAAAAGAACATGATCAACATAGAGATTGTCTTCAAAAATAGCTTTGACTAGAGGAAAATCAACTCCCTCGTCTTTATCCAACTCTTTGGTGACTCTATTGGCCAGATGAGGATCACATGCTGTGCCATAGGTGACGGTAGTCAATCGCCAGGCCTGAAGTTCACCTTCTTGAGAGTACTTTAAAATACGCTGATAATCACAGTCTCCAGGTTCTAACCTAATTTGACGAAAAAACTTTTCTACGTTAGCTACAAAAACTACTGGGTGTTTTTGCCACCTTAGAATGATGGAGACCAAATCATTTAATAATTAAGCCCAATATGCAAGTGAGAATTCAAAGGAGAACCATGAGACGTAAGACTGGAAGCGTTGAGAACCACGCGCAAATGTGTAGTGGAACTACATCCTCGCAGAATAGGATGGTGAGGAAGATGGACAGTTTGAAAAGCATCGGAACCTTTAAAGTTTGGAGACAATTCCATATGATTTAGTTCCTGGTATTCAGTTAAAAAATCCGAGTATTTTGTGAAAAGCTCAGGTTTTTTATTTCGTAATCAAGCCCGAACCTTTAGTGATATTAATTTAGCCTTCTCGAAAGAATCGCTTATTTCTATAGGAGGGCCATTCTTAAATGGTAATTAAACCATATATTGCCCTGATGGCAAGCGTTTGTGAGTGGTTATGAAATGCTCTTCACAATCTTCTATTTTCTGAAAAACGAGATAAATCCTCGTGAAGGGTTTCAGTCGTAATGCTGGAATGAACGGAGGTAGAACTAAGCTCTGAAATTTGACGTACTGGACCAGATAGAATCCAACCAAAAATTCTATTTTGAGCGGTCAAAGTTCCTAAAGTACCTTATTTCAGGCCGGGCAGCAAGCACGATCCAAATTTGTCAGCTCCTAAAATATTATCAATATCTGATGACCCAAAGGGATACGGATCAGCTAAACATAGCTGCTTTAATTCTTGAAGGTCAAATTTTCTTGGAAATTCCGGTGTGGATTAAGAACTGAGATTTTGTCAAACGAGAGCCTGTGAGGAAGAAGGATTTTTATCATCTTTCTTTGAACGCAACCAAACTTTTGCTAGTCTTTTGGCAGTATCCATGAATTCTCCTCCCACACCGTAGACATGAGTGTTAACTTTTTGATAAGAGGGTCTCAAAATTTTAAGTACCTTTTCAAATAAAAAGCTGCACTCTGAGCCTTGATCTAACATTACTCGGAATTTTCTCGATCTACCATTATCCCTTGCTAATTCAATAATTGCGGTAGCTAGCATGGTGGAACGCGTTGAGTGAGCGTAATTACTATATGTGATAGGCACACTACTTTATTATAGAGTGCGACATGATGAGCCCCTCTTTCTGTCAATATAGGTTGGGAATTAACCTAATTATTTTAACTATCATTGGTCTGCGAGGTAGACGCCACTTGAGAATTGACTGAAGAAAAACCCGTTGAATTAATCGATGGATCATGACATGCGTGTTTTTTAAGTACAAACTCTTTTCGTTTATCAACAGTCAACTTAATAAGAGAGTGATTTTCTTTACAAAAAATGCATTAGGAGTTTGAAAGGGCAGCATGACTTTTAACTGATTGCGACTTGGTAGTTTTATTTTTATCCGTTATAACGGTTTTTGCAAGTTGAATAGCTTCTAAGGTTCTAACTCTTGTGGCTGAAAATTTATCCAAAGTTTCATAGGATGGGTATTCTGTACTCGGCCCTAGATGCGTCTTCCACTCTTTTAATGACGCAACATCAAGACGTCGCATCGTCCAGAAAACAATAATATCGTCCCATTGATCGGTAGGGTGGCTTAAATTCTGTAAAGCGGCAAGTGCATCATTGGTGGTATCGCGAAGTAATTTCAAGTCACTCACATAATTCTTATTAACATTTTGTATATCAAATCAATCAAATTTTCTGCCTCTCCTGTTAATGATGTTTTTTAATATTGAAATCGCACAACGCTAGGCAAGGAATCGTTATGCACTATAAGTGCCTCAAATAAACCTCGAAACTTTTACCAATCTGTGTAATTTCCCGAAAATGAAGGAATGTTCATTTTCGGTAAATAGGGAAAATTAACGTTATGTTGAATACTATGATCTCTAGAAGCAGCAGAATCATGTTCTGAATTATGTGAGAGATAAGTGTCAATTTCATTGTCAACAAAATCATACGCGTCTAGAAAGGCATCTTCTATTTTCAGAAACTGATTTTTCACGAAATACTCTAGAGTCAATTTCTCTTCGAAACATGCAAGATTACGAGTTTTTTTATTTAATTCACGACATTCTGACCATTTTTCTTTTAATAAGTCAAGACAGCCTCGAGCAGTAGTGATATTTCGCCTTGCTATAGGAATCTTTTAAAAATTCGATTCCGTTCTTAAAATCGCTTGATGTAAATTTGACAGTTCGTTACCTAATCTCGATAAATCATCCGTCATGTTCATAGATTGCTTAGCTTGACACGTCAAGAATTTTCAACCTATTTGTTTTCTTTTATTGGTAGTTTACCTTACAAAAATATCTATATGAGGCAAATTATTTTTACGAGTAGGCAATCAAATTCTTAAATAAGATATAAATAAGAAGCATTCGTTCTCGGACCATTACCAATGGCTTGAATAAAGAGTAACAATACAAGTTTATAGTTCAAAATGTAAGGATATTGTGCTAGTTGTGCTATTGTGCTAGTCCCAAAAAATGTAGAGTCCCTTTTGTGAAAAAAAATTGACCAAAAAGGAGATATGATGAACTTTTTACGTTCGAATTTCATTAATTTTGTAAGTTCGAAAATTTACCAAATCAACGAATTACGAAGATTGTTTAGTAACATTAATACCCGTTGATAGGTATTGATAAAAAGGGTCTACTGCCTGTCTTATTAGTTCAAGAAGTTCCTGATCTTATGCTAATTTTAATTGGCTAGGAAAATAAAAAGTCTCTAAAACACAGGTTTAAGTTGTACACATACATATACATATTCGACAAAATTTGGATGGAAAATGTATGTTGACAATAGTAATATGGTTAAAACGATGAGGGGCTTTACTACCTCCGCTTCTGATGATGATTTCGTTCGTTGCACAATGTTTAGCCGAGACTCTATATAACCTTAATCGTTTCCAAGAGGCGATAATGTTAAGTTTTTGGTTTACAACTGTCTAAGATTGTTTAGTACAGTTTGAAAAACAAAGCTTTTGTTCAGTAGTAACTCATTTCAAATAGAATTCACGGACACAGTAAGAACTCGCGCACGAAACTCAACAGCGAAGAATCTTATTCTACTTGCTTCTTTAGAAGCTTGATTTTAGATTTTTCATCCTGCCCGCGGGCTGAATTTAAATCAGGCAAAGTCGGTAAAAAATGCAATAAGACCGAAGTCTCGAACCCGGACTGACTGACCCGAAATGTTATCGTTGAGAAGGACGTACGACAAGTGATTTCTTTGACTTATTGAGTTTCTGAGAAAACTTCATTATTATTCGAATTTTGTGATGGGGGTGGGGACTGCTTTCGGCAGCGGCATGCCTGCAGGTGGTCAGTCGGTCCTACTTTGCAAACTTGCAATTTGTATATTTTAGCGGTGTTCATCCGCGGGACTTTTCCCAACAATTTGTTTAGTAAGCATTTACGACCTCCGCTTGCCTTCAAAGACGCAGATTTAAATTTTGCAACTACTGCATTCTTCAATACTTCTGAAATCAGAGAGATCGGAATTCTGAGACTATATTGATTGATTCCAATGATTGTTCATGGTATGTAAATTTTCATAATTTTTGTTATAGGTGATTATTGGTTTAGCATACAATTTATATTCTTAGGGTTTGTGGATTATATTGTACCCAAACCAACATCCCTTATTTCGTAGTTGTCACATGTTATGGCAAGGAGAGTGCTTGCAAATAGCACCTGGAAGGAATGATGCCTCAATGTATGTAACATTACGACATCACTGTTAATAATGCGCGTTATGCACAATAATGGAAAAATGCAATCAAGATAACCAGCAATTGTTGCATAATTGTTACACAACAATTATGTCGCATTGATGTATTGAATCGTACATTCCCCCTTTTTTTCAAGATGGCGAGATTAATTAACATTTTTACCTTCTCGTTGCGTAACACAGTTGCTGTGTTTGATTTTATTCCTATTGTACAATTGTAATAAATGAAAAAAAAATTTTCTTGAGTTTTAAGAAATCGTTTTCCTTATTATATTATGCATACAGATACCGCATTTTGTTTGACTGCTTATAAAGAGAAAAAAAAGATAATTCAATTAATTTAGTGATGTACTTTAGATGGTTAATCTCGCCAGGCGGTTTGTGCTGAGGTTGCATTTCTGCCTCATGCTTATCAGCTGTGCACGGCGCAGAGGTGTAATTTCCTCAGTGATTGCCCGTCTCTGTAGCGTGTTACGCGTGTGCAGTGTCC
Source organism: Melikaiella ostensackeni (assembly GCA_032362435.1). Lineage (NCBI taxonomy): Eukaryota > Metazoa > Arthropoda > Insecta > Hymenoptera > Cynipidae > Melikaiella > Melikaiella ostensackeni. The sequence continues at coordinate 18,053,621 of JAUMHM010000079.1, forward strand.
GTATTCATTGGTTTCCCGATTCCTTTATTAAAAGCAAGTGTTAATGAATTTTCGTGAAGGTCTTGTTTTCCTGTTTAAAAAAAATTTGCTCAGTGTCTGACCTTCCCCTCGTTTCTTAGTGAACCCCATGCTAAATGCCCGAAGAAGGACTCTGCCTCCTGATAATGGGCTTTGCCTGTTAGATAGAGGTTATGGTTGTTTACCGGCGCATATGCGATCTGGTAAGATCTAAATTTATTACTATAAATCATTGAATGGATTTTTGATGAATATGAATTTTTTTTTACACGTTGCTAACTTATTGTAACCGGATATGTGGCTAGTGTTTGATACGTTGCCAATCAAGAACAACGCGTTAACGTTACCCCTTATTATGTAAAAAATTTTATACGTCGTTTAAGTTCCCACAAGTATTAGATAGTTTTTTTGAACGTGTTTAAAATTTTTTTATTAAATTAAACTCCAGTCTGCGTAAAATAATACAGAATTTCCCAATCATGCTCTGCAGCTGTTTTTATTTTACACTATTCTCAATTCTAAAACAAAACTTCCATAAGATGTCTTTTCTTCCTTTGTTTTATTTATAAAACAAGTTCTTCAAAAACTTATCACTCATATGCTTCAGATAAAAACAAAATTTGGTTGTTTCCAAAAATTTAATTTTTGCATTTTCTCAAAAATGACGTAAGATCAAAAAATTGTAATTTTTTTTTCATGAAATTTCTTCATATTCCGCTTTGTTTTCCAGAAAACTGGAACTGTCCCAAATTCATTTTCTTTCTTATTTCGTTAAAATTCACCTAGAATTTTTTTCTATAAATTTCATTAAATTGTTTTGAATTTTAAATAACATTGGTCACCTTATTGAAACACATTGATTATTGTCTTGTTAATTTAAGTTACACACTTTTTTGGTTAGAATTTAGTCCCTTTTGGTCACCTTTTGAGATAAATTAGGCTGATTATTCTATGTTTAAATGGGTACAACATCTTATTGAATTAAATTTTCTGATGCGATATGGAAATAGTGGCTAAAGTAGCAGTTTCCTTCAATCTGGAACACATTAAAAGAAATGACTTTAAAATTTTCCAGGGCCGTCATTAAAAAAAAATTTTTTTTTCAAAAAATTATCAACATCGGATAATTCGGAAAATGCTTTAGAAGGAAAAAGAATTTTAAAATTAAATACTTCCAAGTTCATTCTTACAAGCATAACTTTATGTGTGACATTTTCAAAACACAACTCTCGGAATGGTCGCCCGATTAGACCAGAAGTTTGCTTCTTTTCTAAAGTGCAGAACAGATAACAATGAATTAAAAAATATGGGAGAAATAACTATTTCCGGGACCCCCTTTTGTTAGCATTTCAGAAATTCTTTTATTTTACCGCATGAGAAATTGATGTGGAACATGACCGGAAATTTTTATCAAAATATCACGCAAAATAGTGATCATTAATAAAGATTTTTTTTAAATCAACGTTGATGACTCGATTTTTTTCTCCCTTTTTTTGAAACCATTTTCTTTCATTTCAACCTCTCTTCTCATCCTTTCTTGTAAGGAACTGGGACCGGCCAGATTGTACTATTTTTTTCGAAAATATGATTCCTTACTTTATGTAAAGATGGCTTTTTTTCTACTTCATTCCTAGTGCTTCCATTATCATAGGCAATAAATTCTTGTAAAGAATAATTAGGCAAGCCGCTTACTATATGTATTTTTGTTATTTTTTATTTAATTTTAATCTAACTTTTTTTTGTCTTTACCATTTCCTTAGATCAAAGGAAGGACATTTTGATTCAAATATCCCTCTTTCTCAGTGTCAAGTTTCATTTTCAAATTTCATTAAAATCTTTGTGAATATTTTGCGTACATGTAAGGTATTCTTTGATGAAATATTGGCATTTACTCGGCAGATATGTGGAACTACCAATCTCTGTTTACGGAAAGCACTTGCCCAAATTGAAAAAACAGCAAAAGCCGCGGAACCATTTGGGTAGAGAAAAACCACTAATTGACTTGGATGGAGTAGATTTACGGGATAAAAACAACTCATTTTCATGGTAGTTGAGTTCGTACGTTACTAGTCACTACGTCTCTTGAAATTTTTTCTTCTGTCTGTAACAGTTCCGACCCTTTTTCTGCTTTCCCTCTTATAGAAATATCTTTGATCATACCATCCAGGTTTGCTGTCCCTGATAAAAGTTATATTTATATGTCATTGAGTAAGAAAAATTGCATTTCTCTTCCCTTTTTTGAACGCCACGATTACATTTTGACACGGGACGATTCGTTGTTTGGTCTTGGTAAGGGTGTTGGTGTCGTAGAGTAAGTCCTGCTAACTGATAGGTTGTGGAATTGCTCTTGGTTGGTGAGTATTATTGGTAGAGGACTTTGTTGCTTTTTCCTCGGATTGTCTCTCGACTGGCGTTGATTTCTCGCCACCTTTGTGATTCCCTCTGGAGGGGGATCTTGGCGAAATGTTGGATAAAGCTCATGTGCGTGGTCGGCGATCTACCAACTCTTCTGTGATCTTGAGTCTAATGGGCCCTGATGCATCATTTCTACAGGGTTCTGGGAGGTTAAACGCGGAGCTTTGTCCTTCGTTGCTTCTGGATCGACCTCTGCAAATACATTGCATAGCACGTAATCCCATGGTGAGTAGTCGTTTCCTTATTATATAAGTCAGAAATCCAATTGCAAGTATAATGATGCTCCCAATAATACTGAGTGTCAATGAATAATGCCTTCTGATATTGACCCTATTTTCACTCAGCGCTTCCAATTGGGTTTCTAATTTATGTAGTGTTATATCCGCTTCTTGCCCATTCCATGTCAGAGTTGATCCAAATCCAGGGGGAGAGACAATTTGGAAATTTCTTGTAGCTAAGGGGTATTTTTGCAGGGCGGTTGAGATATTAAATGATTCTAATGCTAGGGGTGGGTTGTATATGTGTTTCTGTAGGTCATCGGTTATCATTATTGCTTTTACTATCACTCTTCTCGTTCTCGAATTACATCCCCTTCTTATTTGGATGAGCCCTGTATCTTCCAGACGAATTTTATATGTTAATTTGTCGTTACAGGTGAGTGACGCTGTTTCTGAAGTAGCCAAGGAATATATCCAACCAACCAAGAAATATATCCAACCTCCCAAGGTGGAGATGCTGGTCCAAAACGGCTGGTTATTATTTCAGATCCGAATATCACATCTTCTCAGGGCTTCCTAAGATGTCTGACGTAATAATTCCACTTCGCATTGAGGATTCAGGACGATGTTGTAGACCGGTTGGGTGGAGTAGTAAATATGTCATCCATTGAGAGGATTGCACTCCTGTAGCATGGATTTCTGAAGGTATACTATATATGATCACGTTCGCTGTCGTCGATGGCCAAATACTTGAATGGAGGTAAGATATAGGCTCGCCCCGTTCCATTTATTAGTCTGTTTTGATAACTGGGTCATTCATGCATTCTGTATATCTGATAGGTTGTTCTTTCCAGCAGGGGAACTTCTAGGACCACCGTTAACCGTCTCTTGTGCATCCTTCTGGATATAAAAGAGATTTGTCGGGTATGTGGTCCTGCGCCTCCCTTGCAATCGTTGTCAACTGTTGCGAGGAAGTCAGCGAGGGATGCAGCCGTCCTTCTTGAGCTGCCTGAATAACGGAGGTCATCCGCTCGATGGCTCTCAGTGCAGCATCTAGATTCATTTCTAGTTGAATGGATATTTTTGCTGCCATTAGAATATAGTTCTGCATAATCAGTTCTTCGTAGGAGGCTCGGATCCTTTTTGCTGAGTAGATCATTTGCCGTTCAAGATTTTTTATTTCCTGTTCCTTTTGTGTCCCTGCTTGATGTAATTTCTCTAATTCGGAATGCACCATGTGAGTTCTTTCGCTCATTTGCTTCGAGATATTACCCTGAACAGTGTTTAAATTGGTTATCGTCTCCTCGTAGCTTTCCTCGTCCTCGTAATTCAAAATTCCCATGGCTGGTCCCGCAATTTTTCCCTCGAACCCGAATCATGAGACTTTTCTACGTCTCCCGTGTATGCTCTGGTGTGGTTTCTGGGAGGGCTGCATACTACTGTGTCGTGAAAATTCTGATACTGCCCCGTCTAGTTCTTACTGTAGATGATCAGCCGCTTTGATCTTTTTCTGGATTCTGTTATATCCGAACAAGGTTTTGCAGTCCTTGCCCAATGTAGCCTCGCACTGATTGTAGATGGATTCCAACTTGCTCGAGTTTTTGTTGATATCATTCTGGAACGTCGTTATTTCCAGGAGGATTCCGTCCTCTAGATTCCCCCGATGTGCCGTACTGGTGCTACTTTCTCATAATACAATCCAATGTTTTTATCGAATTTGGTATTTGAGAAAGCAGAGGATGGTTCCTGGGTTCCGTCTGTCCTACCCAGGAGAGAATACCCTCCCCAGATTGACAGGATAATTGGAAACATCATGGTTAATGCAAAAATAAGCATGTATTAGGGAATTTTTGCCGTTTCTCAGACACGAGCCATCGGTATGTACCTGTATAGTATGTACCCAAAATCATAGATCAGGAATCCGTCCTCGCTGATTGAAATGGATTCATCTAGTCAGGAATGTGCTAACTTGACCTTACCCGCATGTTTTGAGAATCGCGTTCCAACCTTAGC
>JAUMHM010000079.1:18058294-18074608 GCA_032362435.1 Melikaiella ostensackeni
CTAGCCTGACGTTATGTCCTTCCGTAAACCCAACTATGTTATAAAGTCAGTCGTCGAAATATTTGTCGAGATTTCTTTCCCTGATTTCCCTTTTTACCCTATCCTAGCATTTGAAGATTTGACCTTCTTGTCATACTAAATCTTGGATTTAATCTTTGCTTTTATCAAATTTTTGGCGACGAGGTTTCGGATCTATGGAAGGCGTGTAACAAGTTCTCTGAAGTACGAGTCTAGTTTCCGTTCGTCCGGGAAAGCGGAGGATCTTCTGGCTACCTGGGCGGATACTAGTTCATAGGACCTAAAATTGGTTGCCTCATGAACGGGAGTATTGTATGAGAAGGTGGCAAATGGGAGTAGTTTATCCCAGTCATTGTTCTTGCTTGCATATATCCTGACATATTCCATTAATACTGCGCGGCTTTTTTCTAGGGCACCATTGGTTTATGGCCTATATCCCGAAGTTGTGACCTGATTATCGCTGAAAATCTTTGATAATTTCCGCAGAAGTTTGCTAATAAATGAATCTCCTCGATCGGTTAGGATGCACCTAGGTGGACCGTTGACAGCGAACAGGTTCATGGCTATTGCTTGGGCTATAGTGGTGGCTCTTATATTAGGGATCGCGACAGCTATGCAGTACTTGCTTAGCTGGTCTTGCATTATCAGGATGTGTCAGTTGCTGTCGAGTATAGTCCGTAAAATCCCAACAGTGCCTAAGGAGACCTTATCGAAGAGTTATAGGGGTGTGTCCGTCATAAGCATAGGTTCGCGGTTAAAGATTCTCGTGAACTTCTCTTCTGCGCAACTGCAGAACTTTCAAATGAAATCTATAACTTCCTCTCTGAGCTTAGGCCATGTGAATCTTTCTCTGATTCTTCGATATGTTTTTGTAACTCCTTTATGTCCTCTTAGCAAGCTGTAATGAGCTTCCGCGATAATGCCAGGTCTGTCCTTTTCAGGGGGACACAAATTTGTCCCCTTTGAAGATTCTTTCCCCGCATTTCATTCAGATCGATACGTCCGGTGGCTATTAAAAGCTTGGTAATCGAGGTGGCCGCTTCGCAGTCCGCTGATAAGAAATGTACGTAGTTGTCCCTACAGTAGGTTAGGAACTCTCGGCAGCTTCCAATTTCGGCAGAATTTCGGCAGAAAAAAAGAAAAAACGTTTAGAACACCCCGTACACTCGGATTATCCTTAATATGTTCTTCGGGATCCGGAATATAGGGCATTTCCAAATTTAAAGTGGGAGAAATGGGCTGTGCAGATGTCAGGGGTAAAGGATATGAATTTGCGATCGATGGAATGCCGGATAGTCGCCTAGGGGGTTTGTCCCTTCCTTTATGCGTAGGGCTTTGATCGTATTCGCTACTTTCTGCCTCTTCTATGATAATAGATGGTTTTTCAGTGACAGTTACGGGATAGGGGGTTGATCGAGCAGCAGGCCCGTAATTGGGTAGGGGGGTAGCAAATGCTACTTCGCGCTTGGGTAGTGGTTGTAGTAAGGCCTTTTTTCACTAGACTGCAGTGTTTTTTCTCTCAGTTGACTACCGTTTGCTTGACTCTTGGTTCCCACCTCGAGGGTGGGTTCTGATTCCTTTTCAGTTTCTGATTGAGGTCTATTGACCAGGCTTTCCTGTTCCCGTTACTTCATTAACGCGAATAATTCTAGAATTTCTTTAATCACTCGGTCTAACCTGGGTTCCATGTCGAGTTCGAAAACAGGAGTATTCTCCCCTGAGTCGCTCGATGTTGGTTGGCTATTGGTTTCATCGGCTATGTCTGAATAGTCAATATTCCAGTCAAGCGACCGTTCTTCTAGACTAAACTGGTGTTCAGCCAAAGACTGGTCAAATTTCTTAGAAGACTTTTGTAGAACCTTAGGGAAGGTCTTGGGGTCGCGTTTTTGTTTCTCTTCCTCTGATTCCGTTTCGCTGGTGTCGGCGGTAGGGCTTACGTACACCAGTATACTCTCTTAATAGAGTGAAATGGCTTGTTTGGTGATTCCGCAGGAATCATCCCCTTTTACGATCGTGAGGGAGTTGGGTGAGTCTTCATTTTGGTTTTCCTTGAGCGAACCATTATTTTTGTTTAAAGCCGGAGGAACTTCAAGGTTAGGCAATACGCTGAATCGTTGTCGCTGGATAGGTGGGTCTGAATCATCATCTTCAGATGTTGTATCGTCGGTTTCCACAAATCTGAATTCATCGTCGGTAGAACCATGTTGTTCCAGAGGTGAAGAGTTTAGTGCCTTTCTCGCCCATAGTCGGCTGGCTAGAAGACTATGGCTAGTTCGCGCAGGCCTGGGTTCTTTTGTCCCGGGAGAAGAAGGTATTCGATTTTTCGAAACTTTGGGCCTTCTGGGCCTCTTGAAATTTAAGAACACGGGCGCTGGAATTAAAGGAGCTTTTCCTCTATCGTCAGGCTTATTTTTCGTGCAAGCGTGTGTGGGGTGTCCGAAGTCCTCCTCGTACGGTATTTGACTTCCTTTTGCCCCGTATTCGTTTCTTTAATTTGAGGAGCAGTTGGGGCTGAGGAAATTTGTGGTATCCTTGGAGGGAAGCACTGTTTTATTCCGTCCTTAGCTAATTGCTTAGCCACCCTTTCGTGGGCGTGCAGGGGGAAGGATTTTATTCCTGAAGGTCTAACATGGGGTGGGGCTGCGGAAAAGTTCTTTTTGTTTTCTGGAGATTCGTCGCGACTCGAATCGCTAAATTTCTCGCAACCATGAAAAACCTTGGAGAAATACGAAATTGGTAAATCCACTCCATCTTTTTCCTGTGCTAAAACAGCCCCAATCGCAACATCGGAGGCGTCTATTGTAAGTCAAAAGGTCTTTTCGAAGTTAGAGTATCGTAAAATGGGGTTGCTGCATAATTTTCGTCTCAATTTTCGGAAACTTTCTCTCTCTGTTTCGCCCCAACGGAGTTCCTGCTCCTCTTTCAGAAGACTAAACAAAGGTTTGGCTATCCTCTCGAAATTCTCTGTGAACCGTCGGTGATAACCTGCAAGGCCTAGAAATTCCCGAACTGTTCGCACATTATTTGGAGTGAGGAAATGACAAATTGCACTCAAATTTTTGAGATTGGGCATAATTCCTTTGTGACTTATTACATGACCCAGGTAGGACACTTCGGTTTTTAGGAATTCGCATTTTTCGGGTTCCAAAAGCAAGTTGGCCCTTCGCAAGCGCAGGAACAATCTATTTATTATTTCATCATGTTCTTCTAACGTTTCTGAGAAAACCACAATATCGTCTAGATACACAAAGAGTTCGCTGCCTTGCATCCCGAAAAGGACTTGGTCCATGAGTCGCTGGAAGGTAGCAGGTAAGTTATTGATGCCCATTGACATTCTCGTGTATTGGTAGTGACCTTGACGTGTCGAAAAGGCTTTTTTATGCTGGTCCCTAGTGTCAGTTCTGATTTGACGGAATCCGGAAGCCAAATCGAGCACTGAGAAGTACAGAGCCTTACCTAGCCGGTCTCAAATATCGGTAATATTAGGAAAGGGGTACGCATGGCCAGTAGTTTTCTTGTTAAGAGAACGATAGTCCGTTACTAACCGCCATTTCTGTTTACCTGAGGAATCGATTTTCTCAGGCACGGCTAAACAGGGTGCGTTATACGGGGAGGTTGAGCCCGTAATAAGGTCTTACTTGTACATTTTATCTATATTTTCTTTGATAATAGCCTCCTGCTGTTGGGCTTGTCTGAAGGGCTTAGTGAAAACGGAGATGTCGTCCGTGGTTGGTATTTCATTTTTGACTAGCACGGTAGCAGGCAATTTGTCCCCGGCTGCTAGAAATCTATCATTCACATTTTTGATCCACCTTTAGACAAATAAGTACTCTCCGGGATTTGAATAGTTTAGTGGAACTTTATTGGTGATGTCTTTAATCCTAGCTTCTAATGATATGGGACCTGGTTGGTTATCGCATTCCTTTACCTCGGACTTGCTCATGTAATTAAGCGGAAACAATTTCTGCGGTTGAACTTCGAACTCAACTTCCTCTTTCCTCGTATTAGAAGCTAATACTTGTCAGACTCCGTTCCTATCAGTGACGAGCGATTTTCCAACGTACAGCCTCTTACCAATCTCAATTCGTGGCAAGTAGCACTCGGTTGGTAAAATTTTTGTAAGGGGATGGAAATCTGTTCAAATGCACGAGGTTGAATAGCGAGGATTTTCGGGATAGGTTTTGAGGTCCGGAGCTTGCTCCTTTCTCGCTCTTATCGATTTTTCGTCGATAAAAGGGAAAGGGTCTATTGATCGAGATTGGGTTATCAATGCGTTGTTGTGAAAGGACACGTTACAACGTTCTTGTCGCAAGAAGGGTTTTCCTAAAATGCCATCTATTGTAATCAGGAAGTTGGGACGAAATACATGGAAAACTAATGGTTTGTCATTTATCTCGACTTTGGTAGTACCCAGAGTATCAACTCGGGTCATCGTCACCCCGGTCATAATGGACATCTCTCGTGTACACACATGAGCTTTACGATTGGGGGCAGAGATATTTATCATATTCACGTCAGCACCTGTATCGATTAAGGCCTTTCCGTACCCAGATATAAATCAGGGCTATCTATTCTTAACTCTGGAAACTCTTCGATGTTGTCGCTTATGTGGTAGACTACTAGTTGTCTAGGAATCGAACTGCTGTTGGACACTCCGGGTTCAGTTGATTCAATGTGGCGTCGCTCCGTCGGATGTGTGGACGGGAAGCGGGAGGATGGTCTATAATCACTAGATGGAGGGTTATATGCTTGGAAATGGACTGGCGCATGGCTTGTTCGGTGGTTAAGTGACGAACTTGTAGTATATGGGGAGTTATTGAGATACCATTGGTTGTTTGAGAGTGGTGAATGGGTGTAATATGGTTGATTTCCCTGCCCTGGCTTCCGTAGAATGCCTAAAGGTGGCATCTCATATTCTGTATTCTCACGGGAGTATCTTGGACTAAGTGACCTGCTCCTGTCTTATACTATAATAACGGTCCGTTCGGTGGCCATCGTTATATGGGCGATCCCGTTCATCCTATGTTTAACTGAGGGGATAATATTGCCCTGTATTCTCGTTATAAGGCCAGCCTGAAGACTAAAAGAACCTCCGATTGTCTCGTTGGGGTTCGTATAGGCGTAATTCTTCTGCTGGATGATGGTCAGTACGAGGGTCTATTTGGTGATCGTGGGCCATTTTCTTTGATTGGTCAGGCACTCGAAAAAAGATATGGGGTAACCCGGACGCATTCCTTCTTTACTCTGCATGTTTCGCAAACTTGAAGGATTCCTCTATAGTTTCGGGATCCTTAGCGTCGACTGATGATGATAGGTCATCGGGCAATCCTCTCACGAATGCCTTAATGGCGGCTTTGTAGACTGAAATCAGGGTGTTCGCGGTCACTACATGATTATGTGCTATTTCCAATGCTGCCTTTGCACCTCCTAAATACAAGTACAAGGTCATAATATTCATTCACCGTCTCTTTCCGTTTCCTAGTTAGATGGTAATTTTCGTCGAAGTAGTACTCAGAGGGTTTTCCTGGCGCGAAACCATCCTTCAGAAAGTCTATCAATTCTATGATTTTCCTGAACTGTTTATTTCGCGTGCAGTCTCGTGCGGGACCAGTGAGTTTCCCTAGTTCGACAGTAATGAGTGAAGATTCGCATGCTACGGGGACATACGTGGTGGCGTTAACGATATCCTGTATAAAATCCCGTACGGGGATATTGCTACTTAGCATCTCGGAATGAACTTGCTGCCTTTTGAATGGCTAGCGTGTCAGCTATTGAATACTCGTAAGCCACTCTAATTGCCATATTATCCGCGTTAATGTCAGGTCATTGTTATACTTGTTAATTCGAGTGCTAGGCTGAAATCCAATATCAGCTCGCGAACTTTACATTTCAGCCACTGCGGACGCATTAAGGTCTGGCTGGGCTTTTGGTTGTTGACCGTGCTGATTACCTGTATTAGCAATGCTGAGAGCTACTAGGAAAAAAATTTTTGTTTCTTTGATATTTACATTCCTCGCTCGCAACGTGCGGGAGACAAGGTTCTCTATGTTAAACTCATATGCAACAGTTTCGACATGGGGGGGAAGGGGGCAAACTATATTTTCCACATCTCAATTCGGTTATTACCGAAATTGTTTTAATTCTAACTATCTTTGTTTCCCTTACCGAGATAATTGTCAAAATCTGGTCACGAGGAAAATAGCCTGAATCAGTGTGCGAACCACAATGGTGTGGTCCCTTTCTAAATGAGTATGTTTTACGAAGAAGTCATAGGTTTACTGGCAGCTGAATCAATTGGGACGATTCCCGGTGGCATGGCTGGTTTTCATGGAGAGTTTTATATTTGGCTCAGTTCTAACTAGTAATTTCTCAAAGAAGAAGGAAAATTCTTAATCGGTTGCAAACTTTTCAGTCTCGAGTTCTAGAAGTTTGTTGTTTTTTTTGTGATTCTAGGCTCAACAAAAATAACCGATCCGTGCATACAATCGTCTATTTTAGTGCAAGAAGTTCTCTCAATAATTTTATCCGAACCTGTATTTCTCTGCGATGCTCATTCTCTTGCTTGGAATTTTTTTGAACTGGGAAATTGGACATTATCGCAGGTCATTCCAAAAAGGTTTTAAACGTTAAACTCTCCCAATCCTACAAGGCAGATATTAATATCGAGTTGAAAACTTCGCCGCGGGGACAAAGTTTTGATAGATTTCACTACGACTTTCACCGCGTGGGCGAAAGTATCAACCTCAATTTCTACCTCGAGTGATAGACAGGATTATTTAATGGTTAGGCAAAAACAAGACCCAATTTTGATTGAACTCCATCAATTCGCCATGGGGGCGAAAGGTGGTGAGATTAGAAATACCGAGCCACGAGGGCGGGGTTCTTTCGCAGCGTGAGCGAAAGTTTTTGTCCAATTTCTTTTAAACTCGCTATGAGGCCGAAATTTCCAATACAAAATGAGTCCCAGTCGTTATTTCCTGGCACTGATTTCATCTACTTTCGTTATTGTATTTAAACCGATTCTAATAACCTTTCCATAGACTGTAGAAACTCCTCAAACGTCTGAGTTTCGATTTCTATAGGCACTTGGTCGAAGGTGGGAGCGGGATCGGTTCGTTGTACTATTACTAGTTCTCGTCTCAAGTTTGCTAGTATACGAGCAGTGGCATGTTCGTACCGTACCCTCCTTTGTTTACCGGCGAGATGTTTTGATCGCCTAGTTTTGGTATCATTCATGATACTTGGATGTACATTTCAAAATTTCAATTTTGGAATTCACAAAACGATTTTGAAGTAGCAGTATCAGTCAAAATATAAATTGGATTTAGTCCTAGGCATTACATAAATTCCACAACTGCAATTGATTGGAAAATGAATAGTTTCTGAAACACAGGTTTAAGTTGTACACAGATATTGGTCGAATATATATATATATATATATATATATTCGACCAAATTTGGATGAAGAATGGATGTTGACAATAGTAATATGGTTGAGACGATAAGGTACTCAACCATCTCCGCTTCTGATGATGATTTCGTTCGTTGCACAATATTCAAATTTATTTCAGCGAGACTCTATTTAACCTTAATATTACTCTCGTTTCCAAAAGGCGATGATGTTGAGTTTTTGGTTCACGACTGTCTATAACTGTTTAGTACAGTTTGAGAAAAAAAAGCTTCTTTTCAGTAGCAACTCATTTTGAAATAAAAATCACGGACACCAAAAAAACTCGCGCAAGAAAATCAACCGCGATGTATATTACTCTACTTGCTCTTTAGAAGCTTGATTTTAGATTTTCCATTCTGTTCGCGGGTCTAATTCAAGTCAGGCGAAGTCGGTGAAAAATGCAATAAAACCGAAGTCACGAACCCGGACTGATTGACCCTAAGTATTATCGTTGAGAAGGACGTACGAAAAGTGATTTTTTGGACTAATTGAGTTTCTGAGGAAATTTCATGATTACTTGAATTTTTTTGATGGGGGTGCGGACTGCTTTCGGCCGCGGCACGCCTGCAGGCGGTCAGTTGGTCCTATTTTGCAAACTTGTAAATTGTATATTTCAGCGGTGTTTCTCCGCGGGACTTTTTCCAACAATTTTTTTAGTTAGCATTTGCGACCTCCGCTTGCCTTTAAAGACGCAGATTTGAATTTTGCAACTACTGCATTCTTTAATACTCATGAAGTTAGAGAGATTGAAATTCTAATACTATATTGATTGATCCCAATTATTGTTCATAGTATGTCAATTTTCATAATTTTTGTTATAGGTGATTATTGGTTTAGCATACAATTTATAGCCTATGTCTTGCAGATTAGATTGTACCCAAACCAACATCCCTTATTTCGTAGTTGTTGTCAAGGAGGGTGCTTGCAAATAGTATCTGGAAGGAATAATGTCTCAATTTAAATGTGGTTAGGATTCCGGATCCCATTGTATGTTTCTATCCCGTTACGTCATTTTGAGTTCGGTGTCTATAAATTTTATTTAGAAGTTGGATACTTGTGCAATTTTCCTAACCATTTCCACTGCGGAAACAGTATGAGGTTGTTGTTTGATTGTGTGTCAGAATGTAAGATACAGTTTTCGTTTTGTTTACACAAATTGTGTATAAAAGTATGAGCGCCTCACACAGCTTATCGTCTATGAATGTGTGTACAGAAATTAATTGTTCTTGTTCACACTTAACAGAACTTCTTTTAAACTGAGGATCTCTCAGCCCTAACTCATATTGTTGTAGTATCTTCTCGAGAATGTGTACTCGTTTGCGTGAGCACACTTCCTCGCATATGAGAGTATATAAGTTATGAAACTCGTATAAGTGCGACTCATCTACATAAGCACATACTAACACTTGCACAAGATTTGAAATTTTACACGTTACAGTCTCCTTCTTTCGATAAAAACTGTAGAATAATTTTCAAGACTTTCATGCTGTACAGTTCAGAAGTACGTCAAGTACGAATTTGAACAACATCAAGGGTTTCACATAAATTAAGAAGCCCGAGCTCTGAGATTCGAATCCAACTGACACGACCCCATGTTGAATTTTTGTACGCTTTCAAAGAAATTCTCGGTTTTTCACTTTTTTTTTTAGTTTTGGCATCCTAAATTCACATCGAATCCCGGACGAGCTCCCAAATATTTGGCATAACAATCTAGTTATTATTATGATCCAGATTTCTTGAAAGTTTTAAACGTAAATCTAAGGTGATTCAGGAGTAGTTACAAAATATACTTTTTTATTTGAAAGTAGACTTAGTTTTTCACAATTTATTTTTGAAAACTTTGAAGAGGAACAATTTCTTCACCTTAAGAACGAAACTTTGTATAAAGTATACTTTTCATACCTTCTAACCGTTTGAGAATCGTCTCCGTTGCAAAAACGATCCTACTCAGAGCCCTGCTGTACTCAAAGTGTCGTTGGTCACTCTTATCACACATACGCACACACACACTTATTAAAATTCAACGTAAATATTTATCGTACTCGCAGACATTACGCATTCTTACACACCTCTAGCCATTTTTATTTTAAAAAATATTAAAATTTTAATCAATATCAGACTGAAATAATGAATATTAATCATATTAACCAGTGCATTATGCATTAAATTCGAAAACCCCCCTTTTTTACAATTATACCTTACAATTTCTTGAATTCATGAGCCTTGGCGCGCTTCCCTCTCATCCGTCGTTCAATGAAAACTTGACCTGTTTATCGTATGAATACAATTATGTACGAAAGATGACAATTCAGGCGTTGCTCCACGTCGATTTTATGGTGGAGAAAGCTTTTAAACTCTTGGCGCTTTGTTCGAGATGAACGCAAAACTGATCTGGTAGTGTAAGAAAATGTTGGGTGAGTCCAGGTATGAGGAACAATATGGATGCAAAGTGAAAAGGATGGTTTATTGTACCCCCTTCACTGAAAAGGGTTATCTAGTTTAATACAGATAGCGTCAATCAAGCTCTTTAGTAGAAATGTACTCCAAATGTACTTTATAGCGAATTGAGGTACAAAAATTGCTGTGCGTAAAAGTAAGTGACTTGGGCCGTCCAAGAGCAGAACTGAACTTTTCAAGCGGGGCGCGGTGAGAAGAGGACCTAGGTGGCAGACGACGCGAGATCACCCGCGACCACGAAAGCAGTTCAACATTCAGTACATTCTCCAACAGTTCCGCCAACCTTCATGCTGAATTCACAAAACACGTGAATAAAATGATCAAAAAAGAATGCTAGTCAATAAGCTTGTAAAAGAGTATCCCCATCGGACATTGACGATTTGCCCACTTTGGGCCTGATGAGAAATCAGCACTTGGACATTTCTAATCAAATCGGTCATCTGGAAGAAACGGTTGCTATTTTTGT
The DNA here is from genome assembly GCA_032362435.1 of Melikaiella ostensackeni. NCBI lineage: Eukaryota > Metazoa > Arthropoda > Insecta > Hymenoptera > Cynipidae > Melikaiella > Melikaiella ostensackeni. The sequence goes on from JAUMHM010000079.1 coordinate 18,068,686, forward strand.
TGATATAGAGCGAATTTGACCCTCTGAATCTAGGTGAACCTGTAATACACGCGCCAAAGGCTACTCAGTAGGAGGTACTTTATCATGTAGACTCATTGCAAAGTATCCCACTTTTATCGGAGCTTCCCACAATCCCCAAAGGTTCAGAGGAGATTGTGGGTTGAATTTCCCTGTTGTTTAATTGTCAGTGAAATAGAGAGAAATTTCTTTTGACTCGGTCGACGTCGCTGAGAATAACACTCAACACTGTCGATCTGGCGCCACGAAGTGGGTACAATTGTCTCTATAGAGCACATAGCTCAGTCCTCATCAAGCCGAGAACCGAGAAGTACCTGGCGATAAATTCCTGTGCGGTGTATTCTGATACCACCTCCAGTGCGGCACAACACACGAAAACCACAATGTAGCCTCGTGATGCACAATCCGCTGGATTAGTCGGTCCAGGCACATGGTGTCAGACAGCTTCTGGTAGAGTGTTCTGCATTTCCGAAACCCGATTAATAACTTAAGTCTTCCATCTCAAAGAATTATCTCGAATCCAATACAAGGTCTTCTTTGAGTCGTACCAAACGTATATAGGTTTCCAAACGTGTATTATTTTCGTCATCAAAACATCTCCGCGTCCACGACTTTCACAGTGACGACTAGGAGCATTCTACTCCAACAATCGCGGGATGGTCAGTGTTGACAGATCGAGTAACTCTGCGCGAAACTTCATTCATATGGCCTTGTGCTTAGCTGAGAGCTTCTGATCCCAATCTAATTTGAGAGCTCAGAGACTCTGCATGAAGATTTTTGCCTCAACTATGACCCACTAACCGGCTCAGCGGATCTTTGTTATAAACAATTTTTCTCTACATAACCCCATCCCAGCCCTCAGTCTAACTCTGGGTACTAAATCGTCTCAACAAATTGTATTCATTCTTGTCAATCAGTGTTTCTTCTACACCACATTCTTTGAGAACCCACTCATTACTGAATTTGTGCATTAGCGTTTCACTTTAAATATTTCTGAAGAATTGCATGTCAACCGCGTTCACTTTACTCCTATGCTGTGCTGGTACGCCCAGGTCTCGCTACCATACAGCACTTGAGGTGCAAGCACAGAGTTATATATTGCAATTTCAGCTTTATCCGTCATATTTTTTCTTCTAGTAATGGCTTCTACACTGCCGATAATCTCTCTACCCTCGTTTACATGTCTGTATATATTTGCATCTATCTTTCCGTCAACAGTAAATAATCTTCCAAGATATAAGAAATAATCGATTTGTGCTATCCGCGCTTCATCTAAAGCAGTATGGTATTCTTTTTTCTCACGGCTTCTTTTAAACACAATAATTTTTGTTTTATTTACGTTAAACTCAAAAACCCGTACTGGTCATGCTGGTATCCAGTTTGCTCCTCATTCTCTGCAAATCATCGACTGATTCTGCCGTAACAACTTTATCAACAGCAAACGCTAATCTACGCACATTCACTGTTTCCAGATCAAAACTTTCTTTCTAAGAGACCTATTCTCAGAAATTTTTCCATGTATACATTGAATAGTCAGGAGGACATATCGCAGCCTTGCCTCACGCCCTGTTTAATATCAAACGAATCACTTAGTTGCCAATTTACACTTACACTCGCTTCACTACAATCATGTGTTGTTTTTTTGCTTTGATTTCTTTTAGAAGACAACCATTGACTCCATACCCCTTCAGGACTTCCGAAAGTTCAATTCTATCTACCTTATCGAAAGCCTTTTCCATATCAACAAATACACAGAAAACTTTTTTGTTTAATTTAAAAATTTGTTCTACGATCTGTCTCGGGCTAAATATCTGATCCGCACATAATCTCTCTGGCATCAATCCAGATTGGACTTCCCATATGCTTTTTTTTTGTTATTTCCATGACCTTACCAGTAAATATTTTGAAAAATATGTTGCCCACGGTACTTAGTAGGCTGATAGCTCTTTAATTAGTACAGTCACCTTCATCACCCTTTCTCTTGTAAAGTGAAACAATAACCGCCTTCCTTTTATCCCATCCTATTCTCAGCACATATATTTATTACCTCGCTCAGTCACTAAAACAAATATACGTTATCGCTCTTAAGCATTTCAGCGGTAATGTCATCCACACCAGCAGCCTTGACATTCTTTAGACTCTTAATTGCAGATATAATGTCGAAGTTGTTGATTCCCATTTCATGACTTACAACGAATCTTATAACGTTTCCTCCTCTATGTCACAATTGTTATGACTATATTCTTATTAATATTGTACTCTCCCATTCTTTTCGGATTCATTACCGCGTTACAGATGAGTGTTGAGTCCCTTTACTGCGAGTTCACGCATTCACTAAAACTATGCATTTTGATCTACAATCGTTTAGTGCAAGAGGAGAGAGACAAAAACTTACAACGCGACAGGTAGCGGTTTATGTCTATGTCCTATGTCCTATGTCTATGTTCAACACAGTACTTGCCTGTCAGTTGCAGGTGCTGTACTCTCTATCTGTATTTTATGGCGTTCGTTTCTTTAGGCAAGAGTCACGTTTTCCACGCAGGCTCTCGTAAATTTACCACATATTGCTGGAGTCAAGTATTTTCTATTGTGATGCGAGGTAAAATATCACCAACTCTTTTTACATTGCAAATTCCCTAGGTGTCATTAGAAAATTAAAAAAAAAATTGTTGCTTCTCTTCAATTTTCTTTGCAGTTTTTAGATAATTCACTGCACTTTTTCACTGCACTACCGATCCAACTATCTATGAAAGGACCAGAAATATTAATAAAAAACTTGATCTAGTAATGCCTAAAAATGTTGAGTAAGCCAGGTACACTAGAGCTCCAATGTAAGTGAATCCAATTCAAGTATTTCTAGAACTGCTGGACCAAGCAGCTTCTCAGCGGTCGGGACGAGAGACGATTTCAACCAAGCGTGAAACACCAGTAGCGTATACACAAAGGCGCAGTGCGCGGGTACTGACGCTCGTACTCACGTTCGGAGATTGCGTAATATTAGGAAATGATTCACACGTCCCTGATTGTTTACGTTCCCAAAGTACTGCTTTAGTCTTAAAGCCAGTGCGAAGCAACCCCCGAAACGAAGCTTATATTGGAGCCCTAGTGTATGAGAAATAGTAATTAAAGAGTGATTACACCGTGTGTACAAGTCAGTGACTCGGGCCGTGTGAGAGCAGGTGTGACCCCTCCCCCTTCCCAGAAGTTTTGCACTCTATCGGAAATATTTGAATTGAACAAAGTCGCTTTTTGGATAAATTTCCAAATAGCCCTTACCTCCAATTTTTTTGAAACTCCGTATACTCATAAATTTTGACGCGCTGATTACGGAAATCCCGGTGAAAATCGGCGCAAATTTGATTTTTATGGTGAAAACCATAGAAATCTTATAAAAATCATGATTTTTCACGTTTATCTCGAGAACCATTAAAAATAAAAATAAAACTTTTCACAAAAAATGTGGACCTAGTCAGAATAGACATTTTATGTTGAATCCAATTTTTTCGTACGAGTAGAATTTTTGAGATATTTGATGATAAAGATGAAAATTACATACTTAGCCCCTGCCGAAAACGTTAATATTCCGCCTCTCACGAAAAGTTGGAAAGGGAAAGGGGTTTGACCAATATTATTTCTGTGGATAGACAAAGAGGTCCTTTTCCGCCCCCACGAGAAGCTGAAAAGGGAAAGGGGTTTGACTAACATTTTTTCTGTGGCCAGACAACAGGGTGACTTTCCACATTGTATTTTGTATTTGTATTTGTATATTATTTTCAGAAAGTCCCTAGGGATAATTAGCCCTCTAAGGAACAGAGTATACATAATAAAATATATAATTACAAGCACTGATCGATGAATATTAAATGTATGGTAGAATTGGTAATGAGTTGAAAAATACAAATAAAATAAGATGAAATAAAATATTAAGTTGGTAGTCTGGAGTCGTAGAAGCTTTATTGAAGAAGGAACAAACAGTGAGAGAAATTATCTATCAAAATAATATGACTGAGATTAAGTAAATAATAAGTAATGGCAAAGTTGTATATAGTAAGATGGTTTCTACAGGATACAATTTAATCTGGATTTAAATTATGTCCTACCAATGTATTATTTCTAAAGTGGGATTACTGATTTGATATAGATGTGTGAAGAGGTCATGCTTAAAGTGATATCGTGACGGTGCATTTCTTAATCTAGACAGTAATTTGTTCCAAAGACAAGCACCTCTCTCAATAAAGAAATGTTGAAGTTTACATGTTCGTTGGGAAGGAATTCTTAGTACTGTCTTTCTTTCACGAAATCTGAACTGGGAAGGAAGTTTTTTGTCTACAAAATTGAAAAAGTTGTAAAGATACTGAGGAGCTTCATTTTCCATTACCTTTTTTTTACCTTTTTTTTCATTATCTACAGCCCAATGGGCCACAAAGTCAATATCTTCCTGTACCCAACTGAGCAATCGATCTACAGAGGAAATAGGTTCTGAAATGTATAATTTAAAATCATCCGTATATTTATGGTAGTTACAGTATTTAAGTTCACCTCCAAGATCAGAAGTATAGAGATTGAATAGGATAGGGGAAAGGATGGAACCCTGAGGGACGCCATTCCTGACCCCGACCCAGTCCGATGACTCACCCTTGCTAGCAGTTACTTTCTGTGATCGATTACTTAAATAAGAAGCAAACCATTTGATGACTGTGTTTGAAATTTAAAAATGTTTTAGTTTAAGTAATAGGCGTTAATGGTCCACCATATCAAATGCCTTTGAGAAAACAAATAAGACAACGACCGTAATTTTCCTTTATCTACAGCCAATTTAAAATCAGTAGTAACTTTGAGTGACGCCAGAGTGGTGCTGTGTCCTGCACGAAAGCCGAACTGTAGGGGATCAATAAGGTTGTTGGAATTTATGTAATCAGTTAACAGGTGATAAAGACTTCGTTCTAATGGTTTAATGATTGCATTTAGAATGGAGATAGGGCGAAAATCTTTGGAAGAGGTAGGGTTGGAAACTTTGGGAATTGGTCGAATAACAGCTTTTTGCCATGAATCAGGAATAATTCCAACCTGAAGAGAGGAATTGTAAATGTGCAGGAGGAAAGGAAAAATAACCAAAAGTGATAAGCGGATCATCTTAATGGAAATTCCATCAATCCCTATTGCATCAGATTTCACCTCATTTAGTTTTTGCAAGAAAATTTCAGGAGAGATGTCCGAAAAGAAAAAGTTAGTGTCATCAAAAGAAGGTGGGGCAGTACTCCCAAGGGTAGACGAAACTACCCCAGACAACGGCAGGGTTGTAAAGGTATTTAAGAGAAGTTAGGAGAAAGAGACGAGTCCGGAGAAGCACGTTTGGGAGGGATCAACCCCAATCGCCTTAAAAAGAGCCATAGATTCTCATTTTTGTTCCTGTTTCTAATCGAGTTAAAGTTGTACTGATTATAGGCGTCACGGATTTTGGTTTGTATAAGGTTCCTAATCTTCCGGAATTTGTCTTGGATCGCCGTATTTTTCTTTTTTTTCGCCAGTCTACGTTTATTATCACGTTCTCTCATCAGTATCCTAATATCGGAGGAGATCCAGCGGCAAGATTTTTTTTTACAAGATGAGGAACGTGAAGAGGTGCAAATTTCTCAAAAGCTGACGTCAAAAATGAAGTCAGCAAGGTGGTCTTAGTATCGACATTTTTCTCAAAATAAATTTTTTCCCATTTAGATGTTGTAAGGTGGTCAATAAAGTCCGAATAATTTATATTTGAGGGACTGCGTATTGGAATCTGAAAGGTGCTAGGAGTAAAGTTATTGGTAAATTTAAAATTGATAATAATAAGGTCATGGTTAGATAGAAAGGAAATAGGATGCTGTGAATAGAAAGAAACCTTCTCGAGGTCATCCACCATCATGAG
>JAUMHM010000079.1:18074708-18085116 GCA_032362435.1 Melikaiella ostensackeni
CGAAAAATTGCAGAATAAGGGCTAAATCCGTATTTAGGATATGGCTACGTTACGTTTTTCTGGGGCGGGGGGGGGGGTTAAAGACTAAAATGTGGTTGTCATCAGGGGGTCGGGGGATCAAAAATAGTTCAAAATTGTTAACATAGTGTATGGATGACCCCTTACGTCCTTATGCAGAATTTCAGGCAATTTCAGTATATCATCTATATCAAATTGTAACTGGGCACTTTGGTGTCAGTGCACAACTGTTTCACACGCACGTGTTACGAGTGCATGCTGCACATGCGACACGTGTCGTGGCATGTTGTACCTGTACGACGCATACGGCCCATAAAGCATCCAGATTTGTGTCACATCCAGGCATCCATGTTACCATGTTCGCATCACCGCTTCAACAAACGCTCGAACGTTTTTGGCCCGTTACAGCACCGATTTGAGGTGTGGCAGTGTAGAAGACCGAATGATGCGTTTATCGTATACGCTATCCCTTTCGAAGATCCGTTATTAATTTCAGAAACAGCAGTGTCGATTAAGATGTGGTAGGGGAGAGTCGGGTAGTACCGGCCTATTAAGCTCTTTTATTATTAATCTAGCCGGTGACGATGGAAATTATTATTATTATTATTATTAACCCAGATCCCTTTTGGGGTAATTTAACTATTACGGTTCTAGCCTCGTTATGCTGAAACAGCAATATAAAACGTTAATTATGATGTTAGTGTGCTTTTACTAACAAATTTCAAACAGATGTTCAAAGAATAGTCTTTCTAAATCTGAATTCGTAGAAAACTACAAATTGGTAGTAGTTATCTACTAATTGAATTAGTGCGAAATCGTTTACTGGCAATTAGTAGAAATCTACCAATTCAATATGTAACTATAAGTGACTAAAGGAACTAGTAACTATGTCTTCCAAATGAATTAGTCACGATATCGCTGGTTACTATTTCAAAGAGTAGTTCAAAGGCAACTTTAATTTAGAAACTGATCTGTTACATAAATGTAATTTTATTTATATAAAGTATCAAATGATCTTTTACATTCAATATATTCTTATGAGGTAGGGATAAACCAATTATAGACGAAAGATGTAATAGAAATCAAGGACTCATGAGGATTTATGAAGAGAGCTTCGTGAAGTGTATGCTTGTTTAAATTAAAATTGCGATAATGAAATGTGTAAGGATCTGACAGAAGCTTTAGGATCGGCGCCTTGCAGTTGGTATAAGTAGTTTTCCATAAAATTATAGAAAAATTATAATTTTTTTGCATACTCGACGTTTAAAACAGAATGCAATTTAAATAGAAGGTCGAATGCAACCATAGGATTGACTTTGTGTGGCAAGTCCATCAGCAAGCCATCATTTTGCAGGAAGAATGTGTTGACGCATTGCCCTTTGACCCACACAAGGTATGGCTGTACAGCAGTTTTTGATTGATTTCGGATGTTTGCGACTTCGGTAGGCACATGCGTTCCATCCTAATTTAAAAAATTATCAGTAATTTTGATATTACTAGTTAGTAGCATGTCTTGATTAAAAGAGCATATCGCCATTATGCGAATCAAGTGATTGTTGAGAAAGCTGAAGCTGGAATTTATGTCAGTATCCTGCACTTCTGTGTCGTCAGGAGTAGGTGTTGACTTCGCTGAACCTTTTCGAATATTCTTCTTCTTCGAAGAATCTTCATATATTTTTCTTTTCCGATCACCAGTAATGAAATTCATAACTAGTAGTAGTTCCGGCAGAATCACTAAAGCTCTAAAATTATCTGAAATTGTTCAAAATTACGTTTGAAAATAATTTCACAAAAACGCAGATTAGTAATGTACTTTCTCAAAGGAACATATTTGGTGAAATTTTTATTCAGTTTATAAGGGATTTGATGAAAATCTTATCAAACATGCAACTTTCATTTTTTTCTGTTATAAAAAGAAATTTAAAAAGACAATCATACCATCTTTCATGAAAATTGATTTATTATACAGGATTCTATTCTTTTCTCGACAATAGGCTAACATGGAAAGAAAATAAATCGTTGTGAACTGTCCCGAAAAATTGTTTCAAATTGTATTGCAATATATCAATTCGAATTCTTGGTCAGTCTGCAAAAATAAATTTCATCTTCATTTCCTATGAGAGTGGTCACGATTTAATGGATGCTTTGGATTTCAAGGAAAACCGTGTTTACCACGACAGTTAATTAAAATTGAGATTAAGTGTGTCTATTCAAAAAAGAAGATGAACCTCCTTCATTCGTAATAATAATAATAATAACAGTTACCATGCTTCCTTCAAAATCAGAGAGTCGTAGATATGTCTGACTAATATCCAGAATTAATAGAGAGTCTACAAGAATCCAATCACGTCGGTCATTGGACGTTTCTATTAAAGATGTACCCATAGTCTTCTTTTCGTTCGCATCAGGCACTGTCAGTTGCATCAAAGATATCTTAAATAATAATAAATGATTTCAAAATCAAAAAAGGAAAAATAATTTATCAAGAAGAAAACTATATTTAATACCTTCTCTTCTGAAAGATCTAAAGGAAGAATAATCTCTGGTTCTGAGAAAAGATTCTTTTTAGCAGATTTCGCTGTCCTCATTTGTGACGTTTTATAGTTTTTCTTGAATGGTGTTAAATGCTTCCGAATATTTTGATATCTGTTTTCGATGAAACCTTTATTCGTTCTAATATCGTAGTAATGATCCTGAAACTCAACATATATTTGACAACAGTTTTATTGCAATTCTATTATAAATTAAAGTCTTTTCGTCACTTGAAAGTTGCTTGTGCTTACTATTTCAGATTGATGTTTTACAAACTGCTCAAGATTAAACTGAAGCTTGAGATATTAAAAATAAGAAAAAACACCAAACCAGAAAAATAACGACTATTAGAAGTTTTCCGTTCAGTGTTTAATATAAACAGGTTTAAAGACAAAATATTTCAACGTGCAAGTAAAATCTTCTCATTAACAAGAATCAAGATCTAACTATATTAAGTAATGTTCTGATCTCAATTAATATTTGTGTAGGTGAAGAAAACACTTTTAAAAAAGAATATTACTTTCAATTTCGCAAATAAAGCAAGCCTATAGGGTCAATGATGTAGTTAATGGAACTTACATATCCGTGAGCGCTGCTGTTATCCTTCTTAGTCGGGAAGTTTCTGACAATCGTTTTGACTAACTCCCATTTTACTTCTTCAGTAGGGTAACTGAAAAAATAAGAAATAAGAGCTTGAAATTAGTGGCAATAATTAAGCAATACGTAATTCTTTTCGAGTCACTTAATTAATTTTATATTAATGATTCGAGTATATACTTACTAATCATCTCAGTAACTTATTAATTCAACAACAACTATACGAATGAATGCTTTTCTCTCGTCCTCTCCAAACGAATTCCTCTGATCGCTTTTAGAAATTGAAGGTCTTGTTTGTAATGTAAAAGTGTTTCTTCCACACTTTTGTAAGACTGTATAAGCAAATCGTTGATGAGAATTAATTTTTTAAGTAAAAAAAAAAACCGGACACTTTAAAAAGCACTGCTGCACTGTTTTGACGATGCACAAAGTTTCTACATAAATACCATTTGACTTTTGAATATTGTATTGTTTGTATACAGTTATTATTAATGCAACAATACAAACTTACGATATACATTGAGAAAAAATTCACTTCTCTTAATTTAAACCCAAAAACCACCAGAAATCATTTAAAAACATAAATTACATTTTGCTAGCACTTCATTGCTACTTATTGAAATAGTAAGTCAACTCTACTAAACAGATTAGTAGATTATCCTTACCAGTTGATTTAGTAATCAATCTTACCATTTAATTTAGTAAAAAGTAATTAAATTACTAATTTGGCAGTCAGAAACAATGCTACTAATTGCATCAGCCAAATTTCTACTAACTGAGATTCAGAGAGGTCATATTAGGTAGAGAAAAAAAAGGAATTCACTAGCGGACCAAAAAAGGCTATTCAAAAAAAGTGTCGCGCACCATAGAATCACCTAACTTCGGATACTGGCCCAAACTTCAGACGCCTATTTTTCCTCGATTCATACTTATTTTTGGAAAAGGAAATTGGGTCCGTACGTAATTTCTGACTTTGGACTCAGAGTTTTTATTGCTTTTATACCATTTGGTTATGTAGAAGCAAAAAAAAAATTAGATGTTCGAAGTTTGGACCAACGTCCGAAGCTAGGTGATTCTACGGTAGCCCTAGTCACCGAGAAAATCGTAATAATTGGACATTTCATCATAATATTATTAATACTGATCAATGGGACATCTATTCTTAAAACTAAAATTCAAAATGTTATAAACTAGAATTAGAATACTCACTAAAGTTTAAAAACCATTAGAGGTTACTGTGTTTACACAAGGGTTATTTATTAGTTCCTCACAGAAACAAATGAAATCTAACAAAAAAAGTCTGTCCGGGGGTACCGGACACGTAATGGTCTGGGCTACGCGTCTGTGATATGTCACGAAAAACTGCAATGAATAAGAAAATACGAGAAATAATTACGAAAACTACAGGTCACATAGTTCGAAAGTGAATTGATTTATCCAAATCAAAACCAATCAAACCTTTTCTGTCGTTTTTCAAATATTTGATAATAAGGTTGGTCCATATTTCACAAAATGCACTTTTGTTTTCCGGAGACGAAATATTTAGACCCTATTTTCTTTTGAGCTCATGAGAGATATGCGTCTATATTTTAAAAATAACTCTTGGAGACTATGTTGAAAAATAATAATGTTGATTTATCATCGCTGAAAGTACAGTTGATTCAAAATCATGAGTACGGCCGGGGATAACCCTACTTTCCCCTACTCAGACTCATCCAGTTTTGTTTCATTCATCAAAACAAAACGAAAGTTTCATTTCGACGTCAAATGGAGAATGAAAACTGTCCCTTTTAGTTCACTCTCAGGCTCAGCCAGCTTTGATTAAAAGGTGTTCGCATATGGGATTTTATGTTTGATTATGGTTCCCTGTCATCTCACGATAGTTTTTAGACCAAATTTAAAATCATCGCCTGAGTCCTCTTTGAAAAGTCAATTTTTGTTTGTCAAAAACTATGTTTTAGAATTGGCATACATTTTCATGGTGAAAGTTTCTTAGATTTGTTTAGTTCTATTTTTTATTTAATTTTGTAGTTTTGTATATTCTAAAGTTTGATAGAGACTATCATTTGACAATTTCTCTTAAAATTTGAACAAGCTTGATTTTTGAAAGGATTTCTTAAATGATAATCTCCCTCATACCTTCAGAATATACAAAACTATAAAATAAAATAAAACATCAGAGAAATAACTTTAAAGCTGCTTTTACCGTTAACTTTTATGCAAATTCTAGATCTCATAATTTTTTGAAAAACAGAAAGACTTTTCAAAAGGGGCTCTGGCAATGATTTTAAATTTGGTCTGAAAACTTCCATGAGGTGCCAAGGTATCATAATCAACCAAAAATTCCCATATGCAAGCACCTTTCAATTAAATTTGATTCAGCCCAACCGTCAGTTCAGTAATGTAAATAAAAATATCAATTTTTGACGTTTAAAATAACGAACTGTCTACAGTTATGGAATTTTCTGTAAGACTCACCCCTTTCCAGATCTTTCAGGGCTAAAGTTACAGAATTTTCCGTAACTCTAGTCCTAGCGCTATATGAACTTGACCGGGTTACTCTTACGGAAAACTCCGAAATACTAGTCAATGCCTTAAATCAATTCAAATTCATTTAGTGACTTCAAGAAATCATTCACATTTCACAAATCTCTTGTCAAAACGTTAAAAAGAAGATGCACATTCAGTATCGTCGACACACTTTCTTTTTAACTCTTCAACAATTTTCTCATAATAAAAATACACTTTGCTCTCTAAACTTCGCCATAAAATAAAGTGTGATACTTCTATTCACAGGAAAACATCGGGATCATTTTTATTGCAGCTCATTTGTTATGTTCTCGAAATAAGATTTTTTTCCTCAAAATGAGAACACTTGAAGTATGAAATTGTAATATGAACATAGCTGAATTTTCACTTTCCGGTGTCTCATTTTTGCTCCAAATCAAAACAACACCGAATCGGCATACGGATCGGCGTTTTGCTATAATTTCGTTGAAATGTTTTTTTCAAAGACATTTAATTTTAATGTGTAAGATTTAAACATGTTTCGTTTCAAATTTAAATTGTTAAGTTTTGTACTCTTTCCAAATGAAAGCCTCAATTTTCAATCAATTTTTAGTTGCAAAAGTTCAAAATTTAATATTCTTAGATTGAAAATGTTTGAAAATAAGCAATTTCAATTGAAAACATTCAAGAGTAAGAAATATTATACTGAAAGCATTAAAACTTCAATAATTATAATTTTATATTTCAGAAACATTGAGAATTGTATAGAATCAAAATTAAATTCGTATCTTTAAAATTGGACAATTTCAAGTTTAAAGCGCTTGACATTGATCGATTTTAAATGAATAGGGTCTAAATCAAAATTTGAAATTTAGCAATAATACATTTATATTGAAAAGTCTTAACTTGTAGGTTTGAAAAATTTTAGGAATTGATTAATTTTATATTGGAACTCATGAAGTTTGCCAGATTACAGATTATTTCCTTATCTTTGCAAATATTTCAAAATATCTAGAGTCTCTTCAGTTTCATTCCACGTGATTATTTTAGTTTAATGATATTGTCCCTTCTCCTGAAAGTATCGTGGAAAATGCAGTACCTGAAAGGTACTAAATATTTCAATAATCTCCAGGTGTAGTTTTTTATACTCTCTTTTAATATACCATTATGAGTGAAGTGGCTGCCATTTAATCGAGATTTACGTGAAGGTAATACCTAAGAGATTTAATGACCGCTGCCTGCCTATACAGCATAAAGCTGCGCACGTGTTACATTGTTTTTATGCACCATTTTTGCAAAATGTTTTTCGTATCCAACAGTCCTCATAAAGTTGAGTGCTTGTAATAATATGTAATTTATGCTGGCAAACACGAGGGTATTTGTTTGATTGGCTATATCGGATAAAGAAGATATTTCTTGTAAGTTGATTTAGAAACACTCTATTCAGATTATTCCATTTTTCAAAATAGAAAGAGGTAATAATCCAAACAAGGACACATTTCTAAAAATTTCTAACCTCATAAACATTCTTCGAACAATATTTAAATAAAAACAGTTATCTTTTAATAAATTGGGTGAAAAATATGTGCCTCAATTAAAAGAAATCTTAATGGTCTTCATAGGCAACCTTGCAGATTGGAACAAATGTTGAGGTGAGTGTTCTATTTAACATTTCTTTTAAGACGAAATGAAATCTACTTTCTTATCAACTCTTCCATGCACTGAAAACAACACAAAAAGGTTCACAAATCAAAAATAGACTTCCAATTACCTCCTTTCCGGTTCATTAGAGACAAATGTACAATAAATGTACAACAAAAGGAAAAAGAGGGAGAAAAAAAAGATACCCGGGTAAACAAATTTTGGTATGAGGTTGATCTAGGAAAAACATCTGGGAAATCGTTCAAAAGTGGTCTCTCAGATAGTATAGTAAAAGTATGGCAAATGAGACTATCCCATACTTCGTGTATATTTGAATAAAGCACATATATCGAAGGTATAGCTTATATATAGCTAAAATATAACGATGTATGGTTGAAGTATAGGGAAAGTATTGCTAAAGTATATCTGAGAAGTATAACTGCAGTATAACTGAAGTATAACCAAAGTATAACTGATATTCAGTCAAAGTATGGCTGAAGTATATCTCTAAAGTATAGTTCAAGTATGCAAAGTATGTCTTTAGTAGGTATAGCCATATTATTGATGATAAGAGACAATCGGATATCAGAAATACATAAAAAAAGAGATCCAGAATCATGATTTTCACAGTATCAAAAAATATTGTTTGCAACTTCTGAAATAAGTAAAATTCAAATAAGTAAAATGTTAAGTGTAAGATACGGGGTTTGACTTTTTATCATGCAAAATTTGACATTAAACATTTTACCTAAATAAAAATTTGATTAAATATTTGTATGATGATATACTATGGTGAGGAATCAAGGATTCTCTATCTCTTACCAATGTATCACCCATCTAGTTGCATAAGGTCGTAAGCCACACCATTTTCAAAAATGACTCTTTTATTGCATTTCATACTTTATACTGCCACGCTTTGATTACCGGTAATATTTTAAACCAAAAATTACGCATTACTTCTGTAAGGCCTGGTGAACATGAAGGGTCAGTTCCATGGTCCCACCGAGTGACATTGTAAACAGAGTCTGAAAGATATTATTTGTTACATTTTTGCTGAAGAATTAAAATCGTGGTCCAGGAATTATGGAAATTGATGCAAGAACGGAAATTATCGACGGTTAGTATTAAGAAATATTTCTGTTTCTTCCGCTTAACCCACACGTAATAGAATAAGTCATACAAACTAATATTTAAAATAAATTTACGATTTTTAAAATTAAAAGAATAATATCTATTAGGTTTTTTGTAGTAAATTTGTGCTTAGAAGACTTTTTATTTTCTTGAAATATGTATTTTTGTAAAGCAAGTGGGTTACGTCCTTCTGAACGCTTTACCCTACATTTTTTTTTGCCTCTCCTATAAAATTTTATTTTTGTGGCTTTAGACTTCATGCAGCTAGCTGGATGATATATGATATCAGAATCATGGAAGTTTTCCATTGTATATCTATCTACTTGTTGTGAACGCGAACCTTTAAAATTAGTGGCCGAGCTGTCATTTATAATATATTATATTTATCTCGTTGCTAGGATATCTTAAAAAACAAATGAGAGCCATTCTATGTCCGATACTTCATCCATACTTAAGTATAAATGAAGTATAGTCTATACTTTAGCTATACTCAAGTACATATAGATGAAGTATAGCCTATACGTCAGATAAACTCATGTATAAATGGAGTATATCCCATACTTCATCTATACTTCAGCTATGCTTTAGCTATATTTTATCCATACTATTTCAATATACTCGAAGTATGGTATCGTTTCATTTGACATACATTTTTATACTTTGGAAAGTCAATGATTGATCACTCCCATACTTATGATTAACAAAAACCAACCTCTCATTCTTTCCTTATTCTTTCTCCGTCTTTTTTAAACTACCAGTGAACAAACATGTTTTGAAGCCAATTTAGACTTCCTCATCAGGGATGATTTACAGGGAAACTACAGTTATAAATAACAAAACCTGCATTAATTGAATTGAATAATTACCTCAAAATAAAAATAAAGAAGTGAATTTCTGTTTTTGGCGAAAGCGTGTATTATGAAGTAAATAAACCTACGACACTTTGCCTCTTTGTTTCGAAAGTACAGCTCGAGGTACCGGATTTGCGAAAAACATGTTGCTAATATATATTTCTTCACATGTATTCACGTAGGCAAGTAATATCGTGGAATGTACCTCTAGGACGAGCGTAGCTGAGCTAGCAATTTATTATTGCTTTCGTTGAGAAGCTCAAGAAATGGTTCGTGCAGCGATATAATATCTCGGTTGCCGGCCTCGGTAACAATGCGATGGGACTGTCAGAAATATACGAGGTGACTTGAAATTCGTTTCAGAGAACATATGATTTGATTTCTGATGAAAAACTGATAGAAAAAACTGAAAGACATTCAAACCCCTTTTTGAGAGTAAAATTGAATTAGAAAATGAACTCTCGTTGAGATGCTCAAGGAATTGTTCGTGCAGCGATATATAATATCTCGGTCGCCGGCCTCAGTAGTTATACGATGGGACTGTCAGGAATATACGAGGTGACTTGAAATTCGTTTTAGAGAACATGTGATCTGATTTCAGACGAAAAACTGATAGAAAAAACTGAAAGACATTCAAACCCCTTTTTGCGAGTAAAATTCGATTAGAAAATGAACTCTCGTTGAGATGCTCAAGGAATTGTTCGTGGAGCGATATAATATCTCGGTTGCCGGCCTCAGTAGCATTGCGATGGGACTGTCAGGAATATACGAGGTGACGTGAAATTCGTTTCAGAGAACATGTGATCTGATTTCTGACGAAAAACTGATAGGAAAAACTGAAAGGCATTTAAACTCCTTTTTGCGGGTAAAATTCAATTAGAAAATGAACTCTCGTTGAGATGCTCAAAGAATTGTTCGTGCAGCGATATAATATCTCGGTTGCCGGCCTCAGTAGCATTGCGATGGGACTGTCAGGAATATACGAGGTGTCTTGAAATTCGTTTCAGAGAACATGTGATCTGATTTCTGATGAAAAACTGATAGAAAAAACTGAAAGACATTCAAACCCCTTTTTGCGAGTAAAATTCGATTCGAAAATGAACTCTCGTTGAGATGCTCAAGGAATTGTT
>JAUMHM010000079.1:18085216-18098328 GCA_032362435.1 Melikaiella ostensackeni
TCAACTATTTACTTTCATGAAAATGATTTTCACAGATCAGCAGTGTGGCATTTTCACGCTACGGCACATGGGAAAGGCCCCTTGACGGAGCGGGTCGAGCCATTAAAAGAATGGCACGTTGAGCAAGTTTGCAAATGATTTCTGATGTTCAGATTTCGTCGGCTTCCGAACTTTACGAATGGGCAAAAAGGATTCTTCTTTGCCCAGTATTTCAGTCTTGTATAGAAGCGTTTGAGACTATGAAAAGGCAGACGAATTTCTGAAGCATCGTTTCGAAAATTGCAAGACGATACCGGGCACACATTCATTTCACTCCGTTGAACCCGAAAAAAATTATAATATGAAGGTAAAGACATATTCTTCCTGCAGTAACTTTAAAATTGTGAACTTCACGAAATCAGAAAAAAAGGACGTACGAAAAAATTGTAGATGAAGTTTGTTAATTAGCGTATAAGTATGTATTTTGTTTCATTAAATAAAATAACATGAGCTTGAAGTTCGGGATCAACCGCATATTAGATAAAATGTTTGAAATTTTTTTGATAAATACTTTTTCAGTTATGAAAAAGTTAAGACGATCACTTTTTTTAACACGATAATTTTCAAAAACTTATTTCTCGGAAATTTTGCATATCACATTGAAATAAAAAAATCGGTCGATGGCCTGGATTAATTACCAGAAAGCTTTCGATTCAACCTCCCATAGACCTATCATCTATCTGTTGGAAAGCTTGGAGATTCATCCACACATAAAGGATGCTCAGAGAGATTGATGCCCCTTCGGAAAACCAGATCTACTATCCCGTCTGGAAAACATCGTGTGACACCTAACAGCGTCACCTTCCAGAGGGGCGTCTTTCAGAGTGACACCATGGGCCCTCTTCTCTTTTGCAACACACTTCTACCGCTATCTCTCGCAATACGCAATTCTCGTGGGTACTTCTGCGGCGGACCTAATAATCGTAAGCATAAGGTCATTCATATATTTTATATAGATGACTTGAAGATCTATGCTTCTGAGACACAGCATCTCAAGGATGCTCTAAAGATCGTCGAGGGGTACATACAAGAAATTGGTATGAGCTTGCACATCAACTCGTCCGTTCTGTGCCTCTAAATCCCACGCCGCAAAGGCGGACGCGGACTACTAAATATCTAGTGTCTTTACAACCGAATTATCTTGGGTACAGCTCTCACTCGTGGCGAATAGAAGAGATCCTCTCCTGAAAATGGTCGGGAACCACGAGACGATTGGCAAAGGAGCATTCCTTTACAAAGCCGCGGAGCAGGCGACCGAGACCCTTTGTCTGGATCTTAACAACAGAAGTGAGCATTACTCCATCTAAATGCCTCACACCTGAAAGCCCGAGTGAAGTAAGCAGAGGTCAACAACTTCCTCGAACAGTTCCACAACAAGAAAATGCACGGAAACTTTCACACAAATGTAGAAGATTAGTGTTTGTCGATGGAGTTAACGTTTGTTTTCCTTAAATCATTCGGGCTGAATTCAGGCACAGAGGATTTTATTTTCGTGTTTTAGGACGGTGTCATTTCCACCTTGGTATACCGTTGCCGCATCTTACGTGAAGAAGTTCCCAGAGACAGGTGCAGAGCGTACCATGCACATTCTCAACATCTACGGCACATACTATCCGGGTGTCCCACTCACGCGGGAACGACGTATCTCCACATACACAATGCGGCTCTAAGAGTGCTTTATTACCATCTTTGTCGCTCGTATGGTGTTAACCGCGACCCTGCCCTGCCGAACGCTCCCAAAGAGATAGAGTCAATTGTCAAGAACGAGATGTGCAAAATTTTTACTGGAACTAGAAATTCAATCCAGAAATGCATATTGAACACTCGAGGCCTGACATCATACTCCTTGACAAAGAAAAACGAACTATGTTCGTGATCGAATTCTCGGCTCCGGTCGATGCCAAAATCACAGTCAAGGAGAAGGGAAGGGGGAAGAGGTATCGCGACCTTATATGGGAGCTGCGGCGAATGTTCCAAGAATTATTATAAGTATACCATTAAGCCAAACCCCTTTCGGGGTAAGCGTAACTCTTTCGGTTCTAGCCTCGTCATACTACCTGGGATCAAGGACTTTATATGGTATGGATAAGTAACGGATGTGTAGGAGAAGGGATAGGTTTTAGATCAATCTAGAAGTCGCGTGTTGTTCATTCAAACGACACACTCATTTCACAACATCGCTTCGACACGAGTCGCTGATCAAACTCTCTAGCGATCACCCCAGGTGAACAGCTTCGCAAAGCCATTATACTAATACACTGAGGAAATCTCTTCACGCGGGCCCATTAGTATCCAAAATCTTTCGTTTCATGCATCACTCTTCCTCTTATAAACAATTGTTCTCCATATATCCCCATCCTTACATACCTCTTTTGCTTCCGTTACATCCATACATCACTTCATGCACGCTCTTGTATTTTTACGACTTCCAATATTCCTTCGCTTCAGAGTCTTATTCACACACTTCAACCATTCTTTCTTCGGTCTACCTCTGGGTACGCTACAGCTCACTTTACCCAAATATACTTGATTCGTTAAACGCTCTTCACTCATTCTCTCATCTTGACCAAACCATCTCAGCAAATTTCTTTCTCTCTTGTCAAACAATGTTTCTTCTACACCACATTCATTGAGAACCCACTTATTACTGACTTTGTCCATTAGCGTTTTCCGCACACATTCCGCAGGAACTGCATACCGACTGCGTTCCTTTTGCTCCTATCATTTTCTTGATACGTCCAGGTCTCGCTACCATATAACACTGTGGGTGAAAGGACAGAGTTATGTATTACAACTTCAGCTTAGCTCGTTACATGTTTACTTCTAGTAATAGCTTGTACACTACTGATGATTTTTCTACCCTCGTTTATAGGTCTGGATATCTCTGCATCTATCTTTCCATCAGCAGTAAATAAGCTAGCATTTTTTTATCTTCTTCCGCTTTGATTTTATCATTGCTTTCTTTGACTAGTATCATGGCTTTTCTGTTTTTATCCCTATAATCATTTCCTCATCTAATCCTCTCCTCATCGCTAAGACCTTCACTGTTTAACGTTCTTAAGTACGCTTTTTTTTTCTCGTTGACAGTCACACGGATTTCATCATTTCACCAAGCATCTCCAGCCTTTCTTCCTACAGTCGCAGTACCGCACACTGCAGGCACACTCTTGAAGATACCACCCCGCAGTATTATCCATACATCCACTACATTTTATCGTCCAATTCAGTCTTCCAGTCTTCTTCATGATGCCCTAAATATTTATTCAGCTTTTCACGACATTTCAATTGTACTTCTGGTTTCTGCAATTTCTCTATCCTAACTCGCGTCAGCTTCGGCTTATTATTAAATCTTCTTCTCCTCCACCCTCAATCATACTGTGACTTTCGCTTCTGCACCAAGTATACATGTGGATCTTTTTATGTCTGAACCAAGTGTTCTTAATGAATAAGCCTTTTTCTAAGCATGAGCTAATCAATTTATCCCCGTTATCATTCGTTTTTGGGTCTCCGAAATGGCCCAGTACCCTGTCTGTACCTTCGCGTTGCACACTAGCCCAGTAGTTCATATCTCCAAGTAGAATTATACCTTCGCCAGAATCGCAAGCCCTTAGTATATCATTTAACGAGTCCCAGAAGGTATCTTTTACATCCTTCTTGTCATCATCAACTTTCTCTATGTTTCTTACTCCACATCCCTTCTTCTTTGTTTCTGAAACACATAAAATATCTAGCTTCCTTACGCGCATTGTATCCCGTGATTCCCCTTCCTCAAGATCATTTACGCCTATGACATTCTAAACACCCAGTCTCCTTTCATCGCCTGAAACTTTTATGGGTGCATGCCTTTCGTCAACAGAAGTGTCAACTCTATCCGAGGCTACACTATTATTTGTATTGTTCATTATTTAAAGTTTACACCCAATTACTAACTTGATGCGAGAAATGTTTTTCATAAGTATAAAATCATGTCCAAACTAAGCAGCTAAATCGTCATAAAGTGGTGTGTCCACTCATAACGTCAATTCCACCAAACTTCGATCATTCAAAGGTAAGTATGAAGACCAAGTCAGAACCAAAAGAGTTATGATCGGTTTGTGTTGTACACTGAGGAGCGTAGCAGCCTCCTGCAGCTTGATCTCTAAGATGGAAAAAGATCATTAAATCCTCTAAAGATGTGACAAGGTATCTCAACCAGGAACACCATTTGAACACCATTTTTTTCTTGAGTTTATTTTTAAAAACTCTTACAAATCTCGAAAGCCTTCCACAATTTCGAAATCTTTCAACAAAATTTCAAAACAGTGCATAAATTTCCAAAAGTTTTAGTAACTTTCCAGAACTTTCCAAAAAGTTTGTATGAATTCCCATATTTTTTGAAAAATTCCCATACTTCCAAAGAACCTTCCGTACACTTTGAATACCTTTTCATAAATTTTCAAAAGTAATCATAAATTTCCGAAAGTTTCTATAAATTTTCAAAACTTCCCGTACATTTCCAAAACTTTCCGCAAATTTCTCGGTAATTTATAAAAAAATCTTAAATTTCCATAACCTTTTTTTTCCTTTTTTTTTGTATAGGATACTTGAATATTTGAATTGCGCGAGAATATTCGGCTAAAATTATTGTCCTGGTCACTGGTGCTCTCAGAAGTGTGAAACCATCACTGGTTCGTAACCTCGAAGCCATGGCCTCATGCCAGAAAAATGCCAAGGCACTTGCCAGATGGATGCAGAGAGCTATCATTCTTGGGTCGCTCCGAGTCCTCAAGACTCACGACGGTTACGCTGGCCCTTCATCGTGACTCCATCGTACCATGTGGTCGCCCATCTCACGGTTGTCAGGCGTGGCCACATGTGTGATTTACCGCAGTTCTACTGAGGGCCGGTGTCATTTTCCTGGATGCGACTGCTCCCTCCCAGGGGGATCCTGCGGTGGTTGTTTGACCAATTTTTTAATTATATATATATATATATATAGGCTCAATTGAAATATTATTAAAATTCCATCTAATGAAATTTTAATGTGAAATCATTTAAAAAGTTATAATGTAATTATTCTTAATTATTTTAAGTTTAAGAAATTTGAATTTTTTATTGATAATCAATAATTAGAACATTATATTACAATAGTACTTCAATTTAATATTAACGAATAATAATATCAATGTTTATGTGGAGATAACAGAATATTTATCTGAATTTTCCGCCAGAATTTGGATGTAAATTTTCGGAAAAAAAGCATTTCACCTTTTTCACTTGTATAAAGTATTTTAAAGATGCTAAAAAATTTCATATTGATGTCTCATGAAAGAAAATCGATGAAATATTTTTCATTTAATATGGAGAAAATCGAATTTTCACATTTTTCCCCGTACATTTTATTGAATCTAGTCTTTCTCTAGGGAGAGTTATATCACTGCTTACTCCGATTCTGATTCGTGCCGCGAAATCAGAACTAGTTCACCTTTTATTGAATTTGATTGGCTTAAGTTGGCGCGATTTTCAAATCACAATTTTAATCGCAAAAGGATTTTATACAGAATAGAGATAGCGCCTATCATACAAGCGTTGTCAATTATTGGGAAGGTTATATTATTTATTTTCAAACACATATACTTCAAAATTTTCATAAACAAAAGAAATAATAAAAAATAACACAGTTCAAACTTTTCGCGCCCCATAAAAATATCAAGGATCAATCAGCGCCGCCCTCGGCATCAGACAACTTTCCTTACACTTTTTTCTCATGCACTGGATAGGAAGATGCATGGAGTTGAGTACGGCCGCGGCACTGCATGCTTGTGCTGGTTCTGTACTGGCAAACTGATGGCGCGGCATACTAAAATGCCGGAATTAATTTTTTTCAATTATTAATAGTCATTGAATTATTTTTAAGACTCATCTACATTAACCATACATCATCGCACGACTGCATAATGTCCGAATATTATGTATATAATTTCAGAAATAGAAACTTCAGTAAAGCTTTATGGCTAATTTTAAAACCAACTATTTTTGTAATACAAATGAAATTTCTGACACTACGAGGCTTCTAACCTACAGTCCTACATATATATACTTAAATCTATGGTTAAATAGTCCTCTCCGAATTCTATGTGAACTTGGCTTACGAATTCTTTCGGAATGTCTCTTTTTGCCGAAGTTTTCCGAAGCTTCCCGACATCTTCCAGAATGCCACGACTAACTTATTTCGGCGGTTTTCAAATTTCTTCTAAAGTGTCCCATTACGTGCACTTCGTTCTGGACGTTTTTGATTTCTTTCCGAATAAATGTCCCAGTGTCCCAAATAGCTTATTCCGAATGTTTCCGATTTCTTTCTGAATAAATGTAAAATATAAATTTAATTTAATTTATATATATAATTCATTTAATTAATTTATTATTTTTGTATATATTGTACATATAAGTATCTGAAAACACCAGGGAAAATCAGGAATATCAGAAAATTTCTCTGATTTCCAACAAGAATCTTGGAAAAATCGTCAACAGTGTCAAAGATATTTATTTTTTACATTGTCTCTCACCTCGTCATTTTGTTCCTTCGATTTCATTCATATCAATTGTGGTAGGTATTCGATTGTACCAACACTCGATTGAACCAACGACCATTTGAACCAAACTAATTGAATGTGACTATATTTTTTGTGACCTCTGAAAGAATCATCGATCATCCTTGGCTGAGGTTCAAGCTCACTATCGACATTTTTCCAAAATTATAGTAACACTGTCAGCGCTTTTCCCAAGATTCTTGCTTAAAATCACATCAAATTTCGTACCTTCCTAATTTTCCATAGTGTTTTCAGTAGGACATCAATGTGTGCACTTATTTTTTCAGGAAATCTTGTTTTTTTTTTTTAGTATAAATATAGAAATCGAGTAAAGTGACGCTACTTCGCTTTGACAAGTTCAGCTCAGAGCAATATATATTTCATAGTGTCTTTCGAGTATACAGTTGGGATACACAGTAGGCATTGTGAATGAAAAACTGAACTAATTTTAAGAGTTAGGTGTCTGGAAAATACAGTATGTTTCCTAATAACATCAATTTATCTGTATCGGTCGTTGTCACAAAATTGTGAAATTCAAGTTCCGGCCGTTTTACTCTTTTCCATGATTTAATAGATTTTTTAAAATAATGCTAGGACAAACATGTTCACTGAAAAAGCAAAGAGCAAAAATCTGTCACTCGTCAATACCCCCTCTTACTGCCTTCCGTAGAAAGCAAACGCGCATGTGAGGCGAAGGCACGGAAAAGCGCTCGAAGGGGAAGAGAAGAGTCAGGGAACTATCCGTGGACATTCCTGTACTAGGATAAAGTACTTACATCGGAGCAGTGTTTGGCAAACTTTCAACACTTCAGTTGCTTTTGTTAAGAAATTTGAGATTAAAATATAGCTTAAATTTCTACTTGGTGAAGTGTCCCCAAATATAAATTCGCACACAAAACTTAAGAAATTTTGCAAAATGTGCATCGTATGATTTTTGTGTTACCGAACTCGGTGACACTTATTTAAAATACACTCATCTCGCGTTACATGGCCAGCCTTGGGCCTGGTCGGCTAAGTAACGGGCGCTATTAAAATCTAGTTTGAACCGGATTTAAGGCGACGAGTGAGTAAACACTCAAGACCGCAAATATATTCTTTGGACCCGGCACACGTACAAAAGTATATGGCCAGAGAGTCGCGATGTAAACAATTTCTGATACGGCACTGACAGTCCTTGAGGAGAGCTTCAGTATAGGGCGTCAAGGGGGGCGCTCAAAGGAAGGGGAGACAAAAGCATTTAAGAGTAAACAACCGTGAAGCCGGTCAAAGAATGGGCGGCCAAGTAACGCGAGATGAGTGTAATTTTTTTTACTATACCATTTAGTCAAATACCTTTTGGAGTAAGCGTAACTCGTTTGGTTCTAGCATCGTTATACTACCGGGGATCAAGGAATTTATATGGCAAGGGTAAGTAAAGGATGTGTACGAGAAGGATTATACCAACTACATGCACTAAGCAAAGCTCTCCAGGAGGGACCATTAGTATCCAAAATCT
Organism: Melikaiella ostensackeni; assembly: GCA_032362435.1. Classification (NCBI taxonomy): domain Eukaryota; kingdom Metazoa; phylum Arthropoda; class Insecta; order Hymenoptera; family Cynipidae; genus Melikaiella; species Melikaiella ostensackeni. The sequence continues at coordinate 18,093,320 of JAUMHM010000079.1, forward strand.
TTCGATTCAGGCGTCACTCTTCTTCTTATAAACAACTGTCTTCCATACATCCCTGTCCTTGCATACATCTTAACATTCATATCTGGACGAATTCACATGGAAACAACACCCCGCACAAAGTTTGAGTGTTATTTGAAAAAATGTAATTTTCGAAAATTTCCAAGAAACAATGTTTTAAAAAAAGTTAAAAAGGCAAATAAAAACAATGTCACTTATGTTTCATCCACCTGAGGATCATAAGCAAGTGACTTCTTACACGTTCTCTAACATTCAAAAAGGAATACAACCATGTTTCGAAAAAAACCGAAATTTTTGCGAAGACCATGAAGTTTCTCATTGATTTAACACGGGGAAAAGTCAGCTTTTTGTAAATATAATATTTATACGCGATGATATGATACAAATTATTCCGTATTTCAGCATATTGTTCAGAATTCGTCAAGAGAATGAGAATCATTCATAAATTTTGAGGGTGAATGGCTGTAAGTCACTCTTATGGGTGCCCAAAGAAAACCTCAGAAGTTACAAATTTGAATTTCACGTGACATTGCGGTTTATTCACGCCTTTTGAAAGTTTTTTCTCATAAATAATCATTAATCGGTAATATAAGGACACCCAGTCATTTCTTAACTGATTTTTAATTTGTTAATTAATTTAATTTTAATTTGTTCAAACATTTGAAAGTATTCTTAGGAAACAAAGTGCACTCATCTCCCGTTACTGTGCCGCCCATTTGTGTGCCGGCTTCTCGGTCGTTCACGCTTGACTGCTTCTGTCTCCCCCCCCCCCCCCTGTCCGTCCCTTGATACTCTACACTAAAGCTCATGGCAAGGACAGCCCGATCCACAGTTGGACGGATCTGGTCTTTACTGTTCAAAATAGTCCACAGCCTGTAACTCTGAACGAATCTAAAAGTTTTTTTTTTATTATGTGCATCAGATTCCTAAGAAAATTGTCGTAGCCGATTTTATAACTTCTCTTTAGGTTCAGCAATTCACTGGAATCTCCCTTTATTTGCCCTCGCTTTATTGTCTTCCTAGAATGTCTGCCGGCTCGCACTCGTGGTTGAGGGGTCGGAGACGCCAAGAGAGAGGATTTCCACCACCTCGCATTCGTGTAAATGGGGTTCGAGTGGCCGAGAGAGAGGCGCGTCAGCTCAGCGGAGTTACGCAGTTACCCCTGACTGTTTACATCTTAGAAATTCTTGGAAGAGCCTCATGGTCGTAGGAGGCAATGCCCGAGACTCAAACATTTAATTTAAGATTTTGGGTATGCCTCCTCGTCCCCCAAAACCTTGTTTTTGATTTCGCATGTATTTTTGGGTACGTCATCTCGGCTCCAAAAACTTTCTTCGATCTGTATTTTGGGTACGCTACCTCGGCTCCGAATACTGATTTTTGCTTTGTATTTTCTGAGTACGCTTCCTCAGCTCCAGACTTTGATTTGATCTGTATTTTCTGGGCACGCCATCTCGGCTCCAGACATTGCATTTTGTTTCATTTTTGTACTCGCAATTTACTTTCAACTGTACTTGTTTCCTCAAACTGAGTTCTAGTTCGCCATCCAGACACAGAATTCTATTTACCATTCTGGGCAGACGTACGCTACCCTGGCTGTCTTCCTGCCACTACCCTAGGTGCACGCTAGCTAGCCTGACAAGTTAGAATCCTGTTACCAGGCGTACGCCATCCAGGCTGCCAAGGCTCAAAAATACCTCTCTTTCCGGTGTACACTATTTGAATCACCAATTTCCTATTTTCAACAAGTGAGACTGATAATTATTATTGTTATCAATATTTATGTAGATGAAGGCGTTACGAAATTAGAGACCGTGAGACTGATACGCGAATCCCAGGACTACTCTAGATAGTTGTGATTTGAAGTCAACGAATTAACTTTGAATTGTACCAAACAGTTAATTGTATTAAAACGCGGATTACATTGATTTCGCCAAATAATAATTGTACGAATTTCGCTAAGTATTGATTGTATTAAATACGAACTGTATTTAACTCGCCAACGATCTCGACGTTATAACTTACAGGCAAATAAACATTTTTACACTCATTAAAGGTGTATGATTCAATGTGTGCGTGCATGTCCTAGGTCAGAATTCTTAAATTTCTTGAACGTAAATTTAAACGTACTACTTGAACTCTTACACTTTCATCCCAATATAAACTTCTTTGTTATGCCTATTGGCCTGTCCATGGGACTTAATAGTTTAAATAAATATGTGAGGTATCTCGCGAATTGAGGGAGAGGTAGGATAAGGAAATGTCGAGAGTGGGCGATGAAGCCAAGACACCCTGGAGGGCCGCAGGGCCGTAAGACAGCGGGGTGCTTTGTGACTTTGTTACAAATAGTTTATAACAATGAAGTAGAATATTAAATAAAACGTACGTATTGTTTTAATCTATCTTTAACAATTCTGATCAACAACGAGTTTACCCTCGTGAAAATAAAGACCGAAAAAAGACTACAGTAAGCAGGTATAGACGTTGGTTTCAAAGCAGTCTCAAACAGTCATATTCTGATCCCCAAAAGACCACGTTTTATTTTCCCCTCGTCCTACCCAGGGAGTGTGTAAATATAGACCTATGTGTCAGACAGAGAGAGTAGTATCTATTTCAATACCATAAAAGTAAGCCAGGTACAGGCTGAAAAGTGCACACCAGAAAAAGTTCAAACCCTGTCTGCAAGCGATTTGGAATCGGCCTTTTTTCGGTCTTTATTTTCATGAGGGTACTTAAGTAGTTTGTTCAGAGATAAAAAATTATATTGTTGAAATGGCTAATTTTCCCGCTGTACTTATTTATATATTATTGAGCCTAAAAAGAAACTATTTTGAACTGTAAATACCAGATCCGTCCAACTGTGGATCGGTCACGCAATCTCAGCTCCGGCGGAGCATCCGGTTACTCATCGTTCAGTTACTCGAGAACAAAATAAAAAACGCCTTCCTGGACTTAAGCTATTTTATAGGAAAAAATCTCAGCTTTTTGATTTCAAAAAAATCAAATGGATCCAAATTTGAGAAAACGTCAAATTTGGATTTTTTTCAAAAATAGTTATAATTAGTTGAAAGACTGTGAAAGTCTGTAGAAAAAATATTAAGTTAAATTTTGTTTTATGCAAAAGGAAAAAAGTTATATACGTGTTAAGAAGAGGCTTTCCATCAGAAGTAAAAAAAAATTGTTTCGACAAATATTTTCTGAAGTAGGGTTGGGGGGGGGGGGAGGCAACCCTACTTTAGCAAATATTTGTCGAAACAAATTTTTTTGTGAGAAGTGTCATCCAATAAGACTCCAATCAGCCAAACTTTCAACCTGATCGGACGACATTGTCACTTAAAACTATACACAACACACGCATCATCAGTAAAATTAATTTTTTACATTTTTATCTCTAAGAGATGGTATTGGTTTTATGTAAAAAATGAATTTTGCGGATTTCATCAAATTTTAACGTTTTTGATTGAGAAAAAAATTTTTACTTCGGCGTCTGTCTATCGTCGTTGCCTATGAACACGATAACTTTCGAAGGAATTATCCGATTGGATTGCCTTTTGGCAAACTGTTTTAACGCCAAAAGAGAAAGGACTAGTTTGTTAACCAGACATTTTTGACCAACGGTTGTGGTTTAATTCGTGGAAAATGCTTTTTAAAAATAAAAAATTCCATTTCCCAGCAAAACTATACGAGATACGAAAAAAGTCTTACGAAAAAAAATTGTTCATCTCAAAAAAATATACAAATTTGCTTGGGGCCACTTTTTTGATAACATACATAGCTTTTGTTTTAATCGTCAAAACTGTCATTGAAAATATAATAGTGCGGGCTGGGGGGGGGGGGGCGAAGCCCCCCGATAGGAAAAGAAAACAAATTTGAGGTTATAAGCAATTTTTCTGCTCTAACGTAAGTTTATCCGTCGCTAGGTAGCGCTAGCTGCTCAAGTCAAATTTCCGCGAAAATTTAAATTACCCAAAAAATAAAATTTCCTAATAATACGCAATCTCCGAACGTGAGTTCGAACCTGAGTACCCGCGTACTGCGCCTTTGTATATACGCTGCTGGTTTTTCACGCTTGGTTGAACATCGTCTCTCGCCCTGCGTGCCGGAGAAACTGCGGGGCCAGCCGTTCTAGGAAGGCCGAAACCGGGGGGACTGAAACTGCGGTTTGAGTATACCTAGCATTCGAGTCACTTTCCAACGGGTGCCATATTAAATATTAATTACTCAAATTTATTAAAATGTCCCTTTACTTATGCATTAACATCTGTAATTATGAGTAGAATAATCCTATACGTTGCAGCTTCAAAGAATGATAATAAGATTCTGAAGAGCGTTGATAGAAATATTGGCTCAAGGATCAAGAAAAAAAAGTGAAACTAGCTGTAAAATTGTAACAATGTAACAACTTTGGTGCTCTTTTTCTGATCCATTATTAGCTCACTCCAATCCATAGTTTTGGTATAAGATGTACCAGAAATAAATGTTCGATTACGATTAACTAAAAGGAGATGCTATTTTGCAATTATGTAAACAAGTTTTATAAAGAAATTCACAGTTTCACTATTTTTCAATGAATGGCCTCAATTTTGTTGCGGAATCAATTCAAACTGTCCTGCAAGTGACTGTTTGCAATTAGACTTTGCAAATGGAAAAGAATTGTAAATTGTTTCAACATTTTTTTCATAGCAGAGTCATTTGGTAAGATATTTTTAGTTGATTCCGTAAACAAAAATTGAGGCCACTCTTGTGAAAAGAAATACCAACTCAAGATGACGTGTTTATAGAGTATAGGCAAAGATATTGTACACGTAGATGCGGCAAGTGGAGGTGAAGTGGGAAAAACCGTCATTAGTAAGCTAGGATATACTACTGTGGGCAAAAAATAGTAAGACTTTTTAATTCAAATTTCGCGCGGATACCCATTCGTCAAAATATTTTTTTTCTAGGTTGGTATGACTGTCGGTGACATCTGTGCCAAATGTCACATCAAAATA
>JAUMHM010000079.1:18114143-18125626 GCA_032362435.1 Melikaiella ostensackeni
ACGTAAAGCTAGCAGTACCATGGTAGAAATATTTGTTGCATCAACTTTTTTCTTTCACAGGAATTAAGGGCTCATTTTGGGCAAAACAAAATTTTGGAAGAACATTTTATCAAATGCTTCAATGCCTAATGTCAAAAAGTTATTAAGGTGATCGAAAAAATGTTACAAACTAGAGCAGGCTAAGTTAATAGTAAACAAGCGAATTTTAATTGTCCTCTCTCTTCCATGGATGCTAAGTAAGAATCGTATGCGGTATGAGTGGCTGCTTAAGCAAGGTTATCCTAAGCGTATATGGTTGTATATAATTGAGGTGAAACTGGTTCTGTATTTTTATGATTCATATTTGTATGTTATAGACAGTATACTCTCAATAAAATTTATATTCACTTTCACAGACTTTTTTTTTTAGTACTAATACATCTGACTTGAACCACAAAGGACATTTTTTATTTTTTTACCTTTTTTCTAAAGTGCCCTGTATTTGTAGAATTACCCATAGGCATTTTCAGTTTTATATGTCAGTATACTAGTCTTTAGTGATATTCTTTTATTCAAAAGTTTCCAATTTTTCTGGAATGGGGTTGGGAGTGTGAGGTCAAAAGTTTTGAAAAAAATTGTAATAGAAAAGACCTGAAATTTTGAAATGGAAATTCTGTAGCAACCCTGATTTTAGAAGTTTTTTGAGTTTCTGATGAATTAACACTATTTTCATTTTTAGGAAGCGAGAGGACAGTACGTTTGAAGAAGTTCGCAACAAGAGTGGCAGTAGATCGTTAAGTTTACAAGAATCGCAATCTCAGGCGCCAAAGCTTTCACTGGGCAACAAGTACGGTGCATTATCACAAGATCAGAGCTGAAAATGACAATCGTGGTTTGATCGCACGATAAGCAATCAATTTGTCATTTTTCCTGTCCATTTTGCGGCCCAGTCATTACAAAACACACTTGATAGGCTAAGCTTTTGTGTGTAACACCCTACACACCATCATACTATTTGTACATACGTACGTTTTCTTGTTTAAAAGTCCAGGTGGGTATCCACTTTTGTCAGCGACTGGAGTTTTCGTTTGATATTTTTTTCGAGATTGTTGTAAATGAAATGTCCGCGAAGTGGTCTAGCCTAGAAGTGAAACGGAAAATTTTATTCTTTAGTCCGACCAAAGTTAATCAGATTCATAGTTATTTCCTTACATCGCTGCTTCGTGTAACAAGCGATTCAAAATGGGTTAAATCAAAAATCAGGAGATAAAAAGATTTCTGGCAGATCTTTCTAGAATTTACTCTTTTATTCTATTGACCGATACTTGCATTTATTTTACCAGATTTTCTTGGTTTGTGAGTTTGTAAACACTGTTTCTATGGAAAAGATAATACTTAGATTTGCACTCAGAAACGTTTGAGAAATCTGTTCGTGAAAAAGTATGGACTCGGGCAGTGGACTTATTTTGATGAAAGAAGAGTGCGATTGATAAATTTGTATGTTAAAAGCTTATTGAGAAGATAGATATGATTTCAAAATTGAATTTTGAAAACTTGGAACCTCAAAGGCTCAATTTTTGCCATGTCCTTATTGTACCAAAGTGCTGAAAATCGAAGCGTACGGTTACAATGACAAGAGTATTAGTTATATGAAGAAAAGTCTATTCGTACAGAAAAGAGAATTTTCGAGGCTGGGCTTCGGAACAGTACAGCAAAATCAGTACAAGGCATGAGAGGAGCATTAGTAGATTAGAAACGTAAATAGAAAAATCAATAAAGAAAAGGAAAATTAACACAAACTTTTGTTGATGCTTGTTTAAATAATTTTTTGGCAGGTTTGGTGAGAAAAAGTAATGGAAATTCTTGGGGTGGTATCACTATGATGTTGGGGGATACAAAGCCATACCGAAGTGAAACTTCTCGTCTAGTTAGGCACTTTCACTTCATCGTTAGTTGACAATAGAAATCTTTTTTTTTTCAAGTTCTGATTTAAAGGAGATTTTTTTGAAAACGAAATCTTATTAGGGGGAATTTGTTTTAGTAAACTAAAGTAGACTTGAGAAGATGAATTAACGATGAATTGAAAATACGTAATAGAGAATAAATTTGTAATTATTTTTAATGAATCTGATGAAGCACATATTTATATTAGCAAAAGTAATCATACGTTATACTCGTTGCTGTACTTCGAATTGAGAATTGAAAGACTCTTCCTATAAATAATTTCATGTTTTTGGAAATTTTAATAATTTATTGTTCCACACTGCCTATGGAAAAGTGCATTGTTGCCCCGGAGTATTTCATATTAAGATTTCATTGTGATTTTTTTTTATATTTTAATAGTCTTACAAAGATTCAGTACTGTCGCTATCACCGATATTCAAAAACGATCGTTTTCGAACACAGCAGATTGTTCCAGAGTAGTTTAAGTAAATAATTTTATCGCTCCTGATGAGTGAAAACGATGGAATGTCAGAAAGAACGAACGAGAGTATGTTATGCAAGCATATGTGGCGAAAGATTATAAACTCAAATAAAGTAGAATTAAATGCAGAATATCGACTTTGTACAAAAGTATTACACTTTCTTTGTCTATATACACAAAAATACAACATTAGATCTATTATACATATGTGACCGTCCGCGAAGAAAAGGACCTAACGCCCGGGAGCTACATTTTGCAGGAAGGGCGATTGAAGAGGCGGTTCAGCACAGAAACTTTATAAGAGGGCCTCATTATGCAGCTTAATAACAATTCGAACTTTGCAGATAGAAAAATATATTTTTTTATCATGGAAGATGAAATGAAAAACTATCGATTGGTATGAAAAACTAACAATCGATTTTTTGGGCGTTAGGTCCCTTTCTTCGCGGACGGTCACATATGTTCTATTCGAGGCAGTTTTTTCATTTCAAAGCACGTCTTCAGGGCGCGCAGTCATCTGTACTGAAAGAATAATACTGTTATTTTAAAATTATACGCAAAATTAGTCAATTGTGTAAAGTTTAAAACATCCTCTCTATTTATTCTTATTTATACAACTTCTTTTCGGTGATCGAAAGATGGATCGCGCAAGTACCTTTCTTGATATTTTAAACCATGACTGCCTTCATTACTGTAGGATGAAAACATTGGCTGCTCCAGCAATTCAGGTTTGAATTTTGGCAAGAAATATATCCATGCCTTAATTAAACTGCCTACCTGAAAGTGTAAAAAATCCATATTTGATCAGAGTAACATTACTAGAGACTTCAAAAATTAGAAGTCTGGGGATTCCAAACGATTCTATAGTATTTCATGAGATTTTAAACATTCAAGAGGATTTCAAGATATTTGAGTAGATGTCATGGTTTTCATGAGATTTCAAATAATTTGATAGGATATCAAGGTTATTCGGGATTTGGAAGATTTTTAAGGGATTAAAAGGTTGCACAGGATTTCAAAGGATTTTATGAAATTGTAAGGGTTTCAGAGGATTTCATGGGATCTCTAAGGATATCAAATAATTTTCAAAATTTCAAAGGATCTGAAGGCATTTCAGTGGATTTTAAGGAATTTCAAAGAATTTCATAATACTTTATAATTGCATGGGACTTACAGGATTTCAATGGAATTTCAAAATATTTCAAGGTATTCCATGGAAGGTGAAAACCAAGGCTCACCACTTACGACAGGTGTTGACGGACACGACAAGTACCTGACTGACAGAAAGTTTTTGTCATTTTTTTCTTCGGTTTCCAGAAATCCTAAAAACTGTACAAAGGGTTAGGGTCGTTGCGGTCAGTCGGTAGATAGAGGGGAGTAAAGGACTAGGGTCGAGTTCGACGAAGATTTGTTGGGGGCTCTTTGACCTAGACTTCGTGACTGACACTGTCAGTCATGTCAGTGAATAACTGACTTCTGGTGAGCCCTGGTGTACACCATATTTGAGGAGTGATTTACCCCTCGTATATAGTTAGAAGTATCTCTCACAGATACCTAATTTAAATTTTGAAAAAATTCAACCCAGCTAGTAGGCTTAAAAAAAAGATTGATTTTCGAATTTCCGCAGAGGGAATTTAATTTATCAAGAGGGGAATGTGCATACCATGTATCAGGGTGGAGTGGAAATGCTAAAATTAATCGAATCGCTTGAACTGAGGGAATAGTATATTGTGCATCGAGGGGGAAAGAAAAATAAAATTACCTTTCACCCATGGTGCGCACGATATTTTTTACGTACATCTGTATGAAAAGTGCGAGTTTGTTATGCCTGTAAGAGTGGATCGCAAGATAACTCGAAAATGTTGAGGTTAGGTTGTCATAGTTAGAGGTCATTTTTACCCTCCGACGTCATTTCATGTATTGAGTACAGTCTTTGCTAGCGTACAAAAATAAAAAAATAGCAGTGATGTGCATGAGTTGAACTGAATCGACTGTAATCCGATTCGACTCAGCTGAGAATGGAGTCGAACAAAATCCGATTCAACTCAGCACGTGAGTCATGCGTCGCAGTTTCGACACCGACCAATCTGTGATCGAATCGAAAAAATCCGATTCGTCTCGGCGTGTGAGTCATGAGTCGAATTTTCGACACCAACTCAAGCTGTGATCGAATCGAAAAAATCCTATTCGACTCAGCGCGTGAGTCATGAGTCGAATTTTTCGAAACTGACTCCAGTTAGGATTGAGTAGAATATTATTTATACTTTCATATTAAAGCGCTTTGCTGGGCCTAATAAAATAAAATATTAAATTTATTAAATTGGTTTTTTAAAAGCTACGAAACTAACTGAACGTATCTATATATCATAATTAAATTTATTTATTGGTGTTGAATAAGAAGTAATTATTGAAAATATCCATTTTGACTGTAGAAAAATTAATTTGTATGAAGTCTCAATTTTTTATTTTATCATAAAAGCCGTATAATTGTAAGTACATTCACTGATTGGTAGAAGGCTAGACGCGATTTAACAGCTCATGGTCGTTGTAATATTTAAAATATTATTAATTTTCAATTTTCTCAGAAATAAACTATTTGAACCACATGTTTTATTCACCAATCTCAAGGGCAGAGAAAAATTCTATTGTTGTGAATCATGCAACAACCCTATTCAATAAATAAAAGTTTCATTCAATCTTAATAAGGAATGGCTCAGTTCGTCCTATGAAACATTCTCTACAATTATATGTGTACTCGATGAATTTTGATGGGAATAATTTGTTTAAAATTTGTTGAATAAACAAATTATTTGTAACAGAACGCAACGAGTAGAATAATAGAGAATGTTTCAAAGAATAAAATGAGCCATTGATTATTGAGTTTGGATAAAAATTAACATATTCAAGCTGAAAAAAATTCAGGTTCGACGTATTCACTAGCAAAACAGAAGTTATTAATCGATTTCAAATTTTTTTCTCACTTTTCGGGTGTTAACCCACAAAGTTAATTTTCTAGCTCAAACGAAGCAATTAATTTTAGCATATTTACTCCGCCCTACTGTCTATTAGGGTTTATCGAAAAAAATATCTTCATTCGTAGTTATAATAGGGATTAACCCTTTTTGATGGGAGTCAAAAACACTCTTCTTTTTATCTGAAGGTCAACCATTTTTTTATGAGATCTAAGTTGTCAGAAACCTGTCTAAACGACCTTGAAATCGTAAAAAAATCGACTTCTTCGCTATTTTCTTAGAGTTACATCAATTTTCTCGACTACTTGACCATAAAATGTGTGATATGCGTTATCGGGAATGTATTTGCATTATATTGTGGGGGATTATATTGACCCTCGAAAACAAAATTGTAAAATAGTTTTTGGTGGAGTGGTTTTGGATTTAGGGTCCAAAAGAATTGAATTCAATTAGTTGATAATTGAACAAACGTTTCAGCATACAATGATGAGCCTCGTTAGTAGATTTATTCATTCTGTAAAAATTACGTAATTTCTTGTCAGGAACATAGTTTACAAATTGGATGTTTTTTATGTGTAATGAGAATTTTTTAGACAAATTAATGATAAAAAATATTGAAAAAATTTAAGTAGTTTTTCGAAAATTACGTTTTGGAAAAGTAAATTTTTGGACAAAATTGACCGATTTTCAAATAAGAAGTGTGTTGCTTTTAGTGCTTCTGGACTATACCTACGATGCGCAGTCAGAAGAAAAATTTTGTTAATGAAACTTTAGGGGAGTGTTTTTGACTCCCAAAAGAACGTTTTTATCCCTATTAGAACTGCGAATAAAGACCTTTATTTTTTCCGATCCGTCCTACTGTGTATATAAATTAAATTTCGTAGGATAAGATATTACCTCATTGAAATTTACTCCTGATTTGCTTTTGCTCTCTGAAGCTAACAGGATCTCCTCTTTCGTACGTATATAAAAATTAGGATGCTCTTCTAATTCATCTAATTTCTTCAGCATCTTTGAATCAACATCATAAACTTCCCCGAATATTTGCTATTAATGTAAAAATAAAGTCAACTATTTTCTTTTACAATTTTATTAATTTTATTTTGACTCTGGTTATTTAAAATACAATTAAAATTTTAGCTTACATGACCAAATCCTGGTTTCCTTAGTAAAAATGGAATATTATATTTTGTGGCGATTATCAGTGGATATTTCGCAATAGTTCGGGCAAGCCCTGCAAACTTTGCGTGTCCATTTGTCGTTTTTTCTATAAACCGGTAATTAGGCTCTCCACGTTTCAAAGTTCCATATACGAAGACTCGGTGCAAGTGATTCTAAAATGATTTTAAGTATTTAGCTTCAGAGTTACGAAGGGTCTATTCGTGCGGCCGGCCGTACGAGTATATAGTGGCTATTCGTACGGCTGGCTAGATGAATAGTAAAGTACTATCTTTGTCGTTCGGTCGATTTGCATGAAAAGGCGAAGTACTTGAGGAATTGATATTTTACTATGAACTAATCGACTATTAAAATGATTCTTTTAATTATTCGAATGCACAAGCTGTTTTTCGAACTTCTTTTCGCTGTTGTAATATTCACGAATTCCAGGAAAAATGCCTTCAGAGTTGACCCTCTGCATAATGGTAAACTTTGCCATTTACTTCTTCGCGTGTATTAATCTTTAAGATTATGATATTAAGTATCATTTCGTGTTTATATACAGTCAATTGAGTCAATGTGAGATATTTTATTTCATACGGAAACGATAAGTGAGGATCTTCTAAAATTCTGTAATGTGCAATATATTTGTCAACTGCTACAGTTTATGCTGGAAAAAGGAAATGGCTTTCGGTCCAACCGGCCGTGGAAATAACTTGCTACACAGCTGCATGATTAGTGAAAAGTTTGTCCACCACCCCCACCATGTAACCCCTGTCCAGGTCCCCCAATCATTTTGCAAGATTGATCATGGCCGGCTGGGCTAATATTCGTAGCCAAATAAAAATGTGACTACTTTGAAAAATTGTTTGGTATTGTAAATATATTCATCTTGTCATGTTTTCCCGAAACTAAAAGTTTGTTCAAGAACTTGTGCAATTTTAATTATTTTTTTTAACACAAAAATATCCAATTAAAATGTACCCTTACCGTCCGCAGTAATACTAATTATTCAAAACATGAAAATTATTATCTTAATTAAAATCTTATAATTCTGTGTAGAAGTTATGTTTTATAGGCCCGACGAATAGCAAAAGTATGGTATTCGACCAGTCACGTCGCCTAATATCTTACGGTCGGAAGCATCCAGTCTTTAGCTATTCGTACGGCCGGCCGTACGAATATCCTTAGTCTCAGTTTTAACATTTTGAGGACATTTTTAAGTATTATAAATATTAATTTTAGAAAATTGCCTACTTTACGACTGAAATGTGTAAAATTAATAATAATAATCTTCGAATTCATTCATTAACTTTGTCCATTTTAAAGTTCCTATGTTTCCGCTCGCTTTTCACGTGTTTTTTGTCTCGCGACTTTTTCTGGCATGCCAATGTGACAGTTTATTAAATATGTCAGTTTGACATCTTATATAATTTTCTCCCCACTTGAAGCAACATCAAGTTATTCCCCTTGCATGAAAATGCTTTATCATTGATTTTCAAGTTATTAATTTTACACTTTAAATTAAAATGAGTTAATTTTAAACAGCATAATGCAAAATTTGAAGATAATGAATTTAAACGACTTATTTTCAAGGTCCTAATTTAGGAATACTTTTACTTGAATGATTGAATGATTAAACTTTGGAGGTTTACAATTTAAAGTTCTTCAATTTTGAACAGTGAAAATGACAGGGAAATTTGTTTTTTACAGAAATCTTATTTTTTAGTTTAGAATAATTTATCCATTCACTTTAAATGTCACTTGATGCTACATGATATAATAGATATTCATTAATAATTTTTTTCATCTTCAAAACTTCTGTAATTCCAATTTGAAATTACAGTTTTGAATGCGTGATTCTAAAATATAGTTTAATTTTTGAGGTCTCGAAATTAAAATTGTTTGCTTCAAAAGCTTTAAATTCGAAAATATTTTTTTTTTAAGTTTCTTAATTTTTTCATGCTTATTCAAGAACGTTGCAGATTTGTGAATGTATAATTTTGTTGTCTTAGTGTCAAATGAAAAAAAAATTTTAATGTACAGTTTTTAATGTTATTTAAGAATTATTACATTTTTACGAGCATTTTATATGAACTTGTTCAGTTTTGGAGGTTTGCAATTTAAACTTGCACAATTGCACAATGTTGTAGGCTACTACTTTGAAATTATAGAATTTTGAATGTTTTACTTTGGACTAGTGTCTCATTTTGAAACCCTTTTAGGAATTAAGTTATATACGTCGCATTATTTCTCAGCTTCCCCAAACTGAAAGTCGGACTCAAACTTGGGCAAAGTGTAGTCCTATTGGAAGTGCATGGTAGTTTATAGAAAAAAAAATTTTGCCGTTGAGGCACACCTTCACCGAGTGGAAGGTCAAAAAATGAAGGTTGAAAACAAATTTTATATGTTTTGAATTTAGGGTTCTTTTTTTTTGACTGAAAGAAAGCTCATGTTTTTGCCTTTTAATATCTCAAAGTTAAAAAATTGACATATTATTATAAGTCTTTTAATATAAATGTAAAAAAATGTTATTTTCGCTACAGTTTCGATAGGGTTCTTCCTGCTCTTTCGATTGACATAAGCATTTTTTATTGATATTAACAGAGTTATAAATCACCAAAATGGATGATAGTTGAGAAATAATGCCCCATACATTAAAGGGCTTCTAATTTTACTTTATTAAAAGATTGACAAATTTATGAACTAAAAGTGTTTGAATTTTGAATGCATTAAATTCAGAAAAGATCTGCTGCTTTAATTTTGTAGTCAAGTATTCAATACTTAAATTGAACAAATTTTCAGGTTTAAAAGTTTAAATTAAAAAAATTTTAATAACCTGGAGAAGTGTTTGTTAACCGGGAAAAGACCAAAAATTTGTTTTTGTTTTTAGGTCCGTTCATGAAATGAAGTTTCTGCGTTTCTATGGGCTTTAAATTCTGTTGTTTTACTGTTTTTTATAACACTGATTTGTAATCATAAAAATCAAGTGGTTTACAATCACAGTCATTGTGATTTAATATGTTGGATCGGATTGGACTGTTATTCCGAATTTTACCAAAGTTTTTCTGCATCATGCATTTCTGGAATCCTAAATTGAATAGTATCAGAATAATTTCAAATATTAATAGTATTTTATGACTTTTCTCCTTTTATATCTTTCAAAAGTGTAAATTAAAAAATTTAAATCATCACTTGTTGATCAGCCTTCAGCTTTCAGTTTGTAACTTTCAAAATGGAATCGTTTAAAGTTGAATAACGTTGAAATGAAAGCACTTATAATTAAAAAATTTTATATCGAAACGTTGAAAATGGCTTGGTTTCATTAAAAAATTTTTTTAAATTGTATGTTTTGAAAATAATTATATTTTATAATATTAATCAATTTTCGCATAATATAGGTAAGGGAAATATTTGTATGAGTTTATCCTATTTTGAATATATTATTTAAATTGGACAAGGTACAAATGAGAAAGAACTATATTGTATAGTTTCAAAGTGAAAGCCCTAGAAATAGAACCGTTATTATTTTTAAACCTGGAAGCTTGAATAATAATCTTAGTACTAAGTATTTACAACTGAAAATTAGAATACTTAACGTAGGTACCAAGATTGATCAATTTTAAACTGAAAGTGTCTAAAATTGATTAATTTGAAATTTGAAGTGCTCGGAATTGTACAATTAAAAAATCAAGATCTAGAAATTGAATAATTATAAAATCAGGTATCTCGAAATTGAACTATTGCTGTGAATTTTAAAAAATGTTCCAAGTCAAGAATTATGCGCACAATATCGAAATTGTACAATTTTGTAATTGAACTATATCAGTTTTGAAAATTTTCAAATCGAACTCCTTTCAAAAAAATAAAAATAATCTTTTTTAAATATCTTTAATTGATAATGTAATGTGTCTCACGCGCTACAGCGCGCGTATAATAATGCTAGTAGTATTATAATTTTTTTGAACTTTTACAACCATTTAATTTGTATAATAATATATTGCTTTGTACATTTTTCATACAGTGAAAAAATCACTCAATTCAGGACACTGTCCCTAACTTCTAATATCTGTTTCTCCGAATTTTATATGAAGGGCGACATTGCATACGGGCGTAAGTGCCAAAACCCGAATTTTACAGGAGGCACAAAAAACTGTCTAACTTTAACACTTTTTATTTAAAAGAAAAAAAAAACAAGAAATTACTTTCGAGCTATCACTTAGCTCTATTGAATCGTGAAAGGAACGCCTGGAAAAAAGCAACCATCTGTGAGGAAACTCGTGTCAAAGCAACGGCGCGTCGCAAAAAACGCCGACTTTCACTCTGTAGGAGTAACACAACTTTTTTTTTTATTAATTTTAAAATAAAACTAAAAACACGTCTCGAGCTATTACTTAGCTCTATTAAATCGTGAAAGGAACGCCTAGAAAAAAGCAACCATCTGTGAGAAAACTCGTGTCAAAGGAACGGTGCGTCCCAAAAAACGCCGATTTTCACTTTGTGAGAGTTCCACAACTTTTTTATTTATTAATTTAAAAATAAAACTAAAAAACGTGTCTCGAGCTATTATTTAGCTCTGTACAGGGTGTTTTTTTATCTTGAGACATTTAAATATCTGAAGAAATGCGCATTCAACGAAAAAAATGTCTGTGATAAAAACTTTTATTTTCAAGGGGAAAAAGAGACTCTGCAAAAATTTACTCCACACCCCACTCCCTAGGGGCGGAAGGGGGGGGGGTAACTTTGAAATTTTAAATGGGAACCTATATTTTTTATTGCAGATTCAGATTCTCCATTGCAAAATACGTAAGTTTTATTCGAAATTTTTTTTTCGATTCGCGCAACCGAGGGTTGTTCACCGGGTGGTGGAATGTGGATGTGACTCCCGCATTCCAAATCCGGTACCTGGCGCCATTCAAAAATAAATTGAAAATTCTGGGGGACTTAAT
>JAUMHM010000079.1:18125726-18146221 GCA_032362435.1 Melikaiella ostensackeni
AAATATTTTGACGAATGGGTTTCCGCGCGAAATTTAAATTAAAAAGTCTTACTATTTTTTGCCCACAGTAGTATTTCGAGAAAAACAACGCAATGCTCCTTCAGCGTACGTCAAAGGACTGGAAAAAAATGGTTGTCCCAGTACGTGCGGAACGTGTATGATTTGGAAGATCTACGCCGTCTCTCGCTGAAAAAACTGTACAGTACAGTTTCAACGAGATGCAATCACCACGTTCAATGTAGGAATGCAAATTGCGCAGTTCGAAATGCTCTTGCTCTCAAAGCCTGGTTCATGTATCCTTAGAATCAGCCGGCTATTAGGCATTACTCTGGAAGCAGAGCCTATGAATATAATACAGCTGAAACTATTGATACCACGGATACTTCTTTGAGAAACACAACCCTCAAGAACTTGATAACCGTTGTGAATTTATGTTTCAACTACGTTCACTTTTGTCACCTCGTAGATTAAGATTTTCTCTTGTAAAAATTAGGCTAAGTCTTTTTTTTTTAATGAACCAAACATTTAATTTAACATCAAGTAAAGATTTATTGAAACCCATCCAGTTAGTCAAGAATTAATTAAGCTCATTTCAAATTCCATTCTGTATTTTTCTTTTCGGGTTCAAATATTAGAAACATCTTTGGGTTGAATTCTAAATCCAAATATTATGTACTGTCAGCGGTGGACAATCAAAGACGTCGTTGGGCTGCATTTTCAACGCCATTTACGGCTGGTATGGACAAGTTATAATTTAGCATGGACACGAACTATTATCGACTTTCGGGATCTTGGCACAGATATAAACCATACTTTGTAATGTTAGGTTCTTTAATGAACCAAAAATTAAAGTTAATAGACATCGAAGTTTCTAGAAGGTTAAATTTCTAAGTGGTTTGAATTTTCAACCATTTTTGTGAAGCATTATTAGGTTGCGATTCTCGTAAATCTGTAGTTCAGCAACATGCCTCATACAAAGAAGAAATAAGCATCGTTGGGGCGTAGATTCTTCGAAGCCTGTAGTGAAGCAGCACGCCTTACACCAGAAGCAAGCGATGCTGGGATCACAGGTTCTCTCTCTGAAGCCTGTAGTGCAGCAACCAGTCTTACACCGAAGAAACCTCGTTGGTTTGAATTTTGGAACTTCACGCTCTTGGAAATACTTGGATAAATCACTTATTCATTCTAGTAACTTTAAATTATTTTTAAACTTCAAATTTTTTAATTTACTTCTGTGCATAAAGTTAAAATGCTTAATGAATAATACTAAAGCAACTTATGTATCACATTTGTAATTACTGGCCGGGTACTCGCAGCTGAAGCGGTGTCGCAATACGTGTGGGACTGGTTCGCTATGTGGTGTGCGCTCTCACATTTATGCACTTCAGCCTCGAATCATTCGGAAAGATCAATTGATCTTTCTAACAGAAAAGTTAGAGGGAATGTTTTCAGAAACTTCAAAGCAGAAAATTTTGAAAAAAATAGCACCTTTCATGTCTCGAGCATTCTTAAAACTTAGATTTCGAGATCGCGTTCTGTACTCATGCTTCCAGAAAGTTTGATGACAAAGACAATCTATTAACGGTATCAAATTATGCCCTAGCTCACATATGTTTCTAGAATTTTCGATTACAAAACAGGGACTCCCAACGTTGTGAACCCTTCCATCTAGATCACTTTTTCAGGGACCCACCTCGTTGAGCGAACCATGAATTCGTTCCAGCTTTCTTGAAGTTTCAATTACTGTTTACCGACTGTGGCATTCCAGAAACTTTAACAAAAAAAAATCTCAGAGACAATACAGCCGCATCGATCAAAACTTCTGGAAAAAGTACATTTCTAAAAGTCAAGGGGTGATTCCCCGGTAGCCACCGATCTGATCTTAGGCAACACACTCGGTCGGTATTGTGGGGACCATCTTGATTTACCGAAATAGGATTTCATGCCAGTTCCTCGCCTTACCAACCGAGTCACTGACTGTCGGTAAAACAGTTGTCGGTCACTTACCTACAGCGACAGTGGCACCAGCTGTCGGCGGCAGCCGGAACTACGTAGCTGCTCCCGAACTGGCCTAGCTATACTACTATCCGGGAAACAAAGACGAATCAATTGACATGTGCTAATAATGCATTCAATTGAAAAATGATACAATATTATTAGGGAAGAGTTGGGTGGTACCGGACACTCAAGCTTTTTTTAAATCACTCGGCTGCTAGTGATCAAAATTTTAATGCAGAAGGTTAGGTCTAAATGGATTAACAAAAAAAACCAAACAAAAACCAGTCTGATAAAAGACGCGGCTTTAAAAATATTCCATGACATGCCTAGGTACTTTGTTCAAGTTTGATAAGATAGCAGTTTCTATTTAGGACTAAAGTCTCTTCTTCAAAATACTTCAAATTTCAAGGACCATGTTGCAAAGTTTATTATCTGTAGCATATTTATTTCTGTATAAATATAATTTTATAACTTAAGAAAATATAAATTATGGAATGAAATGATATTACGTGAAATTTCAGTTAAAAGGAATCAAGAAGAAAATCGGACAGAAGAAAAAGGGATAGAAAGATTGAGGAAGAAATAAAATATGAGACAAGAAAATAAAATAGAAATTAATGGTAGAAAACATAAGATAGAAAAAATAAAGAATTAAAACAAAATATACAAAGATCTTTCTTCTGACCACTAATTCTTATTCGATATTTTTTCAACTTGCATTCTTTCTGTTAATATTTTTACTGCTTTACAATTCTCTCCCTTCAAAATATATCATTTATTCTGCATTACCTGTTTTTCTTATAATTTTTCCTTTCTTTTTAATCTTCAATCTTACCCATCCATTTTGGAAGATTTATAAAATATAAAATATAAGAAAACATAAGGAAAATTCAAAGAGAAAAAAAAGTGTATCAGAGTAAGAGATGGTAAAAGAAAAATACAGGGCTGGAAAAATATCAAAGAAAAAGATGAGAGAGAAGAAAATTGAACCTCAAAATTATATTTGGTTAGAATTACCGGGGATCCAGGATTTTGTATGGTGTGGGTAAGTAAGAGATGTGTATGAGAAGGGATAGGTCTTAGACCGATCTAGAAGTCGCGTGTTGTTCATTCAAACGACACGCTCATCCCACAAGACTGCTCCGACACGAGTCGCTGATCAATCTCTCTAACAATCATCCCAGGCGGAGAGCTTCGCAAAGCCATTATACTAATCAACTAAGAAAATCTCTTCACGCGGGCCCATTAGTATCCAAAATACTTAGTTTCAGGAATCACTCTTTTTTTATGAACAATTGTTCCCCATAAATCCTTATCCTTGCATACATCTTTTGCTTCTGTTACGTTCATACTTCGAGTTATATATTGCAATCTCAGCTTCATTCGTTAAAATTTTACTTCTAGCAATAGCTTGTACACTGCCGATGGTCTTTCTACCCTCGTTCATACGTCTTCAAATCTCTACATCTATCTTTCCATCAGCAGTGAATGAATTTCCGAGATACACAAACTCATCAACATGTTCTATCCGCTCTTCGTTTAAGGCAATGTTACATACTGCTTCTTCGCCCCTTCTTTCAAACACAATAATTTTCATTTGATTTGCGTTAATCTTAAGACCCATACTCTTCATGCTGGTATCCAGTCTGCTCATCGTTTTCTGCAAATCGTCGACTGATTCTGTTGTAATAATCTTATCATCTGCAAACGCCAGTTCACGTACTGTCTCTGTCCAGAGATCAACACTTTCTTTGGCTGAGAGAGCCATTCTTAGACATTTTTTTATGTATGGTATACATTGAACATCCGAAAGGACATAACGCAGCCTTGCCTAACGCCCTGCTCAATCTCAAACCAATTGCTCAGTTTTCGTATATATGCCGTTAGGTGAAGAGACAAACTGCGAATTGAATTCTGTAAAATGAAATAGAAATGGATTAATTTTAATACTTCAAATATATTTTAATTAGAATGGTTAAATAAAGGCAAGTAGGCATAATAAAAGAGTGACCCATAAATCAATGGGTTTTTTGCTCCATTTGGGTCCCAAAATTTCTAAACTGAATTTATGCCTAATGATACCTTATAATGAGATATCAACCACAACAAAAAATTAGGCTGAGGGGGAGTTGGGTTTCCGAGATGTGCGAGGTAAAAGTTCATTATTTCATCAGCTTATATGCTTCGAAGTACAATTTTTATGCCTCTTTGATAATTCAAAATCACTTACCCTAGGGTTTTTTAGGGCACTGATAACAAATCTGAGAACAGATTTTTTAAAATTCTAAATGAACAAATGGCGGACTCTGAATCAAAAAATCTTATAATATTTATCAAATTCAGTTAGATAGCTTAAAAAATACTTCTTATGGGGTTTTTTGGATCACTGATAGCTTTAAGGTTAGATTTTTCAAATTGGATCATTTTCAGTTTTAAAAGTCTGACTTCAGATTCGTTTTCAGTGACACAAGAAACCCATGATGAGTACTGAAAAGTTATTAAACTGAGTTTCATCAAAATTAAAATATTTTTTTATTCAGGTCATTTAAAGTCTGACATATAAGTCAGCCATTTCAATTTTTGAAATATGACCCCAAATACGTTATCGACGACCCAAAAAATCCATTTATAAGTAGTGATAAGTTATCGAACTGAGTTTCATCAAAATGAAAAATAAATTTATTTCATGATCCGCCATACTCAGCCATATATCCGCCATATTTTTAATTATTTAAATCTGACCTAAGATTCGTTATCAACGACACAAAAAAGCCCTTCATAAATAGTTTGATGTTATCGAATTGAGTTTTATGAAAATAATTTTTTGTTTGTTTTGTGTTACACATATAGAGTCAGCCATTTTTAATATTTAAAATCTGACCTCAACTTTGTTATCAACGATCTAGAAAACCCCTAGGTTGAATGATTTTGAGTTATAAAAGTGGCATAAGAATCGTGCTTTAAAGCATAATACCGATGCAATAATGAACTTTGATCTCCCATATCTCGGAAACCGAACTCCCTCTCAACCTAAAGTTTTTGGTGTGGATTTCTTATCATTAGGCATCATTTGATATACAATTCAGGACAAAAATCTTCGTACCCAAAAGGGGCGAATTTTCGGGTAATCCTTTCGCAACTCACAAATCATTCTCAGAAATATAGAGAAACACTAAAATAGCATAAATCACAAATTTAATAAATCATTACTAAATAAAATATAAATAAAATTATAAAACAATAGAAATGTTATAAATAAATATGCGTCATAAAAATATAAACTAGCTATCCATATCTCAATACACATAATATGTCATTCTTTACTAACGGAATTTCTGCTAAAGTGAATGTGGGAAGGTTCCTGGAAAAAAAGTTTACCGTCTTACTGTCTCAGATGAAAATATAATTCTCAATTTTAGTTATATTCTATCAGTGAGTAAGGAATTAATCTGCTGATATCTATAGACGGTTTATAGTAGTTTCCTTTGTTACGACTTTTTTCTCAGTTCCTTTCTTTGGTCAACTAACATCAATGACTGCCCCGCTTCACATGACTCGAATGCGCGATTTTCCACCATGCTTTGAAGAAAATATCGTATGCACCATAGAATGAAATAGGCGTATTTTATCCTCAGATGCATAATATATTTTTTGTTCATGTATATGTGTTTTCTATATGTATATTTGACTAAAATAAATAAGCTTTCTACAAACAAATTTTTGATTTAAATTTATTAACATGCGAAAATAATTCAGAATCGCTAATTAATATTAAAAAGATTGCAAAAGATATAAAATCATTTTGTGTAAAATGGTTTATATATTCAACATGTGTATACAATTTTCTGACCCCCCCCCCCCCAGGATACTTCTCTGGATCCGCGCCGGATATATAGAAAACTACTGCACAGAATAAGAATTAGAATTACCACGCTACGTGTCTTCACTTGAAATTCTGAACGAAATACAAATTCTGTCATTAGTTCTGAATTTCGGAATCTCGCAATCAACTTGAAATTCTCCTTTTTAATATCCGAGTTATGTCACTTTCTTTGTCTGATGACAGCCGAAATATGTACGAGAGAAATCTGACCTAAGGCCAAGCACATCCGAAATTTAGTTAGTTTAACGGAACTGATCCGCCTGAGGTACCAAATTATTTATGAGTAGTGAACCACCATATTGACTGCCATGTTTTTACTTTCTTGCAACAGCAATTGTTAATATATGAATAATGAAAAATATTATAAATAAAAAATCGTAAATTGCAGTCCACCAACATGTGAAAATGGTGAAAAAAGTGGAGTCCGCTTTTTTGTTTCTCCTCGGCAAAAATATATAAAGGGAATATTGCAAACGCTTACTTGAGATAGTGGCAATCGAATAATTTAAGATTATGCGATTTTGTGAAGTAATTTATAGAATATCACGTAGTGTAGATATACAGATACTGTACTTTTAGCACACCCTATAATTATACATATTTAAATTTTTCGAGGCATTTCCTGCCCTAATCATTGCTTACTTCCCTTCCGTTTTATTTTTGGAGAGAATTTCATATGTATAGTATATATTTCAATTTTCATGGAAGATTACCTCTTAGAGATTTTTAATACCACATTCAATTCTTCTCTCTATAGAATATTGGTTCTTGGTTGCTCTTGAAATAAGACTTTTCCAAATGAACATTTAAACTTGTGCGATATATTAATAATAAATCACTGAATAATGGTAAGTTACTAGTGATATTTAAAAGGAAAACTGAGGCAATATATATGAAGTTACGTAGTTGTTAATAACAATTACTATAAACAAAGTCCTCTGTCACATGTTGTGTAATTCATACTAGTATGTTGGTTTCATTGATTATAGTAGTGATTTAATATCTAATAGAAGTTCTATGTATAGATTAAAACTAAAATCTTACCAGAATCCATCGCAGGTTTCAATATGGCATGTGCGTATGGAAAAATAGTGTTCATAAAAAAGTCACTAACTAGTAGCTAATATGTCTCGGATACGAGAAAAACACATAGGATGTTCATAGATTCTGATCAATTTCATCCACGCATTCAGAACGTCCATGTGTGAGTGGCGGAGGAAGGGAGACGAGTACCAAGGTGTGTGTTCGCTGAGGTTGGTTCGACTCAGTCACGTGCTGTATGAGTCAGTGTACCGTGCGGGGGGGGGAGGTGACCCGAAAACGAGAGAACCCTCGCCCTTCTACGGATCTTACTGTCGGTTCCGGACAATCTCACCAGCCGAGTATCACGGCGGCAAGAGTTTGCCCCGAAGGAACCATTCTTTTTTTTTTAGCGGGGGTTAGCGCGAAGGCACCGGTAGCTAGTATCATGGTCCTAAAATTTCAAGTTTCAGCGGGGAAGCTCGGTCCCCGTAGGAGCGGCGCGAAAACGTTCATTTGGCGGGGAGCCTAGTAGGAATGAAGAGAATGTCTCCGGGGATCCTTCTGCGACTAGAAATAGGACGCCATCTCCTGTACCCGGAGTGGCAACTGGAGCGGTATCGTTGTCTGGAGTGACAGCGGCGGATGAGGCCCGGTCGCGAGCGGCAGTGGCGGTCGTAAGGCTGGCGTCTTCGCGGGCGGGTGTGACGGCGTCAATCGTTTACTTTTTTCTGAACACCAGGGCTGTTTGGGCCCGGGGTAGAGTAAGGCTTAGCTCCGAGGAAGGCGCTTCCCGTCCTTTACAATCTCGCCTAGAGACGGGAGTCTTTCTAAGGGAGGCACTAGCAGAGAAGCTAGTACGTGCGGAATTGCAGGGTGCCGCACAATGTTCGCGGGCGGAAAGGTCTGCTTCGATTCCGTGTGAAAACGGGGCAGCCAGAGTACGAGCGGTACACGAGGTTGATTCGCCCGACGAACAGGAGGGCCGCGGGTCCCCGGAAGTCCACGATGAATAGCCCAGAGGGTCCAAACACCCTTGGGGATTAAATTTAGCTGCGCGGAGTCGTAGGCCTGAGCGACCTGCCTGGCGGCTTCCACCTGTCTCCTTCTACGGCGATGGGTGGCGGGGTTGGGGTTGTTCCGTTCATAAGCGGTCGTACGGCACAAGCGACGATGATCGTGACGTCGTTTCCACAGCAGAGAAGAATATTGTTCGGTTCACCGGCCCGGTTAGTATAGCGATGAGGTTTCGAGTAAAAAAGAGTAGAAGGTTCTAGTTGCGTCTGGGCGTCACTTTTATTATCTGGGTTTTCGATACAAAGTAGCGGTGAGGCGTGACCACTGGTTACTTTGGTGTTCAAGAAGCTACTGATACTCGACTGTGTTCTCTCTGCTTGCCGGCAGCTTTGTGCGAGAGCTCTCGGCGTGGGAAAGTGAGCCTGCTGATACGCTGACTGGCTAAAGGCCTTGAACTGAGAGCATGCCTAAGTGGAAGGAACACCGCCACTTGCCCATGATCCCCGCGCTTCGAGCGCTCGCAGCCTTCTTAATGTAAAATGCTAAAAGTTTTAAATGATGTTGAGAAATATAAATTATTATCTAAAATCAACAATATTGAAACCTTATGCTACATGCACGTACATATATTTCTATATACACACACATATATATATGAATATATATGTAGGGGAATATCATCTATTCACAAGTCATCAGTAATAATACCGAAGAGAGATGAAAAGGCAATAACTAGAAGTAATAATAATACCAAAAATAAAAAGCCGTAGCAATGATAATAACTAAAAGTAATAATAATAAAAGGCCGTCCCGAGTAGGTTATAGTGCGCGTGTAAGTGTTAAAGAGCACTCGAGCCTTTCCTTTCTGAGTTCACTAATTTCCTGTTTATAAAAATATATTATTTTCTATTCAAATTATTCGATAATCTTGTTCCACTGGCGGTGAGCGTTCGGCAGGTTGAGCTTCCCGGCCTGGCCTATGAGTCTGAGGGAGGAAAAACATCGGGGTTTGGAAAGAGATAGAGAAGAGCTAGTTGGGACAAAATAAGCGCGCGTGTAGGAAAGTGAGACAGGCTCAAGGCCATGAATGCAAGGCTGACGCCAGGGGAGCTAACGGGACTCGTGTCAGGGCATGTTTGTGCGGGAAAAGGCGCTATTGTTTGGGCACGTACTTGGAACGTGCCTTCCTTAGGAATTTATGAATTTGTATAAAGTGGACCTGGAAAAAGAAGGCTGTTTTCGAATTTCTGTAATGTTCACTCAAGAGGAAACAAGCTCGTGTTTGAAAACGTCGGAAATATACAATTTGTCACGTAGGCCCATGTCTGTAACCTGATTGGTACCTTTTTTCCTAATTCAAGATGGTACCTTGCAGCGGACATCCCTTACTACTTATACATATTTACAAATTGTGAGGCTGCGTTCCGGCAAACCTCTAAAGCGAGTACAGAGTGACTCGCGCCAACTCTGCCTGTACATTCTCTACACTTGACGACGCACCCTCCGGGGTACATAAGGCGTTGCGTTACGGTATGTGACGGCGGACCGTGGTCGCAGATGGTAGCGCCTCCTGGCACTCCCGTCATCTTCTTCCTCGTCTTCTTCTCGGTGATCTTCATGGTGGTGGGCTCGCGTCGAGGCCGGTGTGTATCGAGCCTGTTGCAAGGCTGCTGCTTGGTGTGGGAACGCGTCCATTTCCGCTGGTGGAGAGTGCACTTGGTCAGCGACACCCTTGAGGGTTTCTCCGTCTATGCTGCAGGCGGAGCTGGTGTGTGGTGGGTGAGACGAATTGTCGTCACCCGGCTCCTCCCCGTCGAAGGTTCGACAGGGCACACGTCTCTTCCTCCGCCAACGCTTTTGGCTCTGTTTGGTGGGAGTGGCTGTTCGCCAACACCCGGCTCATCGTTCACGAGTCGTCCTTCGATGGGTACCGCCTCCGTCCGTTCTGCCAGCACTCGTTGCTGGTGCTGGTACCAATACACTCCCATGCATTTTCTGTGCTACTATATCTTATCCTTCCGGACCCAGTTAAAGGTTCCACTCCCCTGGGCGCAGAATGGTTCGGCCCATGAGGAGATAACTCGGTGTGACGCCTGTGGCCTGATTCTTCCTTCTGCGGAGCCCGACAAGCAAACTGGGTAAATGTTGATCCCAGGTTCATTGATTTCCTGGGTGCAGGCGGAGTCGGAGTCCTTTTTTTAACTCCTGGTATCTTCTTTCAGTAGGGTTGGCGCGTGGGAGAAAGACCGGCGTGGTTCACAGCTCACAACTCCACCGTTGACTGGCTTTGTCCCAGGCGTCTCCAGTGAAATGAGGCCCGTTGTCGTTCAGTACCCGACGTGGGTACTCGTAGCGGTAGGAGACCTCCTCTTCGAGTTTTTTAATTATCCGTGGTGCGTCGGAGGCTCGAAAATGGAAGGCCTCTACCCAGCGAGTAAAAAGGTCGGTAACTACTAAAATGAAAGTGTTACCCCTGCTGGTTCGGGAATACGGTCCCATGAGGTCGACGATGACCGTATTCCAAGCTCTGGTCCTTTGTCAAGGTCGTTGCTCGTCGAGCTGCCCATCGCGCACAGGCTTGCAACATATGCTCGAGTGGCAGCTGACGACGTACCAACGTATTTCTCTGGTCATTCTCGGCTAGAAAAAGTATTCTTGAATCGAGCGGGTCGTTTCCTCGGTACCCGGATCTTTAGCCAAGGCGGCATCGTGGTAGTCCCATGTTACGCGGGCTCGTAGTTATTTGGGGACTTGAAGCTTCCAACTCCCGTCATAGCCTTGACGCCTGAAACCCCTTTCGGTTAATCGGTTCAGGCTAAGGTAGGCTTCCTCCTCGGGCGTTCGGTTTCGTTTATCCCGTAACTCTCGCCAACGGATGGCGTCACGGGATATTTCGGGGTCCTCTTGCTGAGCGTCTATTACCTCATCGATGAGGAGTGGCAAGCCTATTGCGTTAAGAATAGGCATAGGCGCTGCCTCAGGTGCACGGTTAGTGGGGATCGTTGGAGGGTACATTAACTCAAGGTCTGGTTGTCCCGGTGACGGTTCGCTAGTACTTAGATGCCGGGATAGGGCGTCGGACAATTCATTATCTCTCCCAGGGACATGCTCAACTGTGCGTGGAAAACGGCTGAGGAAAAGGTCCCACCGCGTCAGTTTATCGCAAGTGTCCTTTTGTTTTACGAGCCATGTGAGAGTTTTGCTATCGGTCAACAACGTAAATGGACGATCTTCAATGAACGGCCGATAGCGTTTCATTGTCCAGACGATTACAAGGCATTCTTGCTTATTGCAGCGATAGCGCGCCTCGGTGGGTGAGAATTTGGCACTGGCAAAAGAGATAATGCGCCTTTTCCCATTAGGTTCCTCCTGCATTAGGACCACACCCATCCCTCGAGCACTGGCGTCCGTTTGTAGAACGAATCTTAGTTCAGGGTCGGGACGAATGAGGGTGACCGGCTTCTGAAAAGCGGACTTGTTAATCGCCATCCTTTTTCCCGGCGATTACGATGGCTGAGCTAAAAGGGGAGGTGGTCGGTTCGATGATACTATCGCGAAGCATCTCTCGGTCCTGAACGTCGATGTACTGACGTTTTTCGTCCGAACATCTACGTGATGCTTCGCGGAAAGGACGGCCGTCTTTCAGCTGGATTTCATGCTGAACGTTGGCCAGTGTTTGCTTGAGGCGTCCACCGCCATGGAAGAGGGGAGCGTGCAACTTGATGAAGTCCTCAAATTTTTTTTGTAAGTGCGCGGGAAAATCGTTTTGAACGATAATTTCACTTTGGTGGCGAGGTAGCTCGTGTGGACGAGTGAGAGGGCTAAGGTACACCCGCTGTCGGCCAGTGGTACCGACGAATATGCAGTCGGCCACGTGGTCGTGGATGACCTTTTGAAATTTTAACCATGGCCTACCGAGGATCAGGTCGGCTCGGAGGTCTGGACTGATGTAAAAGATGCCGGGGTGAGCAACCTTCTGGATAATAGGGTTCAGTGCGACAGTGCCGTCGAATTTGATAGTCGCGCATACGGTAGCGTGAAGAGCGTGGGGGTGACTAGGCGTACGGTTTTGAATCTCGAGTTCTGTCAGGATGTTTTTGTTGACGAAATTCTCCGACGCTAGTGTATCGATCTCAGCGATGATCTCTCGGTTGTCCATCGAGACTCGGACTCGAGGGAGGCTGCTGAGATCCGCCGAAACGGCGCTCAAGTTTGGGGTGCGCTGGGTGAAGCCGGGGCGGCGGAAGTGTTTGCTTCGGCCGCCCGGTCTCTTCAGTTTCCCGGCACCGCGGTGGTCTGCCGGGCCCGGACAATAGGACAGTCTCTATGAGAATGTCACCCTGGGCAGTAATGGCACTGCAGCGGAGGACGGTTGTTCGTGTTATGAGCTCAGTGTTTGGCGGCTGCACCGCGGTCGTATGTTTACCCTGAGGGGCGTCTCGGGAGGTCTTGCGAGGATTTTGCCCCGCTTCATCTGTTTCTGCCCGCATGGCCCGTTCCACCAAATCCTCAGAAGAGGTAATAGTGGCTGCTCTAAGGATCTTTTTGATGGAAGTCTTAAGAGCTTTCAGCAAGCGGGCCACTATCTGGCTCTCGGTGGCTTGTGGCAAAAGCCACAAGCCACAAGCCACAAAAAGGAGGTATTTCCTCTGTAAAAAAATACCCACGGCCTCCTCCTCCTCTTGTTTAGCTGCGAACAGCTTAATATGTTATTTATTTAACGCAGATACCTCGATGAAATATTGTAGGAACAAGTTCCTCAATTCTGCCCAGGGTAAGGATAGGGTACGGTACATCTCGTACCACTTAGCTGCTTTCTCGTTCAAGGATTTCGTGACCATCCTTGACCATAAACTCGGTTCAGTGGAGACTTCGGCAAAGTAATATTCGCACTGGCTCAAGAATTCTTCTAGATCTTCATGATCCTGTCCCGCTAATGATGGTAACGGAGCATTCGGTGTTCGTAATGCCCGTGACAGAGTGCGCCAGTCGGCGATGGGGCACTTAGTGGAGGAGTCAAGATTTGTTGATTGGGTGGAGGGTCTGCTTTCTCGACAGTAGTCCGCGTTCGAGGGGGTTGTAGTATAGGCCGTGGAACTGTCGGCATGGAAGGCGGGTTTAGACGGCTGCTTGGCCCTGGTACGGCCTCGTCCTGGGTGGGAGGATCCCTGAATAGGACACACGGAGTAATGCGAGTCGCGGCTGGGGCCGAATGGCGTCGTCCTCTTTGTGAGATTCAGATGGCCGATCGGCCGCGGCTTGCTTCTTCGTATATGGGTGGGGCGTCGGTTGCCGGTTGGGAGTTCAGGGTTGAAGTATTAGGCGCCACAGAGTTTAAAGATTCGCAATCGGAAACTGATGTGCCCCTGGTAGCCATCGTTCTGGCTGGTGGTCTGCCAGGGCCACGGCGGGGTGAGCTCGGAGAGCGTATCATTGAAGAAGATCAGGGAAAAATATATATGTGTTCGTCTCCAACTCCGTTGGAATTCTGAAATTTTTCGAAAATTTTGAGCCCCACGTTTGGGCCGCCAATTTGTTATTAACCTCGTGTGTTAGGGATTGTAACTTGTTTAGTGGGGAGGGAGTGCCTTTGAGGCTTCGTTAACCCTGAGTGTCGGTTGAGGTTGGTGCGTGTGCGCGCGAGTTATGCCGACTTGCGGGGGGGGGGGGAGGGCGCGTTAGTTTTCCTTGACGTTCTGAGAGCCAAACGTCCGGATTCTTCATCCCCTGCGGCGGATTACGACGACTCGTAGGTAATGGTCCTAAAATTTCAAGTTTTGGCGGGGAAGCTCGGTCACCGTAGGATCGGCGCGAAAATGATTATTTGGCGGGGAGCATAGTAGGGATAGGGAGAATGTCTCCATGAATCCTTCTGCGGCTAGAAACAGGACGTCATCCTCTGTACCCGGAGTGGCAATTGTAGCGGTACCGTTGTCTGGAGTGACGGCGTCGGGGGTGGCCCGGTCGCGAGCGGCAGTGGCGGTCGGAAGGCTCGCGTCTTCGCGGGCAAGTGTGACATCGTCGACGGAGTCAATTGTTTCCGTTTTCCTGAACACCGGGGCTATTTGGACCTGGGGTGGAGTAAAGCTCAGCTCCGAGGAAGGCGCTTCCGGTCCTTCACTAGCACTAGCAAGGAAGCGGATACGTGCGGAATTTCAGGGTGGCGTACAATGTTCGCGGGCGGAAAGGTCTGCCTCGGTTCTGTGTAAAAACGGAGCAGTCGGAGTACGAGCGGTATACGACGTTGATTCGGCGACAAACGCTAGGGTCGCGGGTCCCCGGAAGTCCACGTAAAATAGCCCGGAGGGTCCAAACCCCCTCGGAGAATGAATTCGGCTGCGAGGGGTCGTGGGCCTGAGCGACCTGTCTGGCGGCCTCCACCTGCCTCCTTCTACGACGACAAGTGGCGGGGTTGGGGTTCGCTTTCCTTTTTGTTGCTCCGTTCATAAGCGGTCGTATACTTCCAGCGTCCCAACTAAACCCGATTTCCACGAAAAGAGAAAAGTAAAATATTGAGTGACGAGCATACTGTAAACCCCCAGAAGTGCCTACTTGTCCCGACGAGAGAAAACGTGCCCGAAGAGATTTACCCGAGAGAGTGAGAGGGAGAGATGGAGAAATAGCCGGCTTACTCGCAGTAGCGGCTAACCGGGATATTTCTTAGAAAACAAAACAAAATTAACAAAAAGAGGAAAAAGTTTGCCCCGCGGCACCCGGCTGACCCGCAGCCAATCCGGTTGTCGAGAAGCGGAGAGGTTGCGGAAAGAGTCATTGAATCTACCTTAAACTTGTTTCCCAACTAATGTACAAACTTCAAGAAAATAATAATATTAAACGGAAAAATAATAACGAGAAAGAGGCTACACTTTACGGTCACGCACTAACGTAACGCAAGGAGATCGGCTAGAGTTCAGAAAAGAGCGAGTTCACCCCCGTGGTCGCGGAACTAAGGCACAAGCGACGATGATAATAACTAAGAGAGATGAATAAGCAATAACTAAATGTAATAATAATACCAAAAATAAATGGCCGTAGCAGTGATAATAACTAAAAATAATAATAATGAAAGACCGTCCCGGGTAGGTTATATTGCACGCGTAAGTGTTGAAGATCACTCGAGCCTTTCCTTTCTGAGCTCACTAATTTCCTGTTTATAAAAATATATTATTTTCTATTAAAATTTTTTGGTAATCTTGTTCGACTGGCAGTGATCGTTCGGCAGGTTGAGCTCCCCGGCCTGGCCTGTGAGTCTCACAATCAGAGAGGAAAAACATCGGGGTTGGGGAAGAAATAAAGAGCTAGTTGGGACAGAAAGTGAGCGCGCGTGTAGGGAAGTGAGACAGACTCAAGGCCATGAATGCAAGGCTAACGCCAAGGAAGCTAGCGAGACTCGTGTCAGGGCATGTTTGTGCGGAAAAAGGCGCTATTGTTTGAGCACGTACTTGGAACATATCTTCCTTAGGAATTTATGAATTTCTGTAAAGCGGGCCTGGAAAAAAATCTGTTTTCGAGTTTCTGTAATGACTCACTCAAGGAGAGGCAAGCTCGTGTTTGTAAACGCCGAAAATATACAATTTGTCACGTAGGCCATCCTTCAAGTTTTTGAAGGAAAACTTGAACGAAGTTTACGATCATTAATTTTTGGCATTTCATGGTATTAAATGTAATTTCAATTAATTACATAAAAAGCAACAAAATTTGCGTCACGGTTAGTGGGACCTTACTAAAATTGAAACATTTATATTAAAGAAATCTATTGATAAATTATATTTCAAATTAAACATACTGGTATTATAATATGTACTTAACCTCTATTCAATATTATTCTACTATATGAATATTTACTTAATATTCAATATCGCAATGAACTCTGAGACAAACTCAGATATACTTGGGACAAAATAGCAATACTGGTAGAAATATATTAAATTATTATATTCACCAACAGAATTCAGGATAACCGCCAAAATGAAGGCATGACAATGAACAATCCTTATTTTTCCAAGTACATAGAGGGAAAACTGATCAATATATTATAGAAAAATTAACATAACAGTGTAACTAGTGTGTATTCTGTGACTTCATCAGAGCATATTGTAGGTGCAAATACATTAGTTGTTATGTCATGTATTAAAGACGTTGAGCTTGTGCATCTGGGATACTCATATGTCATAAATCAATTCAAGGGCAGGAATTTAGTAACTACATTCGTTAAAATCAATATCACAATTCAAATACATGATATGCTAAAAAATTAAAAAGACTAATATCATTATTTCATATTCTTGATCAAATGTTTTGAAAATTGTTTAAACAATTTTCAGTTGCTCGAAGGTAACTTTTAACGGTAATAGCTGAAAAAGTTAGCTTTTCCCTAAACTTTAAAAATAAAAGATGACACCTTCTTCATATTGCTTAGGAAGAAAGGGGTATTTGGGATTGTTCAATACAAATATCGCTATAAAGATACAGAATTCAGAATAGAGTATCAAAAATTGCGGACAATATTATTTTTAAAATGTGGGATTTTTTTACAAATTTGTTATTACAGGTTCTCGGGAATGCTGACTGCGAGTTTCGTGATAAAAATCCAAAGTTCAAAATTGCAGGCAGTTTTTTTTTAATATAGGATTTACGAAGAAATATGTTATCAAGCGTCTTCGGGATCAGAAATTACGGATTTTATAATAAAAATATAAAATCCAAAATGCCGGATGGAAAAAAGCGAACCTTTTTCCGAACAATCACGGAATTTGCACGAAAAATTGTCACAATACCTTATGCAGACTTGCTGGAATGTAGTACTGAAGATATTTGGAAGCATAAAAGTCTACGCTAAAAACGTTGACTTGACGTTGGTTTTTTTATTTTTTTTTTTATGTATCATGCGCTATAACCACTCACGGTGGTTCTTAACCAAGTTTAATTAGAAGGTCTCTGCATATGACTTTTTTCACTTGATCGTAGTAGTTCGACTTGACACGAATCGTCCGAGAAAAAAAACAATAAAATCCAGCGCGCCCTTTTCGAAAAAAGTCGTTCTTCATGTCTGGTGCAGCTTCTGCAACATGCGCACTGTGCTTTTTTTATTTCACAAAATATTATGCTTGGAACGAATATCAATTCATTATTTATAAGTGAAAACAGAGCACTAGCGTGTTTATCATGATTTGTTTTCAGAATTGAAGGTTGTCAAAATAAAACAAAAAGGAAAAGTCTGAGCGCAGCACAAGTTCAACGAGTTCGATACCTTGTGAATTTTACGTTTGCCGTGTTGCAAGAGTTCCTTTGATAAAAAAAATCACCAAAGGAAATCTTCAAACGGTTTCAAAGGAGTCGAATAAACAGTTATTGGAGCGTGAGTGGAATAATGTTTTTTGAGTAAAAATTATTTAATTGACATGTTTGAATGACGAATATTTTCGTACCAAGTAGATAAAGGATGCAAAAAAGTTGGGCTTGAAAAACTGTGCAGAGAATGTTTAACATTAACTGGACGAGGAAAACATCACAAATGTCATACTTCAACCCAGTGCGAAAATTTGTGTTCGATGATTATAATAATCAAGCACTGTAATGTGGTTACTTCGAAAGTCAGATATCACGTTTCCAACGCTTGAATCTTATAGTTTCTGAAATTCTAATTCTACACACTTCAATAAAATATTGTTGACAGTTTGTTTACGTGAAAACAGAGCACTAGCGTGTTTATCATGATTTGTTTTCAGAATTGAAGGTTGTCAAAATTAACTCAATTATTGAAATTTGGATTGCAGGGCCACTGTAACCTTAATGTAGTTGGATTACATATTGTTAAAAAAATACAAACTGGTTGTCTAAGGAATATATTTTGATTTTATTTACCAATTGTTTCCTTCGCGGTTCGGTAAAAAGACAAATAATTTTAATCCAGACTCTGTAATTTGAATCAAAATAAACGATGACTTCATTTATCGGTCCGCTGTCGACCGTCGCACAGTGCGGCGAATCAGAAAATTGGGGTTCAAAATGATCCAGAGCCTAGAATTTTTATCCGATTTTATGTTTTCTTTTAAATTAATGCTCAATAAATTCTGAAGAGGTCTGTCGAGGCCGATTTTGCGAAAAAGGCTCTGTTTGTTTGTTATTCAAGTTGCAAAATCCAAAAAAAAAAACATAAATTGAACAAAATCGATTTTTGCTGAACATTGAAGCCTGGAAGCTCTTTTCATCACGTTTTTCCCCGTGAAATCGAATGAAATCAATGTTTCATTAAAATCAAACACTGAAGTATTTTTTATTGTTATAAACAAATTTCATAAACAAATTTAATAAATAAGTGCCTCTGAATATATAAAATGCATTTTTTCTGTGCACTCATTAGTTTTGACTTCAAAAATGAAAATTCCATGACAAAAATTGACAATCAACAATATTTACAATTGTGATAAACAATACTGCTTAACAAATGCATTAAACGGTCACTCTTTTGAAGAAAAAATCAATTTTTTGCATAATTGTTCATTTTATCCCTAAATTAAAATTATGATGAATGAAACTTACATTTGACAATATTTTCCATTGTTATTAACAGTTCTGATTAGAAAATGCATGTAATAGTCGCTTTCAAATAGGAAAAATCTCTTTTTTGCAGAAATGTTTATTAGATCATAAAGAACGAAACTCCTACGGAAAATACTGACATCCAACAACATTTTTCATTGTTATAAACAATCCTGATCTTCGTCACTGGACGTTCAACTTCAAATTTATGTGCCTATATTTCTCGGAGGAGCAGAGAGAGATGAATGTAAGTATTCAATTTGTTTGCTTGGACGTTTTGATTTCTAGTCGTTGAAGTTTCAGTTATTTGGGTTTTCACATGTTTTTGTGTCCTTGAACGTTCAACTCCAAATTGATGCGCTCATATTTCTCGACGGAGCAGAGAAAGTTGAATACACGTATCTAATTTTTTTGTGTGGACGTTCCGAGTTTGAGTTGTTGCACTTTAAGTTGTTTGGTTCTTTATATGTTTCTTGTTCTTGAAGAAATTCATGCGCTTGTATTTTCTAAGAACACAATAGATTGGATATACTTATACATACTCATTTGATTCGCTTGTGTCTCTTGATTTTCAATTGTTTCGTTTCTCACTTGTTCCGGTTCTCACATTTTTTTCGTCACTCAACGTTCAATTGCCACGCTTGTTTTCTTGGAAGGACATTGAAAAGTTTAAGCACGTATTCATTGTATTTTTGTGTTTTCCCGACTTTCATTATTTACGACTCTTGAGTCCAAATAGTGGAGCTTATTTCTCATAAAGTGCAAATTTGTGAATACTTTGTTTTCGTGTTCTTTCTGTGATACTATGGAGTTTTATCAGTTGTGAGTTTCAAATCATTGCTTCATAAGTTTCAATCGAAAACCCCATTTTCGATAAAATACATTGTTCTAACAATGAATGAATGTAAAGTTTCTAAGCAAGTTCTTTTTGGTTTTCTGATCACAAGTGTCGGTAAAGATGGAGAAGAACTACTGAGCTATATCAAAGCCAATTGCGTTATCAAAGACGAATGTCTGAAAGCAATCGAAAATGAGTTATCTCATTTCATATCCATATTTGAACAAAAGTGGAAAAAAGCTTTTTAGAACATAACAACGTTCAGGGCCACGAATGCGGAATGGCTGCTTTCAGATTTCTCTATTCAATTCGTTGATGTTTGTCGCGGGAGAAGACCTTCAGATGATTTCAAGAATAGCTCAAAATCAATTAAGACACGAAAAGTGCTCAATATTCGTGAATGCTATTCTGACTCTGAAATATAGGGTGCATTTATGCGTATTTTGCGATCTTCTGGTAAAACTAAAATCGCTAATGACATGCGTGAACTTTTGTCAAACGACGATGATGAACACGATAAATTACCTGACGAACTATCATATTCAGAAGTAGGAGGAATTAAACGCTACACTGATGATGAGGCATAAGCACTGATTGAAAACGCAAAATTGAGTGGAAACCAGTATGAAGTTATTCGTATCCAAGCAAAAGCTGAAAATCTTGATATCTACCCACCTTACAAGAGCCTAGCAGATGCCAAAAGAAGGTGCTTGCTCCCATAATCTCATATTATCGTAACGGAAGAGGGTGTGAGTATTAACACGCAAGCCTTGCTGCATCACACAATATCTCGCTTAATGGAAATACCTGGAATCATATCTCCAAATTTAGTTGACAGACCTAATCTCTCAATGACTTTAAATTCAAAGGATGGATGTGATGGAACATCCGGTAATAATCCATACAACCAGTCCTCCACTGATCCTAGTGAATCTGATGCAAGCATCTCAATTTTTTCGATGGTACCGCTAGCATTGGAGACGATAGACACGGAAACTGGTAGATATTTGGCAATTTGGAAAAATCACATCCTGGGTCATCAAGACTGTAGAATCATGCGATTCCGATAGTGAAGGAAACAAAGGAGACTATCATCTCTGAGGTAAAGCAGATTCAAGGAAAAATCGATAACCTCAAACCAATAACAATTAATTATAGTCGAAGTTAGAATCGTTGCAAAGTCACGCATAAAATGAT
>JAUMHM010000079.1:18160787-18189409 GCA_032362435.1 Melikaiella ostensackeni
CGCGTTATCCCCTCTCTTGCCTACTAGGCTGGCTGAGTCCACGCGCTAAGGTCGTTGTGCAATCCGGACGCTCAATTGTGGGGAATTTATTCCCTGACGCAGAAAACTCGGGAAGTTATTTAGTTATCAGTGATTTGTTTTATGACCCTAAAAAGCAATTTGTTTTGTAAGGAGAAAAAATCGCGAAATTCTTGGGAATTTTTTTTTCAAAAAGATCTGGAAAATGAAACGGAATTTGTTGCATGATTGGGAAAGGGGGCGATATCACAGGAATTTCTTTCAACAAAAGAGCGCCAAATTTGTTATGACCGGGAAACCGCAGAAAATGAATAGGATTTTTTTTTAATTGAGAAATTTAGAAAGTGGCTACAAGGTTTTGTGTCTGGGAAAAAGTATGGAAAAAACCGAATGGCAAATCGGGATAATATCGAAAAGTTCATTTTGCGAATTGGACAAACTGAGCAATGACCCGGAATATTATCTTTCGCGGCCAGGAAAATAGGGAAATAGCAAGGAATTTTTCTTACTTTGAAGGTAAGTAGAGAGCTGAATGTCAATTTTCTTTCCGACCTTGAAACTTCAAAAAATGAGCGCGACTTTAAAATCGTACACCGCTCAACATCCGCAAAAATAACTGGATGTTTTTCCGATTAGAAATTTTTAATTGAAAAAGGTCAAAATATTAATGAAAATTGGTCTTTTATATTCCAAGTACCTAGGAAAATTTAGGGAAGAATAGAAAATCAAATTTCCAACCTTTGGAACAACCTAATAATCGGAATTATTTTTGCGATTGACAAAATTCTTGAAAATTGACTTTCTGACAAAAAATAATTAGGAATTTGTTTCATGATCAAAGAAAGATGAAACAATTTGCCTTGCTTTGAAAAATGTCAATGTGAATTTCTCATGAATAATGAAATTTGAAAACGACCAGGAAAATTGATATGGATGATCTGGAATTTGTGTTTCGCATAAAAAAATCTTTCTAGAGTACAAAAGGGTAGGAAAGGGCAGAAAAGTTGTTTTAAGGTTCGGGGAAATCTAAACAGGAATTTATTTTTTGTTCTGAAAAATACTAGAAAGACAGGGAATTTCTCTATGATATATAAATGGCCACCCTGTTGTATATTGTATTCATACTCTTTATCCGCTTCACAAATTGTACTGTCTCTCCTCTCGCAGAAAGACACCAGTTTTCCTAACCTCACTTCCAATATATTGACATAAGTAGTAATTATTAATTATCTTTCTCATCTCATTTTCCTGATAATATAGATATTTCTTGTTTGAGCATAGTTTTTTGTAAGGATATTATTCTATTTTCCTGAGAGAGAGATTGTACTTTTTTAAGTATTTAGTAACCGTATCTCAATCACAAGTCAATTTTAGATAATTGACTACGTTGTTTCTTGCTCTCATTCATATGTATCTGCACTTTCCTCTCTTTCTCATCCCATTTTTCTAATAAAATAGATATTTCTTGTTTAAGCATAGTGTTTTGTAAGGATATTATTTTATTTTCCTAAGAAAAAGATTGTACTTTTCTAAGTATTTAGTAACAGTATCTTGATCACAAATCAATTGTAGATAATTGACTACATTGTCTCTTCCTCTTTTTCATATGTATCTGCACTTTCCTCTCTTTCTCATCCCATTTTTCTAATAAAATAGATATTTATGGTATAAGCATAGTGCATATTCTCATTATATAGTACTTGGTATTGTTACTGAAATAACTATCTTCGCATGATAACATAGTAATATTGTTACAAGATATTATTTAGTACAGTTCAATAACTATTTTACTTTTATAGAATCTTTTACAGAAATATTTATGCGTGCAGCAAGATAAATAATATTCACAATTCACAATTTCCTTTCCCCCACTCTTTTCTTTTCCTCTCTACCGCGCATTTGTCATACACATCTCAATGCCGCTATCACCGGAAAGTGCTCGGAGTCTATCTCATTGCCCACTTCCATTCCAACCATCAGCTTTCTTATTCTTTCTTCCGCCAATCCGTTTTCCTATGTTTTGAGTTTCTCATAAAGACCTCCATTTATTCGTCCCACCCCTTTCCTTTTGCTTCCCAGTCCATGCATTCTGTTACCCTCCTATTAGCACCAACCCCTCCTCTTTTCCCTTTGTCCATTTCCTTAGTCCATCTTCCCTCTTCTCATCCTCTTCTATACACGCATACAACGGCCACAACCACTTTTCCTACTTTTATTTTTCTCATCATTGTTCCGTTTTTTTCTTCCGTATTCTCTTCCTTTTCTTCCTCTACCACCATTTCCATTCATACTCCCGGAACCATGCCACCCTGCTAGTCCCCTTATCCCTTCCACTGTAACTTGTGCACCGATGTCTCTCATCAGGTTCTTAATCTCTTCCTGTTCTTTTTCACTGTCCACTTTCATGCCCTTTATGACAGAGCTACACAAAAAAAGGCTGATACTTTTGACGAAACACATGTATTCCTATGTATTTTGAGTCGCTGAATCCGAATTCTGAGGTCAAAATAGCACCTTTCGCGATTGGTTTTTGACATAACCTCAAAAAACCGCACTTTTGAGTATGTGATGAAAAAGCATGTTTTTTTATGGAATTCAAGCTGCTGATTCCATAACTAGAGCCAGATTAGTTTCATAAGTGACAATTTTATGACATAACCTCAAAAAAATTCTTTCCGCAGCAACTTGTAAGCCAGCATTGCATTTTTATGGATTTTGAGTCGCAGAACCTAGATTTTAAGTCAAATCTGCATAATAACGAACAAATCTGTTACATTATTCCAAGAAAATTCAGTATTAAAACAATCTTCTCTTAGAGAAGTCTTTCTCATCACATTTATCGTAAGCAACCCTACTGCGTTTCTTCTGACCTATGATTTCTGAGCCTTTTGTGTTATGATTCAATCATAAATCTTCGGACTGGAGTGTCCATTTATTTGCATCCATTGAATTCACTTAAATATTCAGTGTCATTACCTGCTACTGAGCTAGGTACTGGAAGTGATGACAACTGCTCTGAAAAGAGATGTGTAGAATGATTCACCTTCCAGCCCAGTCAGTAACGAAGCCAGCGAAGGCGAGCTGCCATGCAGGGGGACGTTAGGGTATAAGCATGAAGCTGTAGTGTGTCTGTCGATGAGTTGACATTGTCCTCATCAAAGCCGGAAATCCCTCATACTTAGCCCTGGGGAGGTATGAGGGTTATGACCAAGACAGTGGACTCGCCTGCGATCGGGCCAGGATCCTTAACGTGCGGGGATTGAAATAACTATGGCTTCCAAAACAAAACAAAAAACTTGAAAAAAACGCATAGTTATTAAAACAATCAGAATCAATTTTGTTACATTTTTACGAATTATGAAATCCCAAGATATCGGAAGAACATCACTAGTGAAATTCGAGACATGTATGCAAAATACTTTAACATTAAGTTTCCAGAACGAGATGAAAGCTGAACTCCTCATATAATATGCTCCGCATGCAATTTAATGTTGTACAAATGCGAAGAAAGTAAAAACAATGCAAGCTTGAAGTATAATGTACCAGCAATTTTGGAAAAACCGCAAAATGAAAGGGATTGTTACTTCTGCAGGAATGGTGCGAAAAAATGTAGAATTTTTAACCAAAAACCAATAACTTATAGCACAGTCTCTTCGGTGATAGGACCACAAATGAAAAGACCTGCAGACATTCCAGTAGACGCTGGCACTTCTCATTTGAACACTAAAAAAAAGAAGGCAGTTGTGGAACATGAAACAGACTATTTTACAAGCAGCTGTGAAGATTCCAACATTGAATGTGAAACATCTGTTGACGAGTACACTACATATGACACAAAAACGAGACATTCAGAGAGGTGGTCCCAAAAGGAATTGAATGACTTAACTCAAGATTTGGGATTACCTAAAGATGGCGCTGAATACCTTGCTTCAGCCTTAAAAGGAAAAAGAAATTTAGTAAAGGGACAAAGTCTAGTGTTTATCGGAACAGAGAACAGAATTTTTGGAGA
Organism: Melikaiella ostensackeni; assembly: GCA_032362435.1. Lineage (NCBI taxonomy): Eukaryota > Metazoa > Arthropoda > Insecta > Hymenoptera > Cynipidae > Melikaiella > Melikaiella ostensackeni. The sequence continues at coordinate 18,164,815 of JAUMHM010000079.1, forward strand.
TACTTTCATTTCGATCAAGAACTGTCTTTAGTCTATTGCACGAATGTTAATAGACTTATGAACGAATTAAAACCAGGAGTTTACAATGATGGAGAGTGGAGGTTATTCATAGACTCTTCTAAACTAAGCCTTAAGGCCGTCTTATTGCACAACGGAAACGAGTATGCATCGATATCAATAGCTCATTCAACAAAACTCAATGAAAATTACAGTAATATGAAAATCGTCTTGGAAAAAATCAAGTACGAACAACATAAATGGGAAATTTGTGGAGATTTCAAAGGTCTTACGATGCTCCTGGGACAACAATCAGGGAATACGAAGTATCCTTGTTTCTTGTGCCTATAAGACAGCCGAGATCGTAGTAATCATTATAAGAAAAAAATTTGGTCGAAAAGAATGTAACTGGAGCGAGGATGCGGAAACGTCATTAATGACCCATTAGTGAAGCCATCAAAAGTTCTTCTTCCACCTCTTAACATCAAGTTGGGTCTCATAAAACACTTTGTAAAAGCACTAAATAAGGAAGGACAATAGTTTCAGTATATAATGTCCCAGTTTCCACAATTGTCCGAGGTTAAGTTAAAAGAAGGAATATTCGATGGACCTCAAATACAAAAACTGCTGAAAGACGACGTTTTTATTACTAAAATGACTTTGACTGAGAAAAAGTGTAGCTTGATTATAGAAACGTCGTTGAACAATGTCTGGGAAACGTTAAAAGCCCAGAATGGAAAAAATAGGTCTCGAGAATGGCCGGCAGTTTCAAAAAATTGAAATGTTTATGAGTTTGAAGCTACATTTTATGAATTCTCATGTTAAATATTCTCCTGAAAACCTTGGAGACTACAGTGAAGAACACGGCGATAGGTTTCACCATGATATCAAAGTGATGGAACAAAGATGTCAAGGCAGATGGGATGAAAGCATGATGGCGGAATACTGTTGGATGTTAAAGAGAGATTTTCCTCAGAAGGAATGAAAAATGCCCCTACGAAGATCTTTCGAATCCAAAAGAGTACGTTATGATGAGAACAAATAGCTGTTCTCCCATCGAAAGTTAGTGGTATGCAGAACTATATATAAGAGCCATGTCATCTAGGGACCATCTAGTCAACGGCTAGAAATTCCACTGATTCATCAGTGAAATGTGTGCTACTGAGGGATAAGTGAGAATCCACTAATTCTAATGCGGGGAGTACATTCATGCAAAACAAACGCTAACTTGACTTACGTATCGGATTCGATGCCCGAAAGTACACAAATCTAATTTTGTCCTGCAAAGCACCGCTCAGACAATTTTGTTTTAATGTTATGTTCCAGATTTCCTAGTTATATCACTGGATCGATACTATATATGAATTCAGCAGCTTGAAATCTATAATAAAATCCTGTTTCACCATCATACCTGTTTACTCAAAAATACGATTTTTTGAGGTTATGTCGAAAACCAATAGTGAAAGGTGCTATTTTGACTTTTTCTTTTCCATCACCTGGTCGTTGGTCAATGCTAATTGTGATATGGTTCCAATGGCTTGTTGAATTTCCGAGTCAGCTGTTGTTTCCTTCTCATCATCACGTGATGTTAAGTCTTGTGGGGATGATTTTGATAGCTCGTCTTTGTCGTCGGTCCCGATGCATTTTCGTTGCACATCTTTTGAATATCGATGAGGGTCTACCTCTGAGACTTTAGTTCCCGGAGTTTTGGAAACTCTGCGTCGTGTGGTGGTAATAAATCGAGGTCGAGTGATCAGAAATTGATAATTGCCTTCCTCGATGACGATGGCATCTTCCTCTGCAACGTTAGTGTCGCATTGGATCGCTACGCTGCGTTGCAGGTACTCCGCTTCGTACTCTGTGTACGCGTCTGGCAGTGTTGGTTCGACAATCGTTACTGACCTATCTGCTTTCGCGACGAGAGCTGTGGTTCTTCAGGACCCACGGCATTTTCCCCGCTTTTCCTTCTTCGGTACTTACGCAGGTCATTGGCGTGGTATTGTCCCCTCTCTCGGTTTCCAGCTTCATTCCATAGAAGATACACATTGTTTGCGATTTTCTTCCTGATGGTATAAGACCCTTCGTACAGCGAGAGAAATTCCGCTGAGACACCTGTAGTCGCATTGGAAACGTTGCACGCTTTCGCCAATAACTGTTCTCCGACCTAAAAATTGAATCCCCAGTGGGTACACAAGTCCTAAGGCTGTCCTATAGACGTCTTTCTGCGGACATCTTGAGGAGGTCCTGAGGACCTTTTGAAGAAATGAAAAAATCCAAAGGATGTCCTAAAGACGTCCAGTCACAAGACATAGAGGAACATTCTAAGGACGTCTTCAGGATGTCTTGATGCCCACTGGGACCCTTCTTATTTTTACTTACCCGTTTTAAGAGGCTTTCTCTCTTCTGCCTTATACGTTAACGTAATACGATTACCTGTTCTCCTCGGCTTACATGTAACGGTGGGGGAACCCTCTGTAGGAAGTTTATCCACCATCTCCTTAGTTTATTATCCCATAAGGTTTCATAAGGTGTAAATGTGGTTGTCGTCGTGGTATGACTCATTCAAAACGGTCTCAATATTTTCTCATTGTGAGAGTCATGGGTTGTGTTTGTCGGGTGATAAAAGAGTGCGGAAAATTCGCACTGATTCGCGGTTTACTCTCTCTACCATGTTCACCTGTGGATGGCGAATTGATGTGAGGATCATTCGAATTCCTCTGTCATGAAGAGATTCTTTTCAATTTTGACTTGTAAATTGTGTGCCCCTATTCGATAGCACACAATTCGGTTTTCCCACTTCTTCACTAAATTCATCCAGTTTCTTGACTACCCTTTCACTAGTGGTTTTTCAAAGAGGGTAGAGTTTTGCATATTCAGTGAAGGTGTCAACCATTACCAAGATGTGCTCATATCTGTATTTGGTCCTTGGTAGTAGACCAAAAAAATCAATGGAGATCAACTCTAATAGTCCTCGGGACAAGAAAGGTTCCATTAATGCCTGTGAGGCTATCGTTGTGATCCTATTTCGTTGACATGAGTCACAGGTTGATAGTACTTGACGCGTCAGTTTGGCCAAATGTGGACAATAAAATGATTCTCTTAGAATCAGATAAGTTTTTTTGTCCCTGGATGTCCATATGTGGCATGACATTCCCAACTTAGCTTTTTCATTAATGGCTGTGGAACGTAAATTCGATAAGTTATACCATCAGCATGATACAAATTATCTTGAATTATTTTGTATCTCTTCATCTCGTCCAGATTCGGAGAGACCCTTCTCTTTCAATCCTCAATCTTTTTATCTTCTTTTTGCATCTGTGGTATTCCCTTGATTTTTTTTCGATTGTTTTCTTCTTCGGATAGCCGACTTAGTACATTGGCCATGACATTTTCCTTGCCGGGCAGGTGTTCAATTTTAATATGGTAATCTTGAATGGCCAGAATCCAGCGTGTCAGTCGGGCGTTGACGAATTTACAAGTCCTTAGGAAAGTTAATGATAGATGGTCGGTTCTATTAATGATCTCCGCCCCTTGCAGGTACGTGCGGAACTTTTATAAAGCCCATACAATAGCTAATAATCTTTTTCAGGTAAGCTCTGGTCCTTTCAGCATCCTATTTGCTAGAGTTATTATTTCTCTTTCCTTTTTGTTATTTAATTGGTAGAGCACAGCCCCTAAAGCATAGTCGCTTGAATGAGTTTCGAGATGGCACGCTTTCCTTGGGTCGGGAAGAAAAAAGTAAGACTGACTCTCCAAAAAGCTGCTTTACTCTCTCTAAACTGTCTTGCGCTGCTTGAGTCCAATTCCAAGGCACACCCTTCTTTATGAGCTGGAGAAGGGGCACGGTTTCTGTCGCATGTTTATCGCTAAATTTGAAATAGAAATTTATAAGTCCCAGGAAACCACGTAGTTGTTTTACATTGCATGGCGCTGGAAAGTCTCTTATGCTATTTATTTTGTCGGGGTCGGGTTTTATACCTTCTGTAGTTAGAATAAAGCCTAAGAATTTAGTTTCTTTCTTAAAAGAGCGTGACTTGTCCAGGTTTAGGGTCAGATTTTTCTCTAATAATCTTGCGAGTAACTTACTCAGGTGTTTTAAATGTTGTTGATTTGATTCTGAAGTTATCACCGTGTCATCGGCGAACGGAGTAATGTGGTCGCCAATTCCTTGTAACGCCTGATCGAGTCCTCTAACCAGGGCCGCCGTGCTAATCTCTAAACCAAATGGAACCACTTTAAATTCGTAGTTACTGCCACGATACTGAAAAGCTGTATATTGTCGTGAACCTGGGTGCAAAGACACTTTCCAGAATCTGCTCGTCATATCCAGGCTTGACATGACATTTATGCCTTTGCATCTTTGAAACAATATATCGGTTGGTTCAGGACACTCCCAGTCCTCAATAAAAATTTTGTTTAGCCTCCGTGCATCTAGGCATAAGCGTATCATGCCATCTTTCTATACTACCGGTACTATGGGCTTGATATAATGGGCTATTTGACCTTTGGATTATACCCATGTACAGCATCCGATTAATTTCTTGTTCCATTTTTTCTCGGTGGACCATCGGAATAGGATAACTCCGTCCTATAAATGGTTGTCCATCTTTGATTTTCAAAACGTGTTGATGAAAGGTCAGTAAGCCTGGTTCTGGCCTGAATACCTGCCGGTATTTCTATAAGATCGTACTCATCAGTTGTTCCTTTTCCTCCAGACAGAATTCTTCGTTTTCCGCTACTTTTTTCTCAATTTCCTTCTACGTTACCTCCACAGGTAAGTCTTCATACTTGCATTGCTCTTGAGTCTCTTGTCTATTTGCCTCCATACTGTTTCCGTTTCTCGACATTCTACTGAACAGATGTTGGTTTGCTCTCTCTTTTCTTCCTGTTCTTCATCCTGTATTATTTTTATTGCAGGTTTCCCTTCCAGTTAAGGAAATGTCAAGGTTTTCGTGTCGAGATCGATTTGGGTGCGGTGTTCGTCTAGTGTGTCGATGCCAATAATGCAGGTGCGTGATAACCGAGGTGCCACTAAGAAGGTGAATTGTGTATTCGGTAATTGCACATCTACATAGATTTGTTCAAATAGTCGTGTGGCCTTGCCCCCAGGGATCATGCTACTGCTACACCTGCTAAAGGTAGACTGGGGTATCTCTCGAAGCGCTCTTTGTTGTTATTGAGGAACTCTTCGTAAATACAGGTTAATTCGCCGCCGGTGTCAATTAGTGCCTTTGTGATTATACCCCCTATTTGAAAACTGTCCGTACAGCATTTGGCTCACTCCTTAGGTGCTAACTGTGACGTTTCCTCTATTAATTCCTCCCATGTCCTCGTAATCATGTTGGGAAAATATGCCTTTTCAGGTGCCACGTCAATTTCCTCTTGTTCGTGATTTATTGCCATGGCTCTATCTCGTTTGCCGTCTCAGTTGGCCGCTCCTCCCTGGACTCGTGCCGTTCTTCTATTGCTTCCCGAAGCTCAAGTTCCATATTTTGGACTTTGTACGGGGTTTGACCTGGAGTTTGTCTCCAAGACTTGCCTTCATAAGGCGAGTTTTGCTCCCTTGCACTCTGTCCTTGTCTTACATTCATATTTCCATAGGCTCTACTGGTGTTTCCCATCTGTTGTTGTCACGACCAGCTGTTTTCCGATCAGTTATTGTTTTTGTTGCGCCACTCTCTTCCCTTCTGAAAACCTATGTATTTGTGCTGCGAATTTGATCGAATTCCTCAAGATGCTCGATTAATTGTTCGCAATTACGGACTTCTCGTCCAATAATTGCATATTTAATTTCGTCACTGTAATGATGAGTCAGCTTGCGTACTATTCTGGCTTGTTCGAGGGTGCACTGGAATTTTTTTTGGGTTAGCTGCCGCACTAGCGATAGTAGAGTAGCGCCACTGAAAGTTTGGTGCAGCTTCTACTCGATATTGGGCGCACAGCGATCCCACGTGGGAGAGCAGCGGTTCGACAAAGAAAGAGTAGCGTGCTTACGTGGTGAAGCTGCTCGACCAACTTGAGAAAAAATCCACACTAAGCTGATGAGCGAGCAGCGCTCCACGTGTTTGGTGTTGCAACTGTATCATGTGATAGAGCAGCTTGCCTAAAATTTTTTCAATGTGGGCGTGACTTCACTCACGAGCGCGAATATTTTTGTCGCGTATTCTGCTCGAGAGCGAACTTTATCTTTTTGGTAATATCCAGACTCCAATTTCTTTTTTATTTCATCCTTTAGAATAGACCACCAATCTTCAGGGTTCCTGATAACGACTTCTCAATCAAGTGTGCTGCATCGCAAGCTCTTGGGCGTACTGCGGCCCAATACTCTTCGAGCTGCCGCAGGTATACTCAATATCTTCAAGATATGATGAAAATACTCTAAAAATCACTATCCCTGAACGATACAAAAGTTCAAAGAAAGGAAGCTTAATCTTAGGTGTCTACAAGATACGATTGCAACACTCTGTAAATCACTGTCTCTTAATGATAAAAATCACATAAAAGAAGCATAATTTTAGGTATCCACGAGATACGATTGAAAACACTTGGTAAATTTGGAAAGAAACACAATAAACTTTAAATGCCCGAAATCTCGTTTCAATTATGATTCGCAGGTTAAAATTCTTTCTCCAGAATCTGAAATTCGTCACTTTCGGATAGTGCTAACATTCAATAAGTAAGATTTCAATCATCAAGAAAAAGAACTCATGAATTATTATCCCATAAATGATGGGTGCCGCCTAGAGGGAGTGTCTACTTCAGGTATATTTTAGTCAAGGTCAAGATTTTTCGTCAAGCGAGTATTTGGAAGCTGAGGCAAGAATTTATGGGCTTGCGTCCCTTTAATTCAAAATTTATTTTTAAATGGTCAACTTATGCCTTCAACTCTATGGTTTAATCCTTACTTTCTCAATCGCGGGAAGAAGTGCAACTCCTTTCTGCTTATAAGCGAGTATTACTTCTTAAAATTCGTTTTGATTGAGGTAGAACATTTTCTGGACCAGTTTACGAAGTACAGCTTTGCTCTGCTCGAATAGTTAAAGAGGGAGAAAGATTCTATCTCTTTACCTAAGTCCTCTTCGCATGGAAGAGAGTGATGTGACCAGGAGAGGAAGGTGAACCTTTCTTCTGCTCATAAGATACTCCTCCGCACCCTTGATCTTTGATGACAAGTTCTTAACTGAACGTTTTTGGTTGCGCAAGTGACCCTCTCGAGCTCGCTTCTACTTCGCTTCCCACTATGCGCTATTTGCTCAAAGTGGGAGTCACTCGCGCTTGCGTTTCGCGTAACATCCCCAAAATGCGGCAACCTGACTAGGCTATTTCATCTCTTCTAGCGGGTTTTTTTATGTGATACGAATGTGAACGAATGTGTGTGATGTGAATAATAATGATAATGATAATAATAATTATTATTATTATAATAAATATATATATATATATATAGCAACTTTATTTTTAAGCTAATCATTGTTTATTGAGTAATAAACTATTGAGGTGTGTTCTATCTCAACACCTAGGTTTTTTTTCGACTTTCGAGTATTTAACTGAAAAATGTTGGGTTAGCACACACGGGTGAAAAGGAGCTCTACTAATACTAACTACAATCTATTTATCCATCTACTATCTATCAACTATCTACTAACTTAACGTGCTTCGTAATAACTCATATATTTCTCGCACTGAACTCTATCAAGGTCATCACTACCCTTATTCTCTCTATATTCACAAAATGTTAGATAAAATTGACCTCGATTTAGTCTGAATTATTTGAAGGAGCTAAGTGCAGTCGAAATACGCTCCAGACGCTCGAAAGGATTTAAGGACGGAATAAAAAGGCGTTTCTTTTATTCACATTGAAGCCTCTGGCTTGAAGTACTCAGTCGCACAGGATATTTTGAGAATCTTTCTCCCACTTTGGGAAGGAAGAAAACTTCAGTTCCTCCGTTGAATATCTTTCCTCGACTACCAGGATTTTCAGAGTGTCAGGATCACAGAAAGTCGCTTTCTGCATCTCACCCCTGAATCTCTTAGCGGAATAGCGTTTGTGCCAAGAGATGAAGCCTGAAGCTCCACCCTTGACAGAGTTACTGGTCCAAGATTTGCACGGCTGATCACTCAGCCGCTGACTCTCTCAAGCAGCTCGCGCTCGGCCTTTTTATGCCGCCCCTGTTTAGGGGACTTGTGTAACTCGCATGTTACAATGTATATAATTTTCAGTTCGGTTTCCTTGGAGTCGAACCGGACAGCACATGACAAAGCCACCAGACGCGTTCTCAGGTTGTGGATAGAGGGTCCATGTACCGAGGGTTTTTCCTGAATACGGTTAGAAAACTTAATAAGTAGTTGGAGACAATTGTCCAGGGATTGTCTCGAAGGGAAATCCCCCAAGCTGAGGCGTAAATAACCATATAGAAAACTAAATGACACCTGGGTCAGGTGTGCTATAACGGCATCTTCAGGATATCGGTCGACCTCCTAGAGTATGCAGCCTTACCCTTACAAGCGGGGCTCTGCAAAGATGGACGAACCCTTTCCCTGATTTTTTGAGGGAACAACTATGATAACACCAATTTAAGTTGTGAATGCGGTTCAAAACGATCGTACGCGCAGACCAACCGACAATGGGTCGGCAAACAGTGCCAATCACCCTAGAGTTCGGGTTGCTGAAAATAATTTGGATGGAAACACGATGACGAACTGGCAAAACGATGAACGTTCTGAGTAGACGGATTGGCTCAGGGATGACGTGCTGGATTGCTACGTTTCCAGCATTATCCTTGATCACAGAAATTACATGACGTACCTGCACACTCTGTGGTGCAAAAAACAGCCAGAGCTTTCGTAGTTTTCACAACAGCTGTTGCGAAACCCTGCGAACAAGATACGTACGTCTTCCAGTCTATTGTCGTTGAACAAGATATCTGCGACTGATATGCTTGCCCTCGCGGTTCTACTCTATTCGTTTGGGGTTGTTCCATGGGCGAAGCGTGAGCTTACGGCTCTCGAAATCACAACGCGTAAGATCATGCAGATGCAGAAGAGCACGGACTTATAAATCTCTAATGTCTTTGCAACCGAATTATTCTGGATATAGCTCACATCGCCGCAAACCGCAGAGATCCTCTCCTGGCTATGCCCAGGAAGCATACCGTAGCAACATTTTGCGTTGAGAAGTTCTCAGTAATAAGAGCAGAGCGTGTCATGCACATACTGTGCACCTGGGGCACATATATACTATCCGGGTGTCACACTCACGCGGAAACGACTTATAACCACAGACAAAATACGGCCCTAAGAGTGCTTTACCACAATCTTTGTCGCCCTTACAGTGTTGGACGCGTTCCTGTCCTGCATAATGCTACGAGGGAAATAGAGTTAACTGTCAAGAACGCAAAAGGCAAAATTTACTGGAACTATAAGTTCTCGTCAATAAACCCTGTTGAACACTCGAGGTCTGACATCATTCTCCTTGACGGCGAGAAACGAACTATGTTCGTAATCGAATTGTCGGCTCTGGCCGACTAAAAAATCACAGTCAAGGAGAAGGAAACGGAGGAGCAAAGCTGTCGTTCTTGGGTCGCTCTGAGCCCTCAAGACACACGAGGGTTTTGTCGGCCCGTCATGGTGATTCCGTCGTACTCTGTAGCCACCCGTCTCACGGTCGTGAGGCGTAACCATAGGGGTAATTCACCGTGGTTCTAATGGGAGCCAGTGTCATTTTGGTTGACAGTCGCCCCCAGGGGTACCCTGCGGTGGTGGTTCGATCAATTTTATATATAAATTTCCTTTTCTTGTCTTAGTTATACTCACTGCCGTATTATCTTCATACAAGGAAGGATTAAGAGCTGCTAACTTATAGGATCTGAGTTTCAAAAATTCTTCCAATGACTTGAATGGTAAATTTGATTCAAGAATGGTGAGTTCACTTACGAAGGCTGCCGAGTAAATTGACAAAATCAAGAATCCAAAAAGGAAAGTCGAATAATAAAATAATCGAAGAGTTAAAGCTTTCGGAAATTCTGCAGAGAATAAATAAAGCCAATTTTATTATGGATAAGCCTCCATATTAGGGGCCGCCCATAAGCTACATTACTAATTTTGGGCTATATTTGACCCCCTCGTTCCACCTTGTTGACGATTGTAGTTTAATCCTTAATACCCCCTTTCTCCTCCCTTCGACCCCGAAATTAACGTAGCCGTTGGCTAAATACGAATTTCACGTTTGTTCTGCGTTTTTTTTTGCGTTTCTAGTGAGTTTAGTTGCCAATATACCTACGTGACCAAAAAAGATTTTCTACAAAAGAGTTGAATTTTCAACCCAAAAGGACAAAATTTCAACCAAAAAAATTTACCTCTAACCAACAGTTGCATTAATAGACAAATATTTAAATTTTCAACCAAAAAAATGAATTTTCAACAAAGAAGATTAATTTTCTACCAAAAAAAAAAGAATTTTCTACAAAACTGTTCTAATTTCAAACCGGAAAAAATGAACTTTCAAAAACAAATTTGATTTTCAACCAAAAAAGATCAACTTTCAAACAAATAGTTGAATTTTCAATCAAATAGTTGAATTTTCATCTAAAAAAGATCTGTTCATCAAAAAATGCAATTGTTTAATTTCCAGTTTATGAAATTAATTTTCAACAAAATGATTTAATTTTCAACTAATGATATGACTTCGCAAATGAAATGATGAATCTTAAATCACAAGAGGAATTTTCGACCCAATAGTTGAAGTTTTAACTAAAAAAAATATATTTTGCATCAGATAGTTGAATTTTCAGCTAAGAAAGATCAAATTTCTATCCAAAAATGAAATAGTAAAATTTTCAACCTAAATTTTCAACCAAGAAGATGAATGTACAATCGAAAAGGACGAATTTTTACGAAGAGGATGAGTCCTTAACCAAAATAGATTGATTTTCAACCAAACAGTTGCATTTTCAACCAAAAAGGATGAATTTTCAACGAAGAAGGTTAACTTTCTGCCAAAAAAAAAAATACAAATAATCTACAAAAATACATAAATTTTCAAGAAAATAGTTGATTTTTAACTGATGAAGATAAATTTTTCACCACTTAGTTAAATTTTCGAATGAAAAAGATAAATTGTTAACCAAAAATGAGATAGTTCAATTTTAGAATAGAAAAATTAATTTTTAATCATAAATGAAATGAAATTTCAGCATAATAATTCAGCAATTATTCAAATGGTTGAATTTTCAACTGAAAAAAAAAATTTGCACCAGATAATTGAATATTTGCTCAGAAAGGACGACTTTTTGATGAAATAGTTGCATTTTCAAAAAAATAATTAAATTGTCAGCCAAACAGTATAGAATTTTTAACCAAACGAGATAAATTCCGAACCAGAAATATAATAGCAGATATTTTAACCAAAAAAATTCAGTTTTAACCAAAAATAGTTGGGTTTTTTTATTGGTTTCTATTAATTCAGTTCGCATTTAAGCGAAAAAACAAGAAAAAGGGGAAGTTTCTTGAAAACAGAGAAAAACAGAAAAATTTTTTTAAAATGGTGCGAGAAAGGTAATAGTGAAAAGTGTGTGAAGTCTGGAATATGAAAGGGATTTTCAAATTTATTAAGTTATTATTGAACTGTGCCGTTGCAGGGCCATGTTTCGTAAAATTTGCAAACTTTGTTCAAATTTATTATCAGGAAACGTACTTAACGTTATCTACGTTCGTAACCTTACTTTCACTGACTTCCCCCCTTCCCCCCATGTTACCAACCGTAGTTTTACACACGATCCCTTCACCCCCCACCAAACTGGTAACGTAGATTATGGACGGCCCCTTACACGCAGATTATATTATATTATTTATCTTCATACTCTATATATTTGCATACCTGGTAATCCTTGTTGAAAGTAACATCCCCAAACAAGCAGAAAATTTTCATGAATGGTACCATGGTATGAGCCCTTCTCTACCTTTTTTCTCAAGAAGGTAAGAAGAGTTACTGTGACTATGAGAGACACTATCAAAGCACACCATGTTTTGCACGAAAATGGCTACAAATCAAAAGTGTCGAGTTTTGATCATTGATTTTCGTCAGATAAAAATAAATTAATTAATAATTCTGGATTTGAGACGATGCATTAGAAAACCTGAGGGAGAGCAGGAGACGGGAAGTGAATGAAAGGGAGGGGTATGGGTAGCATTGTGCCAGGGTTAAGAAAGCAAATGGTGGTAGAGGAAGAAAAACACAAGGATACGGAAGAAAAGGACGAAAGAGTGGTGAGAAAAACAAAAGTAGGAAAAGTGGTTGTGGCTGTTGTATGCGTGTATAGGAAAAGAGGAGTAGAGAGAGGATAGAAAGTGATAAGGAAATGGACAGAGGAAAAAGGGGAAGGGTCGGTCTTGATAGGAGGGGGGGGGGGCTACATTCATGGACCGGGGAACAAGAGGGAGAGGTTTGGGATAAGGAAAAGGGGGTCTTCATAAGAAACTCTAAACATAAGTACACGGATCGGGAGGGTAGGAGGCTTCTGGACTTGTTGGGAGAGGCGGGACGGTTTATTTGTCACGAAAATACTAAGAGGGATGGAGAAGGGGAAATAACGTTTACAGGTAAAGGGGACACCGTAATAGATTACATTTTGGCAGAAGAAAGAATAAGGGAGCTTATGGTTAGAATGGAAGTGGGTAACGAGAGAGGCTTCGAGCACTTTCCAGTGATAGCGACATTGAGATGTGGAGGACCAAAACGCGGTAGAACGAAGAAGAAAGGAGTGGGGAAAAGGAAAATTGAAAATGGGCAGTCGGGGGAAGGTAAGTCCATCGAATATAGAGATATAATGGAAAACGAGGATGTAGGAAGTTTGGAAGAGAAAGGAGAAGATGATAGATGAACTTAAAAGAGTGACTGATCACGCAAGGGAGGAGGCGAGGCCGAAAGAAGATAGAGAGGGGGGTAGGAGAGGTTGGCGGGATGGCGAATGCAGGGAAAGTAAAGACAGGATGGAGGACGAAGTCGAGAAAGCGGTAAAGGAAGGGAGAAAAATGGAATTGATAAACAAGGAAATAGGAGGAAGGAAGGGCATGAAAGAGGAAATCGGGATGGACGAGTGAACGGAATACTTTAAGAGACGGCTAGGGGGCGTGAGAAATAGGGTAAAGGGGAAGGAAAAAAGCGGTAGTGGGGGGCGAGGACAGCGAAAACGAGACGAGTAGGTCAGAAGTGACTGAAGAAACCGCAAGGCTGAAAAAAAAAACAAAATAACAGGTAGAGATGGCACAAAGAATGATGAACGGAAATATGGTGGACAAAAGGTGCAAGAAGAGATGTGGACGATTTGCAATAGGGGTTGGAGAGGCGAAGGATGGCCGGTGAAATGGGAAACAGGGCTCGTAGTGTTGTTGATTAAGACGAGAGAGGGAAAAAATGTAGAGGATTATAGAGGCATCAGACTCATGTCAGTGGGCTTTAAAATTTGCGTGAAAGTGCTTAGGGAGAGGCTGGAAAGGTAGGTGAAAGAAAAGGGAAGTATACCCCACAACCAAATGGGTTCTAGTAAAGGGATGGAGGCCACAGTTAACATTTACGTGCTCAATTTTCTAGTCAATAGGAACTTGGGTGGAAAAAAGGGAAACTATTTGCAATGTTTGTGGATTTTAGAACAGCATTTTACTTTGCGAACAAAATTGTGCTACGGAAGGCCATGAAAAAGAGAGGAGTAGATAAAGGTTTCATACAGAGGATAGAAGGGATGTTTATGGAGAATAAGATAAGGGTGAAGATAGGAGAAAATAAAGGGGAGGAATTCTGGACAGGAATGGGAATTAGTAAATGGTGCGCGTTGAGCCCTCTTCTGTTTAGTGCCCTATTGTCAGACTTGGAGAAGAAGATGGAGAGGGAAGAAAAAGGGGGAAAAATATTGGGAACAGGCAAACTGTATTAATTAGAATACGCAGACGATGTAGTTCTAGTGGCGGATGGTCAAAGAGGGATGAATCCGATGATAAGAGCGTTCGAAGAGTATACAAGAGAAGCACATTCAAGAGTAAATGTGGGGAAAAATCTCGGAGTCAAGGTACAACAGCTGGTATAGTATGGTGAAGAGTGAGGGGGAACCGGAATACCTGAAGAAAATTGAAAAGGAAAGTAAATGGAATATAGTGGTGAGATCCGGAATGGGAGAGAGCGTAGGAGCACATAGTTATTGGATAAATAAAGAGGAAAATCTGTGTAGCTTATGTAAGTATGAGCAGGAATCATGACTGCATGTGTAGGTTGGTGGACAGGTGACGAATGGGGAGGGGAGAGTAAGGAAGAGAGAATAAAGTGGATTTTGAATGGGAGTAGTGAGGGTGAGGAATGGATGAAGAAGCTGGAAGAGTTGAGAGTGAAGGGGGGGGGGGGTAGGGAAAAGCCAAAAAATGAATCTAAAAGGAGGAGGGTGATGAAGTAATGTTGCGGAATAGAGCTGCAAGTTTTAGATTGGTATTTGGGATAGGAAATGGAAGCCCAGGACAAGGTCGAAAGCGTCTGATATTTAAGAATGATTACTTTTTGTCAACAATTTTTAGATGGTTATAATCATCCTGTAATATTATAGTTTCGCTTACCTTGAAATAAGCAGACCACAAAATTTCTACTTTAGATGATGGCTTCCTAATGTAAAGGCAAAAGTTGAATTTTTTCAGTTGTACAGTTAAATCGGCCGAAAGTAACTTCCTGGCATCTGGTATAAATGTATATGCTAAAATATCAATCTTATGGCTTTGAAGTAGACCCATACCACCTGACCATGTCTTACTGCTTGCGTTCCAAGCCCCAATGCCAACATGTTTTTCAATTTTAACAATTTTAGTCGTAAAATTGCTAGCCAGTTTTAGGGCAAGAAGTAAATCATCAAGATATTTATCAAATTTTTCGGATATCTATTAACAAATATACACATTAAATCATTTGAGTATTCCGATAATATTAAATAAGTACAGATTAATTCACTCGAAGTTGGTCAATTTCAAATTAAAACTTTCAAAATACAAATTGTATGTTTTTAAATTCAAAACTTGGAAAATCATACCACTTTGATTTGAAACCGTTAATGGTAAAACATTTCACCAAAAATATTTGATACTATTATTTTACTCAACAAATATTGCAGTGAGATATATTTTTACATTGTAGAGCGGTATTATCCTTCTAGAAATAGGAGCATGGCTATATAGCGGAAAAATTTCTCATTTTATTACTCAATATTTAAAAATTTATGAACTGAAAATCTTCCACTTCGAATAATTTTTAATGTTACAAATTGAAGAATTTCAATTTTTGATCACACAAACGTAAATTAAATGCGTTTGAAATTTTAAAAAATTAATTAAAAACCTGAGAGCCTTTAAGAAATTTAATAATTTTAAAACGAAACACTCAAATGTGTTCGATTTCAAATTTGAATCGTTCAAAGTTGTGCAATTCCCAAATGGAAGCTGTTGAACCCAAAAAAAGCAATTGTATTTGATGTTCTTCAAAGTCTACGTGACAATCTCCACTCGAAAAATGAACCGAAATTGATGAACTGCTTACAGCATCTAATTTAGCTGCTTAGGACTTACTTATAGACATCGAAGCTAACCATCGACTACAATTTCATTGTTCTAGCTCACTATTCAAACTTCTCAAACTTCGCTCCCAGCACTGTCGACCATCCCTTCCAAAGAATTTTCACTTGAGCCCTAGCGAAAACCTGATCACCGAAATCACTTCCCTGTAGACAATACGTGATTTCCACGCGCGATTATTTCTCTTTAAATTAAATTCACTATTTATTTAAATCGTGTCTCGAAACTCTTAACGAGATCCTTATTAATCATCCTAGGATGTAAGGAAAGTTCGGAGACACGCAGATAACGTGTAAGTTGAGTAGAATTTTTAACTGTGAGCGAAAAAACGAAAAACAACGAACTGTGGCAGAAAACAGAGCTGTGAATGTAGACGATACTGTGAACAGTGAAAAACAAACTGTGAATGTGAACAATTCTTTACATAATTAATCAAAAGAGAAATTATCAGGAACGTAGTCCTTCTTAATTCATGCTCATAACGACACCTTTCAACAGAACGAATGGTAGCTGAATTATGGCTCCATAGGCTTGAAATAAACGTTCCGCTGGTCAAATAACTTTGCCGAGGTCACCCACTCAAATGTCTTGTCATCTGCTTATAACGTCCTTAAACGAACAGTTAGGGAAATTCTGGACAATCGAAAATTGTCCTGAAAGGAAAATTCTCATGTTAGAAGAAAGCGAATGCGAAACTGGCTATCAAAAAAATACTACGCGAGATTGAGAGAGCGGAATATAGTACGAGCATACTGCGTGAAACTTCCTTTTAACGAGAATGAAGATGACATAGGAGAATCGCATTTGAGTGCGTTGAAGCGATTATATGCACTCGAGCGATCTTTTGCAAAAAAACTGGAAATCAAGGAACCTTATATTGAAAATATGAGATCGAATTTTTAAACGGCTACATGTCTACATGTCTACGCGGTAATAAAAAATTCTAGTTTAACGTCCCAACTACGCGTCGTTTTTAACGGCTCATCGGAATCGGCAACAGGGCTGACACTGAACGACGTCCTCATAGTAGGTCCCAGTATACAGGAAAACCTTTTTTCTTTCCTCGTTCGTTTACGCTCACATGCCTATGTTTTGACAGCTGACATAGCGAAAATGTACTTACAAACAATTGTGCATCCTAAGGATCGAAAGTTTTAAAAAATTCTGTGGCGCGAAGATCCTTCGCACCCGGTCAAGACTTTTGAGTTAAAAACAGCGACTTTGGCACTTCAGCATCAATTTCAAAAACTGATTTTTATGTCGACGATATGCTCACCGGAACATCGACATGCGCAGAGGCTGAGCAGTTACGTGATGAGTTGATCAAAATCACACGTAAAGGTGAACTCAGCTGGAGAGAAGGGGCGTCAACGATCCAAATTTAATTGAAATGTTATCAGAGTGTTCTAAAGAACCACGTTTTTAATTAAATTTGAACACTACTACGAAAGCGCTGGGCATTCACTGGAATACCAAGCAAGATTCCATTTTTTTACTGTCAATCAAACGGACAAAAGTCAAACGGTAAAAAAGGGTTATTCTCTCTTTAATCGCTCAATTATTTGACCCTCTTGGCCTTTTGGGCCCCGTTTCAATACACGGAAAAATTCTAGTGCAAAAAATGTGGCTTCTCAACTTAGGTTGGGATGCTGCAGTTTCAACCTTAATTTATAACGCATGGGGTGAATATCTCGGACAATTATCACTACTATCTTCATTAAGAATTGATCGAAAAATGCTTGGAGATGACTACGCGGATCTGGAATTGCGCGGGTTTAGTGATGCCAGCTAAAACCAGAAAGCAAAGGAACCGCGATATTTCTCGCATTTAATGACAATAAAATTCTAAAATAAAATCCTATGAAACAAATTATCAAACTGAGAAACGTAAATAGACCGATTTCACCTCGAACAAATTTCGAAAAGCGTACAGGACTTGATATTGATATTTCAAAACATTTTTCTTCTTCTGACAACTAAAGCGATTTGTTACATATTGCAGAAGAGTTACTTGCAATGTGATAACTGAAACCAAATTAACGGGTGCTTTAAAAATTGATGGATTGAGAAACACTATGATAACGATAATTAAATGAGTTCAAAGCGAAGGCTTTTCTAACGAATCAAAATCTTTGAAACTAGAGAGTCAAGTAGAGGAAAGCTTACGAACTCAGCTCCCCTTATAGAATCTTCAGTTCTCACAAAAACATCCAGCATTATTGCCACAACATCAACACTTCACCGACCTTCTGATTAGAGAGAAACATATAAGAATGATGCACGGAGGCACACAAGCTACGCCTAATGCTCTTCATCAAACTTTCTGAATAGATAACGGACGAAACGCAGTGAAAAGCGTAGTACACAAATGCGTTATCTGTGCCCGCGCGAAGCCTGCTACCTCTACAGTACGTGACGGGAAATCTTCCGAAAGGCTGTCTCTCTCTTCGAGGTGCATTTTTGGGATCGGGGGTTGACTATTGTGGTCCTTTTTATATCAAAGAAACGCATAATTGGAATAGAAACAAAATAAAAATTCATGCTGCAATTTTTGTTTGCTTCGCCACTAAAGCTGTTCATATTGAACTTGTCAGTGACCTTGCAACTGAGGCCTTTTTAGCTATCCTGCATAGATTTTTTGATGAAAAAGTTTTGAGTTCAGATCTTCATTTCGATAACGGCACAAATTTCGTAGGTGGTAAAATCGAAATCGAAGAAATTTAAAAGCTTTTGTCATCTCATAAGCATAATGAAAGAGTAAGACAAACGCTCTCGAACGATCACATCGCATGTCACGTAATTCCACCTCGCTCTCCACATTTTGGCGGGATTTGGGAGGCGGCAGTTAAATTCTTTAAACACCATATTTTGAGAGATGCCGGTAACACTCGTTTAAAGTACGAAGATATGTTGACTTCAACCACTGAGATAGAATCAATTTCGAATTCCCAACCTCTAACTTCTATCTCCTCCGACCTTAATGACCTATCCGCTCTGACACCTGGTCACTTCCTTATTGGTGATTCTCTTGAGAGCATGCCAGGGCAGAACGTGCAACACATTCCTTCTGGTCATTTGTAATTTTGGCAACACGTCCAGCAAATGCGCCAACATTTTTCGAAATGATAGTCCAAAGAATATTTCCACGGGCTCAATGATCGAAAGAAGTGTCACAACGGCAAGAACAGCGAAATCAAAATCGGTGACCTTGTGACCCTCAAGGAAGATAATGTATCTGCAATGCAGTGGGTACTTGGTCTAATTATTGCAGTACAGTCAGAAAGCGACAATATGATCCGAGTGGTTACCATAAAAACCAATCAAGGAGAGTACAAGCGAAGTGTAAAGAAGATTTCGCTCTTGCTACTAGAGGCAAGTGGCAATGTTTAGTTGAAGAATTACCTATATAAAAAAAGTCTGGATTTCTGCATGAATTTATATATGTTTCATCTTATACTTATTGAATCATGTTGGAGAATTTTCTATATAAATCTATATTCATATTATGCTTATCGATTCATATTCAGCGTACGTATATTCCAACATCATAAATCATTCAAAACTAGAGTCAACAATGATTTTTATTCTGAACGTGACCGTTCAATGGAGTACAGGATATGTTGCGACCCAGAAAGCAATTGTATTTAATGTTTCTTTAAGTCTACGTGACAATCTCCACTCGACAAATAAATCGAGATTTATGAACTGCTTACAGCATCTAACCAAATTCAAAAACTCAAAGGAAGCATGTTCAAGATGAATGTAAAGTCTGAAGATATAATTCATTTAAATATGGACTTCTGTGCATTTGGCAACTAATTATTTTCTAAAAATTCATGGTAGAAAAGCTTGGGATTTCAGATCAATGGAAAATGTTTGAAATTTGAAGGTATTTTAGGATTTTAAATCTTATCCTTGAAGTAGAACAAAATTTCCCCAGGATTTCATATACATTGAAACTTGAATCGGCTTTTATAAACATTGGAAAAAACTTGAGTTTTTCATTCATTTCTGGGAAAAGGGCAGTCAATGTAAGATTTGGCATTGAAAAAAATTGATCTGAGTGCCTGGGGGCGATTGTGTAACTTTTTCACTTTCATTTCCACTTCGACTATTTCGAAATTTACGTCGAATATCTTTTTTTTTTTGGACATTATAATTATCACAACAATTTAAAGAAACAACCAATGTGAATTTCGGAAAACTGAAAGTGGAAGTGAAGAAGTTGCACAATCGCCCCGCGCCCTGGAAAAACCGGGAGTTTTGAAATCGAAAAAACATTATTCCCAAAATGTATCAGCGCTAGCCTAATTTACGAAATTACTTATCTTACCGGAATTCTTCCTATGCGCAAGACTTTCCATTCAGAATATCCTTATCTGTTTGAATTAATTTTTTGGACTTAAGAACGAGTCCTGTTGTTGATTCCCAAGAAAGTCGTTCTTGAATTTTCAGATGATATTCATTGACAGCGTACCACTCTCGAATCGTAATGTCTTCATAGCATTTTACAAGAAATGAATCACCTTCGCTTAGAAGGAATGGATTACCAACTGGATTCATGCAAAAATCGATTAACGGAGTTTCGAAGGCTTTCGCAAATAGGACCAGATTTATAATTCCATAGGAACTCAGGTCTTTTGATAAACCCTTCACTTTATTCACGTCTTTTCCGCGAGTGATGAAAATTACATTCATCGGTTTCTTAACATTTCTCAAACTTTTGGTATAAGCATTTGGCAACAAGACTTCTTCCAAATTTAAAGTAACCGTCATAATATTCGCTCTCGATAACAGCACTTGTATATTGAGCACGGAATTCATTTCGGAAAAATCTGGACAAATTAATTTGAAGGTAAAAATATATAATTAATCATCAAATAATGTCCATTAGGAACATCAATAGAGTATGAAGAAGCAGGTGGAGTCCGTATTGAGTGATCACAAGAATTTTCGTGCTTGAATGGGAAAGAGATGAATTTTCAACAAAAAGGATGAATCTTCAACTGGAATAGTTGAATTTTCAGTTCAAACAATTAATTTTGAAACTAAAAAATAAATATTCAACTCTGAAATTACTTTTTTTCTAAAAATATATAGATTTTCGAAACTTGTGAATTTCAGGGTGGGAGAAAAATTTCAATTTTTCTATATTGGGCTATAAATCTCTATGGCTATCTTGCCACTACAATTTGAATAGGAAAATTGAAAGAAAAGGTACAAAAGCACTAAAATTGATTGATTGTCGTAAAAAAGACTTATGAACTACATTTCGAAAGTAACTGAGCAAGTAATGATTTTTATAGTTACTGTTACTAAAAATATAACTAGTTACCAATTCGTTACTTATTTACGAAAGTAACTTTGTTACGACTATCGTTACCAAAAAATGTAACTAGCTAAATGGAAGTAGTTGCTTCCCATCACTGGCTCCCGCGTTGACTGAATACCGTTATTTTTTGTAATAAACTAATTATTTGCTGAAGGTGAAAAATGTGAAAACACTCTGTGTGTTTATGAAGAATGTTTATAACGTGACATGTTGCTCTTAAAAAATCTCAAGATGCTGCATTTCTATGCATTGAATATGAAATAATAATATAAATAATAATAATAATAATAATAATAATAATAATAATACCAGTCGTGTAATTTTTTTTTAACTTAGCATAGATATAGTTCTTCAATAAATTAATAGATAAATACAGACACTTACTCTGGCGATCAATGAAATGTATTAATGTTAAAGAGGAGGATCTGTAAAGATTATCGAGGTCTGAAATCAGGTTGACATAATCCTCCGTTGATAATGTAGCTGAAGCAGCTAGTATTATAAAAATACTGAAGATGGAAAATGTTGACCACGTGGAAAACTTCATTTTCTAAGATTGATACCTCTATTTTCTAGAAAATGAAGACTTTTTAAAAATAAGTTATATAAAATATGCTTAAAATTTCTGTATGTATTAGTACTCCATCGAATATGTACTGCTTTGGGAGTTTTATATTGATAAATTAATTTTAATATGTACCAGGTTGTGAACGCTAACGTCTGTTGTGATTATTCACATACTAAAACTGCAAGACGATCGAAAACGATAAACAAAATATAAAAAAATCACACCGTAGGACTATAAATTGTATATGTGAAAATTCTAGCTTTGATTTGTATAACTGCAACTTTAAAAAATTATTACTTGTGCTGTCGTTCGTGTTTATGATTTGAATCTCACCCTATATATTTTGAAAGAGGATTGTTATCTTGTTGAATTGAACATGCAATACAACGCCTCTACATAATCATATATAATTGTGTTAAATGCACGGACTATTTATACAAAATAGTATATAAATTAATTTTCGCCAGGAAAAAAATGAAAATATTCCTAATAAATGCTGTAACTGCTTTTAATTTCTTCAGGTCAACTGTATTATAAAGGAGACCTTGGGTAGAAATTAAATAGCTTGGATTAAGAGAAGAGGCCCATTGATTCAAACAACTGGTTTGATCATTATTTAATTCAGAAGCTTTATTATACACCTCATACAACTACGCGAGGGTGGCCCTTATTTTTTTACTTTTAGAAATTCTTTGCTCTCACCCCTCAATTTTGTTTGAATACCCAAAAAAATTATCTTTGAATCTGAGCCAAATCCTCAGTGATTCAACATAAGAAAGAGGCAGCTTTTTGATAATCTACGACTTAAATGCATTATGTTACAGATGCGTTTAATTATCTTGTTCAGAATTGGTCAGAGAATAAGAATGAATCATAAGTTTTAAAGTTGAATAACTTGAAGGCACTCTTATGGGTCCCCGAAGAATATCCCATGAGTGACAAATATGAATTTTAAGTAATACTGAGGCTTATTAACACTTTCTGAAATTGTTTTTCCATAATTCCTCATTAATCAGTAATTCAAAAGTACCCAATAATTTTTGAACTATTTTAGTCTGATTTTTTCATGTAAGTTACGAAATGAATGTATTTTCTAGAAATTATAACTTTTTTAATCAATGGTGACAGTGAAATAATTTGATTAAATAATATTACAATTATTATTTATATAGTAACTATTTGTACAAGTGTACACTTTACCTAGAGAAAGCAGGAGAAACCAAAATTTCACAAAATTTTCCACAGATTTGTATATTTTAAAGTTATAATTTATTTTATAAGAATGATCTTAAATGTTTGAACAATTTTATTATGTTGAGGAAATTTTTTATTTAATTTTTGGGCTTTTAAATGACATAAAAGAATGGAATAGGTGAAAACAAAAATTCTTTGGAGAAGAGATTTGACAACAGAGGTGACAAGACTTTCTCTTCAGGGTCACTCAAAATCAATCAATATTTCAACTCTTTTTTTTTTAAATTGTCTACCGAAACTATCCTAAAGATATTTTAAGCAATGGCAAAAAACGATTTCTTCGGTATATGTGTATTTTATTATAACACGTGGTACTTAGTCTTAAAAAATACATCCTAGTTCGTCTGAGATATCACACTGAACCATTGTTCCGAAAAAACAATGCCACCTTATTGTTATATGTAACAAACAAACTGTATATTTCTCTCACTCGCGCCTGCTATGCCTTACGTAACAAGACTTTTTTTCAAGCATAGACTCACCTATGTACTTGAAACTATTTATAACATACAAATATTCAATCTTTTGAGAAAATCACGCAAGAAATTCAACGACTGTTCCTTACAAACTTTGTGCTTGAAAAAGTCTTTCCATATAATTCGAATCACAGAAATAACTTCTTAGCGAAAAGCTTCGGCTTCTTAAAGAAGAAGATTTTCGCGATTAATGAAAAAAAGGTTCTGATTCCTATATTTCAGTACTTAATCATAATCGAGTGTTTTTCATAATCATCACTTATTCGCCTTCTGATTATTTAAAGTGCTAGAAATCTGCTAGCTAATCACATACATCATCGCTAGGTCAACTCGACTTAATAATTCATTTAACTAATACCAATGGATTACCTCCTACGAAGAAAAGATTCGAGTCAATTCTGCAGACTAAATCTTAAAGCACGAAGACAAGGAAGAGTCTGTCTCTGAGTAATAAAATTATATATTGAGATTGGATGAATAAATATTTATCACGAGAGAATCGCAAGACCGATCCTTAGATTTTTTCTCGACTCTGTACAATACTTTTTTATATGCAGTCTTTTCTTTCAAGAATCTGCGAACTTGTGTTACGCTAAACCCGAGGTACTTTCTAGCGTAAAACTTTCACTCGGTCATTTTTTCTGAATGAAAGTACGTACGTACTTTGTAACTTACAGATAACACATAAAACGTACTTGTTTTTTTTCTAATTATGCAATATCCATCATGCGAAGATAAAATCAACAAATCGTTGGAAAACCTTAATCTAATCTGTGATTGAAAAACTCTCAAACTTCAAGTATAAGCAATGAGAAATTAAAATTTCATTATTGAAATTTGTTTTCTAAGTTTAAATAAATATGTGTTCTTTTTCGCTCAACTTGGCTTATTTCGCTTACTGATTATTTTCGAGATAAAAAGATGATTGCAGTCGGATTTGTACCAAGTTGATTAGATTCTGAAATCACCTTCAATTCTATTTACTTCCTCTTATTCGTGATTTTTGAGCTGTACTTGGAATGATAATATTTCGCCGAAGTCCGCTAGCGAATAAAACACGATTTATACAAAAATTATGCAACTATTGAATCACATTTTCTCATATAAACTTAGATAGATAAGAAGGAGGAATGTCCATAAGGCCACTTTTCGGCCTTTTTTCAAAATTGGATCAAAATGGATAAAATCACTTTCTCAGAAAATGAATAGCGTGTTTTGCTGCGTAATGGATTGAGCGTGATCTCTCTTTTGAAGTCGGCGAACAAAGCACATGTAAAGGCACTAAAAAAGAAATATAACACTGACTCAGTGATAAGTCTAATGAATTCCTATTGGAAAAAAATATTGGTGGCGTGCGGGGTTTTTTTTGGG
>JAUMHM010000079.1:18203429-18217090 GCA_032362435.1 Melikaiella ostensackeni
CAAGAGTCGAGAATCACCTATGCACACCTGTCACGCATACTATTTTTTGAAATAACTGAGTGCGAAGTGTGTGTTTAACTGGCCGATTTTATTATCACACGATTAGGTGTGCGCGAATAAATTCTGTCATAACATTTGATAATCGGTCACTCCGCGCACGCTACACAGGCACGAAAAACCGAACTTTGCACGCAGTTGTTTCAAAAAGTCTTGCTATGAACTTAATTAAACCGCTTCTACTAATATTAATTTTTAATGTAAGAAAATAGTGTATTAATGTATTTGGATTTTAGTCTGACAATTTTCAATTCAATTTTTTAAATCTTTATTTCACTGAATAATTATTACACTGAACGGTTACTTCAATTCGAGTTCATAATGAAGCATGAGGCTTATTAACATATACAGTAAGAATGTTTTCAAGTCGGTCATAGGGAAGCGTAAGTGCGATTGAGACGCCATGACGATAAACATAAAAGCATCTCTTTCGCACTTCATGATATGACTGGTTTGAAAACATTCTTACTGTATATAATTTCCAAATGCTCCCATGATGATACAGTCACTTGTGGAGAGTGAGAAGTGCCGAATATGCTGGAACTACAAGTTCTCAGCAATTGTCTCTGTCGGGCACTTGAGGCCTGATACAGTTCTCCTTGTCTTAGAGAAAGGAACTACGTTCATTATCGAATTCTTGGCATCAGCCGGTAATAATATCACAGTCTAGGAAAAAGAAAAGGAATGACGGTATAAAGATCTCATAAGGGAATTGCGACGACTGTACCCAGAATATTTTGTTAAGCTGGTCGTGTTGATCATCGGTGCTCTCGGAGGTTCCAAGCCTTCACTGATTGATAGCCTAAAGAACATCCCCGTGTGTCAACAAAATTCCGGGACGCTTGCCAAGAGAATGCAGAAGGCGGTCATCCTTGTGTCGCTCCGTGTCCTCAAGATGCGCGAGGCTCTTGCTGGGCCGTTTTTACGTCGTATTGAGTCTATTACACACTGTAACTACCTATGTCACGGTCGTGAGACGTGGTTATAGCTGAAACTATACCGCGATTTTGCCGGGCGCGGGTGTCATTTTCTCGAATGGCACCCGCTTCCGGTGAAATCCCGCGGTTGTATTTAAGACAAAATCTCGTAAATTATTTATTCTCTTGAAGATAATGAATTGTATTGAAGATATTTATTTTGAAAGATTCAAAGCGAAGTCTGTCAAACATTCAAAGCTTACTTAATTTCTTATTAAAGACTAAATGTGGCAGAATATATTAGAATCATGAAGTAGGCTCTTGTTTTTATGTGAGGTTTGCCCAGTATCTGTGGAATTTTAAAACCAAAATGTTTGATTAAAAATTAAATTAAATTAAAAACCAATTACATGAAAAAAACTCATTAAAATAGATGATTATTACCAAAGTGATTCACTTGTGATCCAATGTTGGATCAAAATATTGCCCCGTATTGATCCTCTTTTGGATCAAAAAGTGATACTTCGGGATTCATAATGCGTAATAATTAATTCAGTTTGTATATCTATTTTGTTATGGAATCCCGAAGATTCCACGCCCCCTTAGGGTCACAGGTAGGCCAATTGAAAGGGATTAACATTTTTTAATAAAATATTTTCAATTTCTTAATTCAGAAATTTGAAAGTTGAAAATTCAGAATCCATAGGTTTTGGTGATTCAAAATATCTTAAAATTTTCTTCAAAAGTTTAAAATTAGAATTAATATAATGCACGAGTGTCGTTTTATAAGTAAGATAAATTTCCCGCTAGATGACGCCAAAATGAACTTTGTAGTATATGGCCAAGAAATAAGACTCTTTAAACTAACTTCTACCAAGCTTCAGCCAAAACCGACGCTTAGTTTGCGTTTGGCACACGTTTAAAGTCAGCGTGTCAGTAGTTTTCGAAGAAATGAAGAAGAAAGAGTTCCGTGCAGTGGTAGCATAGTGCAGCCGAGTCAGACGACGTTCACGGGGAGTCTGCTCCATCGTTGAAAACCGTTTATTTTTGAATCAATGAATTTAAACGTGGCAGAACCACAACTAAAGATAAAGCGCGCTCCGGACGCCCAATTGAGGTCACCACATTTGATTGGTGGAGAAAATTCATCATATGGTTATGGAAGATCCTCGAATCAAAGTGCGTGAGATTTCTAAATCTCCACTGAACGAGTCTATAGCATCTTGCACGAAAAACTTGAGGTTAAGAAGGTGTGTGCAAGATGGGTGCTGCGATTGCTGACTGCCGATAAGAAGTGCAACCGAAAATTGATTGATTCACTGATTGGAGAAGGGTCAAACTATAACAGGAACGTACTATGCATCATTATTGAACCGTTTAAAAACCGAGCTACAAAAAAAGTTTAAAATAGCAATAAACATTTTTCAATGATTTGACCAAAAAATCCATATAGAAAAATAGAGGAAATGATAAACAATATTAAGTAAGTTGAATTCATTTTGCTAATATAAAATTCTATCGATTTGCAAATTGTATTTGCACAAACGAAAAAAACTTTGAAGTTGAGGGTATTTGTAATACGAGTATATCATAAAATAATATTTTAATGCTTATTTTTATTTGAAGTTTGAACATTATCATCAGATGAAATATAGAATTGGGAAAAATACTTCGTTTATTTGAACGTTCAGCACTTCAGGTACATTAATTTTGAACACTGTAATCAAAAATTTTGTCTGTGCATTTGTTGATCTGGGAAATGCCTTCAATAAGGTGGATAGAACTAAACTTTGGGAAGTCCTGAAAAAGTATGGACGTAACGGTTGGCTTCTAAAAGCAATAAAAGCAATGTATGATGGTAGTAAATCGAGTGTAATGGTAAATAGACAACTGAGTGATTGGTTTGATATTACACAGGGTGTTAGGCAAGACTGTGTCATGTCCTTCTGACTATTCAATATATACATGGACAAATTTCTAAGAATGGCTCTCTTACACGAAGGAGGTGTTGATCTCGGGACAGTGCAAGTGCGTGGCTTGACGTTTGCAGATGATAAGATTGTTACGGCAGAATCAGTCGATGATTTGCAGAGAATGTTGAGTAGACTGGATACCAGCATGGAAAGTATGAGCTTTGAGATTAACGTGGATAAAACAAAAATTATTGGGTTTCGAAGAAGGGGCGAGAAAAAAGTATGCAATATTGCCTCAGACGAAGAGAGGATACAACAAGTTGATGATTTCGCGTATCTTGGAAGTTTATTCACTACTGACGGAAAGATAGATGCAGAGACATCCAGACATATAAATGAGGGTAGGAAGATTATTGGCAGTATTGGAGCCATTACTAGAAGTAAAGATGTGAAGAATGAAACTAAAAGTACCGTACATAGTTATGTGCTTGCCCCCTCTGTGCTTTTTGGTAGCAAGACCTGGACGTACCAAGAAAAGGATAGGAGTAAAGTGAACGCGGCTGGCATGCAATTCTTGTGGAATATATGCGATAAAATGTTAATGGTAAAGTCAATAATGAGTGAGTTCTTGAAGAATGTGGTGTGGAAGAAACACTGATTGACAAGAGTGAAAGATATTTGCTGAGATGGTTTGGGCAGGTTGAGAGATTGGATGAAGAACGTTTAAGAAAGCAAGTGTATTTAGATAAAGTGAATGGTAACGTACACCGAGGTAGACCAAGGAAAGAGTAGTGGGAATGTGTGAATGAGACTCTAAAGCGAAGAGATGTGAAAGAGTCATAGAAACACAAGAGCTTGTATGAAAAGATTTATACATGTAAAGGAAGTAAAGGTTGTTTGCGGGCAAAGGGATGTATGGACGTTAACTTCTTATATGAAATGTCTGACGAAGAGTGACGCCTGAAACGAAAGATTTTGGATACTCATGGGCCCTCGTGGAGAGCTTTGCTTAGTAGATGTGGTTGGGGTGAAAAGTATGGATCTTTCTATGAACTTATTAGTCAGTTTGCGTCTTTATGTGTAAACCATGACGTACGACGGCTTTGTGAAGCTGTCTACTTGGAGTGATTGCTAGAGAGGTTGATCAGTTACCCGTGTCGGAGCGGTATTGT
This sequence comes from Melikaiella ostensackeni, assembly GCA_032362435.1. Classification (NCBI taxonomy): domain Eukaryota; kingdom Metazoa; phylum Arthropoda; class Insecta; order Hymenoptera; family Cynipidae; genus Melikaiella; species Melikaiella ostensackeni. Next base: position 18,207,489 of record JAUMHM010000079.1, read on the forward strand.
GGGAGTAGTGTGTCGTTTGAATAAGCAACACTAGACTTCTAGATTGATCTAAAATCTATCCTCTCTTCTACACATCCCTTACGTATCCTTATCATATGAATTTCTTGATACCCGGTAGTATAAGGTGGTTAGAACCGAACGAGTTACCCTTACCCCGAAATAGATTTGGCTTTGTGGTATAATAATAATAAAAACTATCAAGGCTTTACATTTTCGAGATTGTAAAATTTATTCAATTTTGAAATGATTTATTTTTTAAGACCTGAATTTGAAATTATTCGATTTGGAATTTTTTCAATTAAAAAATATACAAATATAAAGGCTTGTTATTCAAAGAAAATGTTTTAGAATCTTTAAGGATTAATTGAATAATATCTTATAAATTTTAAAGCTTCAATTAAAAATGCTTCAATTTATAATTTTCTTAATATAAATACAACAATGTTTTGTGTTTCAAATTACAGTTTTGATAGTTTCAATATGATTAAAGTTTCAACCTAGCGAACTAGTGAGAAAATGAAACAAAAAGTTCTTTAGTTGCATTTTTGTTCAAATAGTCACAAATCATTTAAAAAAGTAAAAAATTCGCACGATTCGAGGCCTGTTTTCTGCAAATTAATAAGTCTGATGTTTGTTTAATAAGATTTTTTGCAATTCATTTCTTAATATTTACATTTATAGATGAAAACCTTTGGTCGCCAACCCGGGGCTTTTCGTAAAAATGAAACAGCTCAAGGATCTAGTAATGGTTTTTTCGAAAAGGACGATTCACCTATTACACACGTGCCACCGGAATCTTGGTTATTAGGTATAATTTTTTGTCTAAAAATTTTGAAAATCAAAAGAATAGAATACAAACACTTCGTCAAGTGTCATTTTTCAGAAATTAGTCGGAGAATCCAGCTCCAATTTCCAAAGGGACAGACAAACTTTCATGCATTTATTTTTCAAAAACATTGCTTCATTTTTTAACGGTCCCCAGAATTAATGAAATTATTTTAATTTAATATAAAACATTTTGAATTCTTTATTTGCTTAAATGGTTTGAAAATTATAAATTCGAATTTTTACAGTATATAATTAAGCATGAATAAAATTAAATTAAATTTATGTGATATAACTTTATAAAAATGTGATTCTAGGTGCATTAGACGAGCTACAGGGTTCCTGCAGTGCCAAAAACACAAATATCGTGGAAAACGTACATGGGCAAAGGAGAAAATTCAACAAAAATGTGGCCAAGAATATGGTGCCGCCAATACCTGCCAAGACAAATCTTCTGATAAATCCCTTCCGAGAGCAGAGTCCATTTTGCGAATCAAATTCCGGTCCCTCAACGTACGTCTATAATGCGCATTCCTATCAAGTTCCTTATCCCATGGCTCCATTAACATGCAGAGTCCACCAAACTCGCAATAAAATCAACCAACCTAATCCTCCCTTATCAAAACCTTCGAATAATTTTCACAGTGTTGCAAATCTTGAAACGTCAAAAAATCCAGCGGTTAAAGATTTCACACATTTAATGTCGAAATTGTCTTTCCCTGAGGAGAGAAACAAGTGTAAAGAGGAAGGCATTTTTAAGTGGATGAGCAAAGTTCCAGGCCGAGTTTTAGGCGTCGTACCCAGCAGTGCGAGCCTCAAAGAAAATTCAAAGATTAGCACAATCCAAAATCCTCCAGCTAATGACGTTAGAGTGAAGAGTTGCAACTTGGAACTCAGTCAGCGGGAATTTGACGAAGTTCTAGCTGTGCTGAGGGCAAGGACACCCTCAGGAAGAAGAAGGACTCCTGTAAAGAACTTGAAGAAAAAGGAGAGAAGCGACAAGCTACAGAGCAAAAGCTCCAAGTTAAACCCTGAAGGTTCAGACGTCGAATCTATATATGAATCTGACGATGTTCATTCCTATGAAGATTGCGTATGCATTTCCTGCAAAAGGTTCAGTCACATTCAGGAGAAGATCTTCGGGTACGGAAGAAAACATGTGTGTCTGAGACTTAGAAACTTGGAGGATCAAAGCAAGTCGAATTACGTTGAGAGTGTTTCGAATAAGGCGGACGTGTTGCTAGGAGCGATCCTGAGAACAAGTAAGGACAGAAGGGGACTGGTAGACATCTCAAACGGAGCGAGGCCGAGGACGGTGTTGAGTGATCAGAATGAAAAGAGCAATCAAGCGAAAGACACGCTCGAAGAGGATAAGTTCTTACCTTCAGCTTTAAACAAGAGACTGTTTCAATTCAGACAGCTCTTCAAGAGAGAGGAGAGGCCAGAGATTTTGACGTTGGAAGATCATTCCATAGAAAGTTTGAACGCACGGCAGGGGAAGAAACAGGAGAAAGCTAAGAGGAGGATCAACTTTTCGAGCGAGGAAGAGAGCGCGCAAGATTTGTTTGATTGTTCTGTGACCAGTTTAACGAACGCATACACAGACTCAAAATTCCATAGTACAAATTACAAAGAAGAAGAATTTCAAGTATACGACCGAGTCTCTGCGGACGCCATTATATATCGAAAAGATCAAGCAGGAGAGCAGTGTACGAAACCAAATGAAATGCTAAAGTCAGATTATAATGCTGAGAATGACTTTGTTCGCTATCAGGTTCAGCAGAATAGAACTGTTGTTCTTACATCAGAGCAAAACGTTGATGTTATGTCTTCCAAATTACGTAACAATCAGAGACACATTGTGGAAGAGGACGAAACTCTTGAAAAGATGGTTCCTTCTGCTTTAGAGCAGGAGAGATTCAGAAGGTCACTAGAAAATGCGGCTTCTATGGTCTTTCATAGTAGAACAGGGTTACCACTTACATCCAGCCCGGCGCCACTAAGAAAGGGGGGCTGTTGTTTTGATTTTGACAGCAGCTTGAACTCCGTCTCCTCAAAGAGAAGGTGATTATTGTCGTGAGTAAATTACAGGCCTCAGAATCACGCCACGGTTGTCACTTTATGAGTACAACAATATAATATAATATAACATATTTGGCATTTTTCCTCAAGTGTAACTACCAAAAAAATCGATCGGACTCAAAGCTAAGCAAAGTTTGATTTGCTATTGTATGGTAGTTCATGGGGAAAATTTTTCGTCATTTGGACAAATATTTAATGAAGGAGAGGGGGTGAAATTTTTGGATTTTGTGTGGACAGGGTCCTTTTTGGATGTACTTAACTGCTTTCGTATGGAATAAAAAAAATTACCCACATGTTTTCGATAGATTTGTGTATGGTCTATCGATTGTTTATAACCATTTTTCACTAAATTGAATATTTGACCCCCATTTTTTTGAATCAGCAAAATTTTTTTTTCAAGTTCGACTTATTTTTTTTTTGTCACAAAATAAAGTTTAGGATTTTCACTTTTGAAGCCGTGATCGAAAAATGTCGTTTTTTGTTCCTCGAGAAATTAAACTTTGTCCATTCTGTTTCAGAGAAACCGTGTCTTCCAAAGGCGCTGTACTCTTTCAAAATCAGTAAAACAAAATTTTGCTTACTATAGTTCCCATAGTATTTTTCCCACCCTTTTCACTTTTGATGTTCAAATAATAATTGTTCCAACAAATGATTATAATCACTGAAAAAAGCGGAAAAACACTATGGAAACTATAATAAAGAAAATTTTGTTTCATTGATTTGAAAAGAGTACAATTCCTTCGGAAGAGACGGTTTTCCTGAAACAGAATGGACAAAATTAAATTTCTCGTAATCAAAAAATAAACGATATTTTGTCCTCCACGGCTTCCAAAGGGAGAATCCTAAACTTTATTTTGAGACAAAAAAAAGAGGTGAACTTGAAAAAAAAATTGAAAAATTTGTTTATTTTGAAAAGTGGGGGTCAAATTTTCAATTTAGTTATAAATGGTTAGAACGATTCGATAGATCATACAAAAATCTATCGAAAACATGGATGGATTAAAATTTTTTTATCCTATAAGAAAGCAGTTAAGTACATCCGAAAAAGAGCCTTCCGCACAAAATGCACTTGAAAAAAAATGCCCCATATATAATAATATTTGACCTTTTAAAGTGCTTACAGCGCATATGGTGGCCTACTTTCTTAGTTCGTATAGATAAAGTTTTGAAAGATGACAGACCTACCTTTTTTGTAATAAGACCTGGTAAAAATTTGTTTTCCAATATTGACCTTGGATACTTTTTTTAATACATGGTGCAGTTTGAATTGCAATGTTACATATTAAAGATTATAGATACTGACTGTGTGTGTGTGTGTGTGTGTGTCCCTGGCTTTGGTGTCCGTTCCGAAGCCTTTATAATTATAAAGAATTTTATGTGATAGGCGTTATCATAATCGATAATAATCATAAAAAATAAGTAGTTTCTATCAAATTAAAAAAAAATGTAACGTATCCAGAATCTTAAAACTGATTAACTCTTCATAAGTCCTCTGAGAACACGGACAAAGCTATACTTGGAATTTGAAATGCAATTCCAAAGCCTCCAAAAAAAGTAGAACCAAAGGGCAAATAATCCTTTTTTCAAATACTTTTATAGAACTTGTAGGGTTCAGAGAGCGAAAACCTCACCAGAAGTTGACATTATTGAAAGAAAAATTCTTCCAATTACAGCATTATAAACATAAAACTTTCAACTCCGAAGCCTTTTATTGTATGCGCTGATAAAAGGTTGGAAGCCGCATTAAAGAGACAGGAAACACCTTCTTTTGCCTTTGGAGACATAAAACATGTCTTAGAAGGAAGTTTGTTTTGCAAAAAAAAAAAAAATCCAATCAATTTTAACAACATTTTCAAAACAAAAATTTGTTCAAAAACACTTTTTAAACTTTCTTAGAGTATACACAGACACCTTTTGCAATAATGTACTTTCAGTAAAACAATAATTTAGACACAAATTAATGTAAAAAAAAACAGCAATCCACTTTCAGAAGACTTGAAGACGGAATTAGGTAATAAAAATGTAGAGGGTGCATGGACTAGTCGGAATTAAGAATGTTGATGCGGAATGGCATGGGATGCGGACAAAGTGAGAGACTGTGTGAGTGATTTTTTCAAGAAATTGTATGGAGATGAAGCTATGGAGTATAACAACGGTGACGTAGAAGAGGATACGCTAGACAATCCTGTTGTAAGTAGCGAAATAGGAATCGATTAAAAAACTAAAGAATGGTAAGACTGCTGGTGTGGATGGTATTACTGCTGAAATGCTTAAGAGCTGTGGCGAATATGAGATTTTGTGGCTGAGAGAAATTATGAATATGTGTGCTGAGAACGGTGATGTTCCAAATGATTGGAAAAAGGCGATTATCGTTCCACCTTACAACGGAAAAGGTAATAAAGGTCACTGTACTTATTATAAAGTTATCAGCCTACTACGTACCGTGGGCAAAATATTCACCAAAATACTTAATAGTAAGGTTGTGTTTCTGTGCATTTGTTAACCTGAAAAAAGTCTTCGATAAGGTGGGTAGAACTAAACTTCGAGGAGTCCTGAAAGTGTATGGAGGTAATGGTTGGCTTCTATAAGCAAAAAAAGCAAGTGTAAAGGTAAATGGACAACTGAGCGATTGGTTTGATAATAAGCAGGGCGTTAGGCAAGGCTGCGTCATGTCCTTGTGGCTGTTCAATATATACATGGATAAACGTCTAAAAATGGCTGTCTCAAACATGAACGGTGTCGATCTCGAGACAGTGAAAGTGCATGGAGTGGCGTTCGCTGATGATGAGGTGTTTATGGCAGAATCAGTCGATGATTTGCAGAAAACATTGTGTAGACTGGATATCAGAATAAAGAGTATGGGGTTCAAAATTAACGAGAATAAAACAAAAAATATTGTGTTTAAAGAAGGCTCAAGAAAACAGTATGCAACATTGGCTCGGACAAAGAGAAGTTAGATGAAGTTGATGATTTCGTGCACCTTGTAAGTTTATTTACTGCTGACGAAAAGATTGATGCAGAGACATCCAGACATATAAATGAGGGTGGGAAGATTATTGGCAGTGTTGGAGCCATTACTAGAAGTAATGATGTGAGGAAAAAAGCTAAAATTTCTATATAATATAATTCTGTACTTGCACCTACTGTGCTGCATGGTAGCGAGACGTAGACGTACCAAGAAAAGGATAGGAGTAAAGTGAACGCGATTGGCATGCAATTCCTGCGAAATATATGCGGTAAAACGCTAATGGACAAAGTCAGCAATGATTGGTTTCTCAAGGAATGTGGTGTAGAAAGAACACTGATTGACAAAAATGCAAGAAATTTGTTAAGATGGTTTAGTCACGGTGAGAGAATGAATGAAGAACGTTTGACGAAGCAAGTGTATTTAGGTGAAGTGAATGGCATCGTACCCCGAGTTAGACCGAGAAAAGAATGGTTGGAATGTGTGAATGAGGCTCTAAAGCAGGTCTGAGCAGGGCTGGAGGAATTTGCTCACAAAGCACATGTTGGCATCCCCACTATCGATGCTCTTGCCTTGCTCACGAGGCGGAAAATTTCGTTAGCAAGGCCTGCTCTAAAGCGAAGAGATATAAAGAGTCATAGAAACACAAGAGCTTGCATGAAAAGATTTATGGATGTGAATGAAGTAAAGAATTCATGCAAGGATAGAGAAGTATGGAGGAAAATTGTTTATAAGGAAAAGAGTGATGCCTGAAACGAAAGATTTTGGATACTCATGGATCCTCGTGGAGAGCGTTGCTTGATGGATGTGATTAGGGTGAAGAATGTGAATCTTCCTATGGGTTTATTAGTCAGTTTGCGTCTTCATGTGTGAACCATGATTTTGGTGGCTTTGTGAAGCTCTTCGTCTGGGGTGATTGCTAGAGAGATTCGAGATTGATTGCTAGATTGATTGTCAGAGCGACCCGTGTAGAAGCATTGTTGTGGGGTGCGTGTTTCGTTTGAATGAACAGCACGCGATTTCTAGATTGATCTCAAATCTGTCCCTTCTCCTACACCTCCCTTACTTACATTTACCACAGAATTGTAGAACGAGAACGAGGATCATATTGAGGCAATGGTTGAGGGTGAGTCATACACATATCTGGGTATTCTTGAGTCTAATGGTTTTCAGCATACGATAGTTAAAAAGAGCCTCATGACTGCCTTCACTGCAAGACTCAGATTGGTTCTGAAGAGTTAACTCAATTCGGCTAATGAAATCAGAGTGAGGAAAACCTATGCCATTCCTGTCCCTACGTACTCTTTTGGGCTCATCAAATGGTCGAACACCGACCTTGAAAGGATAATTGGAGCCGTCCGCGTTGAAATGACCGAGTGCCGAATGCGCCACAATAATTCGGCGATTGGGAGGGTAGTTCTATCATGACATAGAGGGGGTAAAAGCGTTGTAGATGTCAAGCAACTGTGTATATCACAAGTTATACAGTTGCGAGACTATTTTAACAGAAAGCGAGATGTTGCGCTTTACAACACCATCTCCAAAGCAGATCTGGATTACACGCCCTTGGACTTGTTCTTAGAGAAAGCCTTGAGTATCAGGGCAGAAACCATAGAGGAATTAGAAACACAATGGAGACAAAAAACTATCCATAACGAGCACCCCAAAACGTTAGATCAACATGACGTGGACAGAGAGGCATCCAATATTTGGCTGAAAAAGGGCGTCCTATTTTTGGAAATGGAGGGATTCGTAATAGTGATTCAGGACAGGGTTGTAAGCACCAGAAGCTATCGCACGCACGTACTGATGCTTGTCTATAGATACATTCCAGTGTTCGTCCTAGAAAACGAAGACTACGTCTTGTACTGGGATCTTACTATCCAGACGGATCATTATATCCGAGCCAATCGACCCGACATCGTGCTGCGTGAGAAGAAGGTGAAAAAGTTTATATCATCGACATTGCTTGAGCACTTATTCGGAACTTACAGGCAACCTATACAACCAAGCACATCTAGGAGTCAGTAGGGTACTGCCAGCAGCTCTAAAAGCAATTGTCAAACACATGTCGCATTGTTAGAAATTTTCTAGACCATCAGGATTCGGGCGACTAAAACCCTATGGAATAACAGATGGTAACTCTAAAAAAGCATCCAGAGGTGATAAATGTCACCTCCAACGGTCTCGGCCGCTGTATAGGGATAACAGCGGTGAAAGACGAACTCCAAACTACACCATACACCTAAGTTTGTGCCTACTACAACATCCTCGCAAGAAATTTCAAACGTATTAAATTCATAACATCTCTAACTCATCAGGCACTTGACTTAGTCCATGGCTGATGATGAAATACAAGTTTCACCCGACAAAAACGTTAAAAAACGCAAAAAATGTGTTTGATGGGCCTGTACAATCAAGATCCATAAGTATAGCGAGCTAAGGCATGAAGTAAAGACAATATGGTAATTATAATTGTGACCATTCAGCTCATCTGATGTTAGTTTATATTTTTCTTATTATATTGAAAATAATAAGTTTATGTATTTTTTATTTATTATTCAGATGAGGAAACTTGTACAGGTTTTGAAACCTTAGACTCAAGAATACCCAGATATTTGTATGACTTACCCTAAGCTATTAACTCAATATGAGTTTCATTCTCGTTCTTCAATTCTGCAGTCCCTGATTCTCATCTGGTTAAATGCACCGTTCTGCATTTATTTAGTCCGAACTTCATGTGGATGTCATTAGAGGACTGATTTGTGACCTGGATCACTTGCTGCAGTTTCTGCTTTGAACTAGCGTATAGCTTTAGATCATCCATGTACAGAAGATGGGTCAGTTGATGATCGTCCTTGTTATCATGTATTTTGAACCCATGAGACATGCTATTGAGTGTTTGACTCCATGCATTCAACGCTAAACAGAACCATAATGAACTAAAAGAGTCTCCTTGAAAGATACCAGTCGTATTGCCAATTAATCTAGTTGTCCTTTGTTGCCCATGATGGAAATACTTGATTTTTGTTCCCCAAAGCGTCATCGCACAACGTAAGAAGTCGATGATATGTGGGAAGATCTTGTAAAATTTTAAAACTTCGAGCGAATAGTCATGTGGTACTGAAGGGAACGCTTGTTTGTAGTCACTATAAGTCATGTGCATTAGGATGTTATTCTCGTTGCAATGAGAGTAAACCTTATCTGCAATACAGCTGTAAGGCGCTTATGAATCGTTGGAGGACAGGCTATTGGTCAAAATTCAGATCGATTTTGAGAATCTGTTTTTTTAGGCAACGTGTACGTGGTGCCTCTAAGCATAAAGCCTGGCGTCAGATCTGGTTGTTCGATGATCTTTTGGAAACACCTTCCCAACGCAGAATCCACACTCGTCAGGTACTTGTACCTTCTAAGCTGCTTCTGTTTGTTTTTCCCCAAACACCCGATCAGTAATCAGCCATACCTTCCAATTGAGGAACTTAGGTGTCTTGCTGGATGTTTTGCTCTTTACTTCGTTCACGATAGAACCTTCTTTCATCTACCTGAAAGGTTTGATTTTGCTGCTTTCTCGCACTACTCTCATTGTATCGATGCAGTCTAGCAGCAAGAACGTGAAGTCTCTGCCGTTGGAGTCTATAATCTCATCCAGTACAGATTATTATTATGATTATTACTATTATTATTATTATTATTATTATTATTATTATTATTATTATTATATTTAACTTTG
>JAUMHM010000079.1:18235172-18246438 GCA_032362435.1 Melikaiella ostensackeni
TTAGTGACGAAATACAACACTGTAAAGAGAAATATTAAAGTTTTAAAAACTAATTTTGTATTATCAAGACACAACAATTACCAAATGGTAAATCATATGATGTTTATTAATTAAACCTAAATTTAAATTTGTGAATGGAAGTAATGTGTATATTAATTTGATTAATTATTTTCGATTTCAATTTCGTCCTCCAAAATTATTTTTATAAATTTGTTGCATTATTTATAATTATTAATATTTGTTGCAATTAATTTTTAGCGTCAACAATTAGCATTAACAAGTTATTATAGCCTTGAGTTTCATTTCATTAAGAGAATTAGAAGTCTCAAACGATGGGGTCCCGAGAGGCGCTAAGCGCCTATTAGGTCCTGGTTGCGAGGCGAGAGGCAGTCGACTCCCTTGATTGACGGCTCGCAAGTCGGACGTTCAGGACTTTATACATTTAATCATATCTTGAGAACGACTGAATATTTTCTAAGCTTTTTCATCTGGTTTTGAAGGGGAGATTCCAAGCTTTATTATATGTGAACTTCAATGTCTTCTCTGACTTCACTTAAAGCATGCAGAGAGTTGAAGTTGGATAAAGGAAATTTGTAAAAATCAGAAAATTCGTCGGTCTTTCTCACACGTTTCCGTCTTTCTCTTACAGGTCTCAAATTTCGATCCGTATTTTCATCTGAATTCTTTTCAACTAGAGTAGAATTATCTGTTTGACCTTTATCAAGACCTCCTCGCTAGTTTCATCAACATTTGATTTTACAAATTCAATAGAATCTTCCCTTTCGTTAGAAATTTCAACAAATTCATCTTCTGAACTATAATTACTGCTTACATCTTCTTTTAAACTTGGTCGCCAAATTTGAATTTGATTGACATGCGCACTAGTCGGAGTATCTCTACCTTTACAATATAATTTTTGAATTATATATGTGTCCGACGGTAATTTTGCAGTAATGACACTTGGTCCTTTCTTCCTTGCTTGAAACTTAGTCGACTCGCTTGTCGATACTGTATTAGTTTTCACAAACACAATATCTCCTGTTTCGTATTTAATTGTAGTATTACGGTTGTTATCATAACGATCTTTCGCTTTCTTTTGATCTTTCCAGTCGCCTTTCGAATCTAATTTCTTATTTCCTCTGGATTTTTAAAAGTCTTGGAATTTGCCGTTATCAATCTAATATGACCATTTTCATAATGTGGTACAAAACCATATACAGCTCCAAACAGAACATGGTCCGTTGATTTACAAACTGACGAATTCAAATCACATTCTGATTTCTTTAAATCTTGGTCCCACCTAAGTCCTTCATTGTCCAAAAGATTTGAATGTAAAGCGGGTAAAATTGTTTATTTTGACACCTCCACTTGCCCATTGGCTTGAGGATATCTACTCGAATTTAACGTATGCTTGATACGAAATCTTTTGCACAATTCTTCGAATTTATTAGCTGTAAAAATAGTACCCCTGTCTGAAATAATTCGCTGAGGTGAACCAAATCGATAAATAAATTCTTCAACCCTCTTGAACGTCAAAGGCACTTTTTCATCCTTAATCGCATATAATTGAAAAAATTCAGTTAAATTGAAAATGATATTAAGTATTGACTTATTTCCACGAGTTGATGTTACAAATGGCCCAAAATGATTGATGTTAATAACCTCAAACGGTCTTTTCCCGGGAGGAATAGGATACAATTCCTCGGCTTGCTTAGGGATCATCCATAAATTACGTAAGAAACAAAAGAACAAATATGTGAGAAATAATAATATGATCAATGCAAATCTGAGAAAGATGTCAATATGACATTTATTCTTTTATTTGCTTACGTAATTTATGGATGGCCCCTTACCTACTATCCTTTTTTCTAACAAACATTCTAGACAAGATGCAATGTGCATTTTTACATATCATCGCATTTCTGGAAAATAAACATTTTTCCTGCTTCTCGCTATCGTCCTATCAATTCCAAGGTGACTGGGAAAATCGTGATACGCAAATTAACTTCTAGTCTGGGAGCCCGCTGCAATTTTGGTCCCTAATAAGCAATAGAATAATTATCTACCGAAACGATGTGTACCGTATTGTGCAATACAGCGCCTCTATTGGGAAAGTCTGAATCGGGGTCGTTGTTACACAATACATCAATATTTAACGATTTTTTACAACCCTCGATCCGTTACAAAGCAATAAGATAAAAGTTAGTTAATATTGTAGGAGACCTTAAGCCTAATGAGATTTGACCCATGCGCCACTCTGACTTGGAGCTGTTGCGCGGCGATAAATTTTTTTTGCGCGCTAATTTTAATATCCCATCTCCCTCATCGAGCAATAGAATAAATTTGATGCCATTCGATAGCTTTTTTAATTTATATAAAGGGAAAAATTGAGCGCCAGCATAATCCGGGGCCGTTTGGCATTCCGTCCGCACGGTAATTTAGGTAATTTATGAAACTTTACTGTTAGGGTCACGCCAAGTTCCTTACGGCGCAATTGAACCGTTTTTTTTCTGAAAGGAGCGTCTAAGCTTGAAGTTTCATAAAAAAATAATGCTGAAGCTCAAACAGGAGCCAAAATAATCAAAATAATCATCTGCGGCCACTATTTTCTAATCTTGGGCTCGCTAAAGATGCGCTTCAAAAATAGGATTCCTTTTTACTCCGGTTACATAAGAGCAAATTATCATCTTTTATCGAAATTCGTGTGACTCTTACTTGCAAAAGCAATTATTTCGAAAAATGGAGATACTTCAATGGTAAAATAGATATAAAAATGTTTTAAAATTTATATAATATGTGTACAAACAATAATCGTTATAATACTCAAATACGATTAATTGAGAAAACAGTTCTTTATTACTGCTTACAACATTAGTTACATTATTCAGAATCTTCGTCGGAACTATAAATAAATAGATATAAAACTAAATAGATATAAAAATGTTTTAAAATTTATATAAGATGTGTACAAATAATAATCGTTATAATATTCAAATACGATTAATTGCGAAAAAATTCCTTTATTACTGTTCACAACATTAGTTACATTATTCAAAATCTTTTTTTTTTTGGAACATGAATAAATTATTCTCAATTTTCAATTTGAAAAATTGAATATTTTATTCAATTTCGAGAATTTCGCGAAACGGCAGAGAAGAAATCTTTTTAGAATTTCAAGGAGAATCCGCAGGTTCATTTTTGTTTAGTGAATTTGAGAAACCTGCATGAACATTTAAATGGAAACTATAGTAATGGAATGGAAACTATAATAATAAATTGCATGGAAACTATAATAATAAATTGTGCGTTTCAATTCGTCGAAAAAAGGTGTGTGGCTTTTGTACGATATTTCTAGGAACCCAATGGTCGTCTTTACACCGGCGAGCGAAAGGCTGGGTACGCGCGCGTAGAATGCGAAACTTCCGAGAGCGGACATTGATGGGAAGGAGACAGCCAATATCTGTGTCTCCTTTTTCTCTGCAAATTTCACTCCACCCGTTCATTCTCCGCGCGCGAACCTAACCTGACATAAATTTTCAGTTCTCGTTAAACTCTTGAAGAGTACATGTCGTTGACACGTGCGTTTTTTGAGTTTTTTCTGTGCGAAATTCATTTATTGATGGTGCTGGACAATTTTCGACATGAAAAGTTGCTTCGTGTGCGGCATTAGTTTTATAACTATTTATTATATGTGTAAACTGTAATAAAGAAATGTTTTCGCAATTAATCGTATTCGAGTATTATAACTATTATTATTTGTGCACATTTTAAAACATTTTTATATCTATTTTACCATTGAAGTATCTTCATTTTTCGAAATAATTGTTTTTGCAAGTAAGAGTCACATGAATTTTGATAAAAGATGATAATTTGCTCTTATGTAACCAGAGGGGAAACGCAGAATTATTAAGAAGCACTTGAGCCGATGTTTTAACTGTAAGAAAAGTTAATATTGAAAAAAACGATGCATGAAAATAAACGTCATTTTTGAATTCAGCGCATCGAAATCTATAGGATTCGATTACCGGGGTAAAAAGGAATCTTATTTTTGAAGCGCATCTTTAGCGAGCCCAAGATTAGAAAATGGTGACCGCAGATGATCGTTTGCGCGTGGCGCAACGATTTTGGCTCCTGTTTGAGCTTGCGCATTATTTTTTTTACGAAACTTCATGCTTAGTTTTTATCTTATTATTTCATATTATTTTATCTTATTATCTTATTCCTTTGTAAGGGACCGACGGTTGTAAAAAATGGTTAAATGTTGATGTATTTTCCAACAACGACCCCGATTCAGACTTTCACAATAGTGGCGCTGTATTGCACAATAGGGTACGCATCGTTTCGGGGGATAATTATTCTATTGCTCGATAAGAGACCAAACTTGCAGCGGACTTTATCAAAAGATCCAAAACTTCGCGTCTGTGTGTATGTGAGAGCTAAATTAGCATGATTTGGACCAAAAACCATTTTAATTAATTTTCAAAAATGGAAGGGGGTATTCATCAAGCCGGACATTTCTCTCTCAAATTGACCCGCCCCATCCTGAGTAATGAAAGCCGTCTTTTCTTTCGCACTTTCAGTTAATGGAATTTGAAGATAACCATGTGACAAATCTAAAGTGGCAAAAAATTTAAAACCATGTAATTGGTCTAAACCATCATCAATATTTGAGAGAGGAAAGTTTGTTCGAACTGTCATCTGATTTAATCGACGATAATCAACAACTAGATGCGGTGATCCATCTGCTGTAGTAGATAAAGCGCACGGACTAGCAAAGGGTGAATTCGTTTCTGTAGCCAAACCGACTCGTTAATATTCCTCGATAAGGTCTCGCAATGTTTCGCGTTCCGACGAACTTAAACTATACGGCTTCGCAGAAAACGGTTCCAACCCTTGTTTTAGCTGTATGTCCATTTCCAGAACATCCGTACATCCTAACTCCGATTGGAGTTAGGATCAGCGATTAGTGGACGTTAGAATTTAAAAAATCAACAATCTCTTTCGATTCTATCTAAGATAGTAATTCATGTGTCTGCACCTCCGATTTATCAACCGGCTCAAATCTAGGTTCCAATTCCAGAATTTCTTTGACTGTCAAAATTTCATTCTCAAAAACGTGATTGAGCATTACCGAAGCTTTTATAGAACACACCCAAGATCCATGATCCATCAGAGAATCGACAACTACACCATTAATAAAAACCTTCTTCAAATACTTCTTCTTAGACTGATGGAAATTGGAAGCAATAACATTAAACTTACCTTCATCAAGTTTCTTAGACCTAGTACAATCTTTTGCGAAGTGACCTATCCCGTTGCAACGAAAACATTTAATTTCGCGTTCCACAGGACACTCTTTTGCATAATGATCGGTCGCATTACATTCAAAACACGCACGCTTTGCACTTGTTCTCTCACTCGATTCTTTTTTCAAACTGCTTCCAACAGGAAGACAGGAGAGTAACTACTCTCCTTTGAAGTCGCTGTCGAAAACTCCTTCTTATCTGCCATCGAGCTCGTAGAAAAATGTTTATCCTTTCTGTGATCAGCTGCTCTGGAAACCTTACGTCTTGAAGAAAAACGCTGCTTTCTTGAATTCCCTAGATCCTCCAACATTGAGATATTTTAAAGAAGACTGTCAAGGTCGAGATATGTTCGTGATGCAGTTATACAACTCGTATCACGATACAACAGTCCAACTGCCAGTTGAGTCTTCGCTTCAGTCAATCTTAATTCCAATTCATTGCAGATTTGAGCTGTATCAAAAAAATACTTTCGAGTATTTTCTCCAGGTCACTGACATCGCTGTTCCATTGTCTTTCACTTTTCAGGTAAAGGTTTTTCCACGTACAATTAAGTGACAAGTCCGGAAGAACATTATAATGAAATATTTCGGGCTGGTTCCTCTGCGACACATTTTGTAGTAATGCTGCGTTTTGATCCAAAAGTCTAGTCATGGCTGCTAGAACTTGGGACATATTTTGCTGGAATTCTCCATGAGATTCATTTACATGTTTCGGAATTTGATTTGTGATATTTGAAACTAGGCTTCGTTGATTTTCGAGTTAAACTTCGTTAGTCAGCAGTTGTTGCTTTAGTAGAGGATTGAAACGTCTTGATCGCCTGTTATCTTGACCTTCCGTGTCCTTTTCGCTTTGGCCAACCAAGCCAATCAGGTGATGTGGGAGGTCCTCTAGCTACTCCTTGTTGATCCACTTTTTACTTTTCACGAAGCTTGAGAATTTTTCATAGAACTCTATTCCACACTTTTTGATTCATTGTTCTCAGACGAATCTAATTAATTCTCACGTCAAAAATTTTTTAATATAATCATAATAATGTAAAAAAAATCTCGCAGTTCGCACAACGCAGTTGAGGGTCAAAATCACGAAAAATTGCATTTTTCTCATTATTTTTGAGTAAATAATTTTTTTTGTGATCCGGGTGAATGGTAAATGTTGTATGCAATGATAATATAAGTGCCTATGTAGTATAGACATCATCAAAAATTATCTTATGTTCGCGAATTGAAGTCAAAGTACCGAAAAATGGCAAAAATCACAAAAATGGTATTTTTATCGTTATTTTCAAGTCAATAACTGTTTTTTTCTGATTTGGGTGAACCCCGGAAAAGAAAAGACCATCATTTCCTATTTTCGATACGCCATGATGGTAGTAAAGCACTTTTAGAGCCACATTGTGTCTGTGGACATAAGACACTCCCGCGTGAGTGGGATACCCGGATAGTATAGCTTCTGTATACTAAGGTGGAAATTTCATGTCGAGGAGCTGTTCGAGAAAGTTGTTAATCTCTGCTAACCTCTATCTATTGTATAATATTGCTAATATACAAGAATTTATTTTGACTACTTTCAATTCATCTATTCTTTATTTAAATCTTAGGCCACGAATTGTACAAGTTTTTCGACTTTTTTTTTCAAATTTTTGAATAAATGCGACAAATTAAAGTTCATTGAATCTTTTTCAAACCAGAAAATTTTTAACCAGTGGCGCCCATCCGACGGGAACAGAGGGAGCGGTGGCTCTCCGTAGTCTGGAGGGGGGTCGACGTCTTGGGGTGAGTGGAGGTCCGATGAGTAAAAAAAAGCAGATTAAAGTTTGAATTTTAGAGCTAGAAAAGCGTAGAATAATATGGTGGGGTCAAGTTGTCAATGAGGTTATCTGGGTAAATAAATTTTTGTATGGGATTGATCTGGGAAAACATCTGGGAAATCGTATGGGAGTCATCTCTCAGATAGTATACTAAAAATATGACAAATGAGACTTTCCCATACGTCATGTATTTTTGAACAAAGCATATTGCATTCATAGCTCAAATATAGCTAAAGTATAACGATGTGTGGTTGAAGTACAGGGGAAGTATTGCCAAAGTATATACCTGAGAAGTAAAGCTGCGGTATAACTGAAGTATAGCTAAGGTATAGGAAAAGTATGGCGCCCGTAGGTATAGCCAACAATGTGATTAAACCTTGATATGCTAATAATACACTACCGATAGGAAGTTTGAGTACATTACCTTTGACCTTTGAGATTCGTCGTTAACCTTTATTTGTTATATAAGGTGCATCGTAAGATTCCATTATATCCCATTGTATATCTAATGGAATCTGACGTTGCACCGTATAACAAATGAAGGTTAACGACGAATCTCGGACTTTCGGTTTCCCAAAATTCCTATTACACGAGTAAATATTTTCTATGAATACTCAGCTATTACATAATATTTAATGGTGCTCTTGATTCAGATTTATAGAGCAGGATTTACTCTTGATTTTATGATTTTTCTAAATTTTTAGGAACCTTTTTCTAGATGTGGCAAAGAGTTGAACTCATGATTTCAAAATGTTAATTTTGCTGAAAAAACTATTGACTTTGAAGCTAAATATTTTTTGACTCGTTCATTGAAACAATTTCATCGTAGGCAGATTCGACGCAAAATTTTTTAATCTTTCAAGTGATTTTGCTTACAATGTCGTAGATTCAGTTCCTGCACAGACATTCGCCTTTGAAGTGAATTATGAATTTTCAAACGATTAAAGGAAATGTACTCAAACTTTCTGTCGGTAGTGTACTATGGTTAGGAATCAAAGATTCTGGATCTTTTACCAATTCATAGTGGGCCAGAAACCACGTTTCGGTGGTCAAAAGTCCAAAAAGTATCGGATTTGTTTGAAATCGTTTATACGATTTTTGATTTAACAATTGAGAAATCAGATTCTTCTTTATGAATAACCATCCTTTAATAAATTGCGCTCATCCCAATATTAACTTCTTTGTTATGTCTATTGGTCTGCCCGCAAGCATTAATAGTTGAAAAAATTTTTATAACCTTA
This sequence comes from Melikaiella ostensackeni, assembly GCA_032362435.1. Lineage (NCBI taxonomy): Eukaryota > Metazoa > Arthropoda > Insecta > Hymenoptera > Cynipidae > Melikaiella > Melikaiella ostensackeni. Next base: position 18,243,527 of record JAUMHM010000079.1, read on the forward strand.
TAACTTGTTTATAAATTTTCAATTTATTACAATTTTTTGTTACTAAATACCATCCTAATAATAAGCCATAACTATTTTAGCACGAAATAATTTTTGTCTACAACAAACTGATACACTGGATTATTTGTTTAAATAAATTTTTATAACAATAAAGTAAAATGTTGAATGAAGTTTTTATGTTGTTTAAATCTATTTTCAATAATTCTGATCAACATCGAAGTAATTTTTTCAGAGGTAAAAAATCATATTGTTGAAATGGCTAATTTTTCCCGCTGTGTTTGTTTATATATTATTGAACCGAAAAAGAAAATAATAAAATCGGCTTTGACAGTTATCTTAGAAATTTAATGCAGATCCTTTCTAAAGAAAGAACTTGTAAATCCGTTTAGAATTGCAAGCTGTAGACTATTTTGAACTGTAAATACCAGATCCGTCTCACTGTACGGTCACGGCTGGTACTTGGCGCTCAGACGCTGACTCCGTTATTTGCATTTTTTTCTCACAATTTATTAAAACGAACAAAAGTGAGCAACCCTATCTTCAAGTACACACCTTAAGCAACCCTTTTTGCGTGTGTAACGTTTCAATAAGTAGGGGAACCCTTAAGAGGCAGGAGACACTTCACCACAGTACTAGTCATTCGTTAACATTAATATTGCCGAATGAAGCTAACAAATAATATTTTGCAACACATGCTTTGAAAATGCAAGTTTTTACGCCAGTTTCGCGTGAAAAAATTGGCCTATTTGTGATCGATGACGTCAAACCAAAAGCACATGAAAAATTAAAATATCAAAATTGAAATATGTGTTTAATTAGTATTGTGGCGAATGTGTAAAAAATATTGGAAACTATTGTGTAGAGTGTCTACGCAGGAAGTTAATTTTTGTTTACATTGATTGTTCCTTTCTGGTATTATGGATTTCAGCGAAATTGAAAGAAATCGGGGTAATGGGATGTATGTGATTGGAGCACCGGTAAAAAAATATTAAGGAATTTTATTCGACTACTAAAAAGTTGAGATTGCCTGCATTGTAGAAAGAATTTTTAATTAAGTGCAGGATTCGAGGGATTTTTCGAAAAGAGAATATTGACATCAATAAGAAAGTGTGTTTTGTTTTCAACAACAACAGGAAATTGATAAAATGGAAAAAGAGTGAACTATTTTTCCAATGTTTCAGTTTTAATTTTTTAGTAACTAGGGTCAATACAATTTCCCCACCGATTATTAAATCTACAATAAACATAATTTTGCTATGTGCAAATTAACTTTCAAAGAATAGATAAATGGACCAAAGAATGTTTCATATTAATTTCTTTGTTTTTATTTGTAGGTCATAATTGAATTTAATTAATATAAGTTTCATTATTTATACCTGTAGTTTTCCAATAAGTAATTTCTGACGAAGAAGTCTAAATTGGCTTCGAAACATACTGGTTCCCTAGTAGTGTAAAAAAGACGTAGAAAGAATAAGGAAAGAGTGAGAGGTTGGTTTTGGTTGACTCTTTCCTATTTCTCCCTCTTTTTTCCTTTTGTTGTTCATTTGTTGTACATTTGTCTTCAATGAGCCGAAAAGGAGGTAGTTGAAAGTCTTTTTTTTATATGTGAGCGTTTTTTTAAAATGTTTTTGGTGCATGAAAAGGTTCATAAAAAAGTAGATTTCATTTCTATCTTGGTAAAAATGTCTGAAATTTGGTAAAACTTTTTGAAATCGCTTGAAGTATTTTATAATCTCTTGAAATATTTCAGAATCTCTCAGAATCCTTGAATTCCTATAATATCCTTAAAATCTTGTAGAATTCCTAAAAATATTTTGCAATCCCTTAAAATCTTTGAAATTGTTGAAAACCGTGTGAAATTCTTTGAAAACTCTTGAAATATTAAAATTTCCTAAAATGATTGAAACCTCGTGAAGCCATGTTATATTAACTTGATTTTTACCTTGCAAATGTTTTTTTTAACAACACACGCTTACACTAAATGAGATATACAGTTGAAAATTTGGAAAATTATATAAAGAGCACAAAAAAACGTTCGCATGGTCCTAAATTTTTAGAATTACAAAAAAATTCAAACTTTCAACACCATATCTCATTTTGTCATTTCGGGTAGACGTAAGCTGCTCCAAAAATGTCGGTAATGTAGAAATCGGTTAAGTTTGACATAGTTTTAAGATTTCTTGAATTCCTTGAAATATTTTTTAGTCCCTCGAAGTCTTTGAAATTATTTTAAATGTGAAATTCCTTGAAAACTCTTAAAATATTTTAGAATCCCTTCAAATCATTGAAATCCTTGGAAATCTTTAAAATCCCGTTAAAGCCGTTGAAATTTCTTGAAAATTGTTGACATTCTTTAAAAACCCTACAAATCTTTCAAACACTTTAAAATCCCTTGAAATCTTTTGAAATTTCGAAATTTCGTGTACACTGAAAAGTCGAGTGATGACCCCCACGTATTTTCAAATTTTATGCTACTTTTGTTATCGAACAATGAATTGTTTCCAGTGCACTTTTTGAATTAAACACACCACCCAGTCCTGGTGCGGTATCATTGGAGGAAACTGACAGGGAAACGGAAAATACATGTGATGGCGAAGAGGTTGTGAGACGACGTTCTAATGCTCGCAGTAGACCACAGAGTCATGCTTTATTAGGAAGTTTCGAAGAATCGGCGTTAAACGGCAGATTGGAACCAGTATCGACTGTCCATGGTTTCACTGCCGAATTAGGAGCAAGTGGCTCGTTTTGTCCAAAACACCGAAAACTTCCTGTGACTGTATTCTTCTATACGCTTGGAGATAATGATAAAGTCTCCACACCTTATCTTGTAAGTACCCGTAATTATTATTACGACCCATGAATATATATATATATATATATCAGGGACTAGGAGCGTGATGAAGAGTGAGCGG
>JAUMHM010000079.1:18283925-18297148 GCA_032362435.1 Melikaiella ostensackeni
TCAAGGCCTCCAGTTCACTTGACACGCTCCTGACGCAGAAAGAGACAAAATAACCTCCAACGAGAATTATTCTCTCTGATACTCTATTACACTATTCCCCACGGCGTTATCGGTCCATTTATATATGTCGATGGTTACGATTGACTGACGCGTGGAACTGCGTTGAAGAGACAGAGTGCGGACGGATGACGTCATTTATCGTCTGCACTCGTCTTTCCAACAGTTCCATGGGTCAGCTAATCCAAAGATATTATAAGCATAGATGCGGCACGGGGCGCTGGAGTATGGGAAAGATATATATAGATGCCGAGTTTTATGCTGCTAGGAGCTTCTGCCCTCTCATCGTATTACGATCCTTTGCGCTGATTTCCTTAAACTACTAGTAAGGCAGGAGCGTTCCGACTTCTGACCAGGGATGAGAACGTGTAATATATCATGTATATTACATGGTTTTCCAGGTTTTCTACATGAATATTACTACGTATAATACATCCCGATTTTTCTACATATTTATTTTACGTTTTATCACGTGACAAAAGAAGCGGGAATTATAAATTCAATATTTAGAATATATCCAACTGTCCTCAGAAGCAATCCATATTAAACATATATTTAAATATTTTTTACTATTTATCATTTTTATCGGCATTTTGTAAGCAATACATGTATACTGAAGTTTTCATTGCGGAATGTTTCCGTGAGCTTTGGAGCCATAGGAGCTTATCTTATATTGTGTAATGGATTAGGAGTACCTAATCTATATTTCGGTATCAGATTGTTTATTATATTATTTGTTATGATGGTCATAACAAACAGTTGACTCTTATATGAAATTTATAAGATTTTTCTGCATGCATAAAACGATTAAACGAAAAAGAGGTTATGTCATGTGTAGAAATAGGTCCACCATCTTGGTTATGTATTATACATGGGTTTATACAATTTTAGACGTATATTATGTAATTATGTTGTTTATGTATTATACGTAGAAAACCTCTAGTGACGCGTCACAACCCATCCCTGCTTCTAACAGCTTGAAACAAAAATAATGGAAGAATAGTGAATTGAAATTTATTTTTATGTGCCTGTGTCAATTGACATTAGGTAAATTTAAAATTTGAATACTTTGGTACCAAATTTCTGCTACATATATTTTTGAATCCTAAAATATTTTCTTATTTAGTTCAATTGACAATTTATATTTAATTTCTGTTGTGTTTGATTATTGAAATCCTATAATGTTATTTCGCATAATTTTATTATAACTTCGCTATAATTTTTATCTGGAAAGGTTCAATAAAAATTCATGTTTAATTTAATCATAAAGTTTAAGGTTTTCATTATTTTATTAACGTATTTTGTTCCGAATCACAGCAATTGTCTTGCCTGCATCTTTTCCAGTTAAAGTTAAATAACGAGTGAGGATTAATTTTCAATTACTATATAATTTTCCGTATACTACAATAATTGTGTATTTTTGGACTTTTTAAAAATTTATACTTTTTTTGTTACCAGGTATAAATTTTTTAACTTTATTAATTATCGGAGTTATTCTCTTTCCACCGCAGATGAAATGCTATGTTTATTTTATTCTGAGAAAAAAATGTTTAGTGGTCATTCCAGATAATTAATATAATTCTAATGGGTAAAAATGACCTCAAAATAAATTTTTTTTCCTTAATTTAAAAATTTTAGTATTTCTTTTTCGATCAAATCAAGTCATTTTATGGAGTGAAAAAAGAAAAAACTGAAAAAAACTGTTTTTGGATCTGAATTGATTAGTGGCGGAATTGGGGAAATTTAAATAGTCGTTGTACGAGTAGCCACTGTCAATTTAAATATATAACTTGTAAGAGTTCTAGTTTTGATTTTAAATTTTAATAGATAAAATTTAAGGATTAATGACCCAGGACATGCATGTACAGATTGAATCAGACAATTTTAATTAACAATTTTCTAATTTATTTGCACTTAAGTTTTTTATAACGACGAGGTCCAGTAACATAATTTGTACTCGATATAATACTTATCGTAGTTCAAACAATAATAGAATATAATCTTAATGAGTCGTAGGATTGACAAATAATAACTTTATTCGAATCTTTAATGTAATTTTAACAAGTCGTAATGTTCATTGCAGCTATCAGTCGTGAATAACTACGAACTCGTGTATCATCCTCACTAACTTCTCAAGTATAAATAACTAAATAACATACATAATGGTTAGTCTTATTATTGAGTATCATGGGAGTGCGGCAGCTTGAGTAGCGTACACCGCGAGAGAGGATTTACTTTCGGTCAGGGCAGCCTGGATGGAATACACCGGGAAGATCGGTTTAAACTCGGCAGCCTAAATAGTGTGCGCCGAGGATGGCTGGCAAGAAGACAGCTTGAATAGCGTTCATCTTTTTCCCAGGGTGGAAACTAATTCTATGCCTGAATGGCGAATTAGAATTTAGTTGGAGGATACATTTCAAATAAAATATAAATCAATACAAATCAATACAAATATCAATTTCAACAATATGAACCAATCGAATTTCGATATCTGGAGCCGGGATGGCGTACCCAGGGCGGTAGGTTCGGACTTGGCAGCCTAGATAGCGTTCACCAAGAGTGGTTGGCAAGAAGACAGCTTGGATAGCGTTCGTATTTTGCCCAGAATAGGAGATTGATTCTATGCCCAGTGATCCCAGATTTGAAACTAGTGATCCCAGATTTGAAACGAGATGCACTCGCACACAATTAAAGCTCTATGTCCATGTGGAAAGAGTAGGAGGCCGTAGCACATGACTGTGGTTGCGCGCGCAACCGACTTCTCCTCTTTTAAATCCGAAAACTCGAAGATGCACGATTGCCGATCTGATAGCTTCGGAAAACTTCGGCGGTCTTCTATTTGTATCTCGTTCCGCATTTGAAAGAAATTGGCGATTTTAATGTTTCGGGCGATTCTTAATTTCTGATATGCGTCGATTTTGAGGTTATGTTTTTTCAGGGATATAGAATATTGACGAGCGGATCGGTCCAGTCCGTGCCGTGCCCTCCACCACTGAAACCATTATGTGCGCTCAGTCAATGAGCTCTGTACAGCACAACAGGCATTACACTGTCTGCAAGTATCGAAAAAAATGTTAAACGCTCTGTTACACAAAGTAACTAACACTAATACCAAAGCACGATTTAGGAAAGATTAAAAAAAATTTAGAGATTTATGTTTTTGCTCTCTCATTAGGTAAAACTTGCAATTCTTATTTAATCCTAATGTCTTATTAGGTTGAATTTCATTCCTTGAAGGATTATCTAGAAATCTCTTTGGCACGTATCAATTTCAAAAAATTTATTTTACAATAATATTGTTTATAAAATTAACAAATGTACAATTTCTAAAACTATTTTTCAAATAAAAACGCACCAAAGAAATGTGTAGATAATCCTTCAATGAATAAAATGAGACTCAAAACATGAGAATTAAACAAGAATTGCAATACACTGTATGCAAGTATCAACGAAAATGTTTAACGCTCCAATAACTATCACACAAAATAACCAGCACCATCTGTCACGTAACTATGGTCTTGATAATTTAATTTCTTTAACTGATACAGATAAATAAAGACTTTATGCAGATTATTAGTCAGAAAAAAATTTTATAGAGCAAAACAGTATGTGACTGCCATTGAAAAATAGCTAATTAATTAATATTAATTAAGATTAAAAAAACCTAATCATCTTAGGGAAAATTCCCCCTATTATTATATTGCTTCCTTCTCAATTTCTTGCACCATAACTTAAACGAACGTAAAATTATTGAAAATTATAGAAAACACACTTTCAAGGAATAATTTATTTATTATATTTAACAATTTTCCTATTATATACGTGCTGGATGTAGGAAAAATTCAAATCAAAAGACCAGATTGCACAATTACAGATTGAAATTTTCTAAAAGCATCTCAACTTCTTTAAAATAAATTGATTAAAGGAATAACGAATGCCAGCCACCTTTCTTGTACAAATAATGAGAGATATAATCTTTATGTTGTAACAAAAAAAAGCTGATAAATAATTAGTTTTTCATTCCAAATTTTCACTTTATCACACTTACCCTTATCGACCCTATTTTCTATTAAAAATACGAATTTCTAACACAATACATGAATTTTCAACCAAGGAGATAATTTGTAACAAAGAAGATTAATTTTCTATTAAAATTATAAATATTTAATGAAAAAGACTAATTTTCAACAAAATACATTAGATTCCAAGTAAATAGTAAAATTTTGAATAAAAAAATACATTTTAAATCAAATTATAAGTTTTCTACAAAAAAATGAATTTTTAATAAAGTAGTGCAACTTGCAAGCAAGTATTTTCGACCAAAAATGTGAATTTTGACACATTACATAAAGTTTGAAGCAAGAGATGAATTCACAACTAAAAAAGATAGATTTCGAAGCAAAAATGCAATAGTGTAATTGTAATTAAGAAAAATTCTCCCATACGAACGAATTCACAAGAAAAATACATGAGTTTTCAAGCAAATGTTTTTCTTTCACATTCATGTAAAAAGATCTGGAAGGTACTATCTCGTACATTTTAAATTTGTTTCAAATGAATGGGGCCTACAGTAAAGGACGCTTTCATTTCAATAATTGTCTCACTATTCACTTTTATTCTTTTTAAAATGATTATTCACAAGTTTTTCTCAGTCATTTTTCAATTTCTTCGTTATAAAAAACCGTAATTTTATTATATTATTTGTCCTATAACATCATTTTTATCAATACTCAGAGAATCGTTGCATTGCTTGCATGTATAAAACTGAGTTATTCAAAATGAGAGAATTGTGTACCATTAAAAAACAAAAGGTTAGATTGCAGAATAGGGGCGTCACCCCTACTAAGGATGAAAAAAAAATTCGGCAACAAACTATTAGAATCTTCAATTGAACGATAAATCCGCTCGTCGCACAACTAGTGACCGCAAGAAAATATAGATTAGTGAGGTTATGTTATGATATTGATGCATGCGCGCTGGCCAGTTTGCATTCGGACGTAAATTACGTCAATTCGCGTAGAAAACTAGGTGCGTAATGTACGTGGTAATATACCCGTAGAAAACTACGTATATTACGTGGAGTATTATACGTTCTCTATCCTGCCCTCTACGGGTTCATCAGGTATTTCACGTTGTTACGCCACGAAGCAAGATTTATCAAAATGGCCATACGCTGGTGCATAAACATTGACACCAAATGCATGGAACTAAACTTTATTTTTTGAATATCTCCGTAAAAAATAATTTCTCATCATAAGTATATTCAGAAATTAGTTTTCGTTTTTCAAGAACCATTTTATGAAATGATAAAATCGATAATTGTTCCATTTGTCGATTTCATTATTTCATAAAATAGTCCTTGGAAAATAAAAACTAATTTCCAAATACACTTATGGTGAGAAATGATTTTCTACAAAGCTATTTAAAAATAAAGTTTCGTCCCAAGCATTTTTAAGCCATTGTTTATGCACCAGCGTATGGCTAGCTGAAATCTGAAATAATTCCTGAAATGCTCTTATGACAAGTTCAAGCCTCTGAATTCACGATAGATGTCTCGAAGATATAAAAATTAAATTGACCGTGGGAGACAGGATTCAATTTTTTATTTATTATCAACAATTCATAATAACATTACAATCTCAACATAATATTTTAATTTAATAAAGAAAATAGAGATAACAGGACTTTGATTTGAACTTCCCGCCAAAAGTCGAAGCGAATTTTCGTTAAAAACTCAAGCATTGTTAGAGATGGGACCTGACCGGCGTGACCGAGACAATGTCCGTCATGGCGGACATTGTCCGTCACTGACCGACAGTATGGTAATTCTGGACAAATTGATATTTTGAATAAATGAAAATATATTGAATGATTGTTTAGGCATCAAATAATATTTCATATCATTAGATTTACATTTCGCAAAAGGATATACGCCGTAAGGCGTAAGAAGTGAATTTTCACGATAAATGTGTGCAACGTAACCTCACAAGGGAAAGGCCTCCTCTGCGACATTGACTTTTTAATGAGCCTATCATCAATCGATAGTACGTCAAAAATAATTAGATAAGTGTCCTTGCTTCTTTGTGAGTGGGCCCTTGTTTAAGAATTATGAGCCTTTGAAAATCACGGTCGCCGCGGCTGCCAAAGGTCTACCGAGTCGCGCGCGGTTGCTTTCACCACGCGCCGCCGGTACAACGGTAGAGGGCCTGCCTAGCGACCACGCTGCCGCTGGTTCAAATCTTTTTGTCCACATTTTTTTAAAAATATTTTTTTTTAATTTTTCGCATTTCAGACATGTCAAATAATCATTTTTTGATGCTCCCCTGGCGATTAATTTTTTTTTCTCGAAAATTTAAAATTATTGGGGAATAAATATCATGCAGAAATGTTATACACATCTAAAGCAATGTGTTAAATTTTATAGTGTAAAAAGAGACATCTGCGATTGAATTTGGTAAAATTGAGTGTGCGTATTCATTCTGCCTTTTCTGAATCCGATTTCGGACCCATTATCACGATTCATGGAAGAGGGGAGAGTCGGGCTACCTGCCCCTTCGGCGATTCTCATGCATGATTTTTATTTCCCAATAATTCAGCTGTTAAAAAAAAGAGAAAATCAATCGCCGGGGAAGCATCTAAAAATGATTATTTGACATATTTATAATATGAAAAATAAAAAAAAATATTTTAAAAAATGTCGACAAAAAGATTTGACCCAGCGGCAGCGTGGTCGCTAGGAAGGCTCTTTACCGCTGCACCGGCGGCGCTTGGTGAAACCAACCGCGCACGACTCGGTGGACCTTTGGCAGCCGCGGCGACCGTGATTTTCAAAGACTCATAATTCTTAAACAAGGGCCCACTTACAAAGAAGCCAGGACATGTGTCTAATTATTTTTGACGTACTATCGATTGATGATAGTCTCATCAAAAAGTCAATGTCGCGGAGGAGGCTTTCCCCCTTGTCAGACCTTAGAAATAAGATGCGAAATATTGAAAGTACTATCTTTACTATCAGAGAAAAATGTAGCTTCTGGTTATTTGATATTCATCTTTCAAATAAATCATGCCTGTTTATTTACGTATGTGTATACATTGCCATTAATACTTTGAAAAATGAACATATTATTATTTTTTAACGAAAAATATGTTTTAAATTGAAGACAATTGAGGCACCGGATTACAGAACTGCCTCTGCGCTCGGACCGTCTCGGCCTAGTAGGCCGCTAGGAGGGGATGACGCCCTGAACGCGTTGATCGAGGGAAAAAATCAATTCATAACGCTATAATCAACTTGTCGTTTTTCTGTTAATAATTGACGAATCGAGTTGATTTTTGCGTAGAAACATCCCCTAGGCTTGTGCGCTTCTTACAAATCCAGTTGCTTGGTAAAATTGTTCATTTAACTTATTATTAACAATGAATAAACCAAACGCTAGAAAATTACAATATTAATTTAAAAATTGGCCAAAATGAGCAATGTCGGCTCATTCTTTATACATTTGGGAGTATCATATTAAAAATTCAGATCAATAGGTTGATATTTGCGCTATCAATTTGTACTTAATAGCTTTCTTATTTTATAGAACTTTGAATTCACAACGTAAAAACGAAGAGTTGAAAGGAACATCTAATAAAAAAGTGTATGTGTAAAAAGCAAATTTCGTTGTATAGAAATATTTATTTGATTTTAATACATTGTGAATAACTTCTTCTTCATTACTTCTTCGGTTTTGTACTCGTATTCATTACACTCAAATAATCATCAAAAAAAGACTTTCCTTTCTCACTGAGAAAATGCACTAGATTTTGCAAATCATTTTTCTTTTCCTGGGTGATACCAAAACTTTCGGGCACTGAGATTTTTTCCAAATCCTCAAAAGTTACAGATTTTTCAATAAAAAAAGTCTCTGGAGTTCCATCATAATCGTAGGAAACATTAATGGAGCCATTCCGAAAATAATCAATTTTCACTGCTTTACTTATTTTTAAGCCTTTTGGAACTACAAAACTTTTCTCAATTTTCGCTCGAAACCATGAATAATATAATTGTTTTTTTCGACCATCAGAAAAAAAAGGCTTTTAGAATTCTTTATGAGATCAATAGATTCGTTATCAGTCTCTATCGTCTCAACCATTTTTTTTTTCGCCCGTAGAGCCCAAAATTTCTGTCACATTGACAGTAAGAATGCCCCCTAACCGAATAGAGATGTTGAATTTCAAGTTGAAGTTTGGATGATGATAATAATAATAAGAAAACTACCATAATATAATTGCGATTCTGACCCCCCGCACGCATCTGAGAATAAGAAAATTTTATAAGGGCACGCGAGTTCCAATTCTTTCCTAATGACGTACAACAAAATACTGCTAACTGTATTTCCTCCCTTTTTGAAAAATCCTTCCATTAAAGGAAACATGTAGCTGCGCTCTGTTCCGTGAACATGGATATTGAAAATAAATAGCCAAATCAACCTCAAGTAAAATTGCGCAGAAACTGGTAATCTCGGTAACGGGAAGTTTTGTCCAATATCGAATTCTAAACACAAGTTATTTTCAGATGTTGACAACATTTGTTTTTTTAATTTCGCATGCTCTGAAACTTTTTTTTTGTATAATTTTGCAGGTTCCTCATTGATTCTACCACATTTTTCGTTCTTGAAACATTCATTACAAACATCAGAGCGCGGAGGGTCAAAACTGAAATTCACGAAATGATTAAAATACTTCGAATAAGTTGATTCTTTTAGTGGAATATCTCTGTTGCCACTTTCTTTTTTATAATATTCAAGAAACATCTCGTACAAAGATTCTAATGATAAACCTGGCTCTTTAAAATACGTTAACTTCAAATGTTCTCGTTGATAATGCGTCTCTGAGTGAGGAAGGCTTTCACAGTGTTCAAAAATTAATCGCGCTATATCGTCATTTAGCTTCGTGAAATTATGACCTCCACCACGTTTATCATCGAGCCCCTTTGCATTTTTTATTTTTTTATGAATCGTTTTGAATTTTCCTTTTTTAAAATTGAGAACTTCGCATAAAAAATTTCGGCAAGTTACAGAGTCAACATTTTCTTTATATTGTTAAGGAAAATGATACTCCCAGTGGATAACCGAACTTTTCACGTTATCATCCCTGACTGAATTTCTTTTTCTCTCACCATACTTGACCATACTATAAAGCATTGCATTTTGAGAGTTATAATTGCCAAGATCCCAAAATGTTTGGAACAATTTTTCTTCAGCTGAGACTTCAATGGTTTTCCAACATTCTTTGTTACAGCAGGATTTTATAGCTACAAAATTTTTAGATTCAATAATCTTCCCAGTTGACCTCGAAACATATTTTCTTCCCTATAGAAGAGGACATTTTTCAAGAATTTATAAATAATTTTTTTCTGATGATTGAAAAAGAAATTTTTCAGAAGATGTATTTTAAAAGACGTGAAGTCGAATTTTTTTCTCAACCAGAAGTCTCATTATTAAGCCTATCTTTAAAACAACATATTCTTATAGAAATTAATAATAATTTTAATAATTAAATTAAAATTAATAATAATTAAAATTATATATAATTAATAAATAATTAATTAATAATTACTCATAATTAAAATTAAATTAAAATTAAATAATGATTTTTTATAATTAATATATAATAATAATTATATATGTGTATAGAAGTCTCATTATTAAGCCTGTCTTAAAAAACATATTCTTATAGAAACTATTTACCTCATCTTTGCATTTTTTCGCGATGTTGCATTTCCAAGCTTCGGAATTTCTCGATCTTTTTCTCTCAATCAGAGTGGAATTTGAGACTCCATTTTATTTTATTTCATGCGGATAACACAACACTCAATTAACAAAATCGCGTTTTAGATCAAGATTAAATCTTCAAAAAAACCAAAGAATACTTTAGAATGATTCAAAACTGCTATTCTGTGCCACGGTCAAAAAACGACTGACTTATTATGTACCTTTGAGGAAAGTGTTGATTTCTTTACATTAGTTCTTTCAAGCTTTTGTTCACACTTCGTTCTAGGAAACACAAGATTCGCAGACTTTAGTGCATTTAAACCCTTCGTGTTTACGTTGCGAATTCAAAGTTCTATAAAATAAGAAAGCCTTTTAGCGGAAGTATCAACCTATTGATCTGAATTTTTAAAATGATACTCCAAAATGTATAAAGAATAAGCCGACATTGCTCATTTTGGCCAATTTTTAAATTAATATTGTAATTTTATAGCGTTTAGTTTACTCATTGTTAATAATAAGTTAAATGAACAATTTTACCAAACAACTGGACCTGTGAGAAGCGCACAAGTATAGGGAATGTTTCTACGCAAAAATCAACTCGATTCGTCAATTATTAACAGAAAAACGACAAATTGATTATAGCGTTGTGAATTGATTTTTTCCCTCGATCGACTTGTTCAGTGCGTCGTCCCTTTCTAGCGGCCTACTAGGCCAAGACGGCCCGAGCGCAGAGGCAGTTCTTCAATCCGGTGCCTCAATTAATGAAATAAAATAAAACTTATAATATAATATAAGAATAATATGAAATAAATAATAAAATAAAATAAAAGTAATAAAAAATATAAGTGTAGGTAGCGAGAATCGAACACGCAAACTTTGGGCTATGTAGTCGAAGCGCTACAGCCTGAGCTACCGGCGATTGAAAAAATGTTTTGCAAACGTATATATGGCTTGTGGGGATATTTCAAAGTCCATTTTCTCGAAAATGGCGAAAAATTGCGTACTAATTCTTTGGCTTAAAACTCAGGTAATGAGCTTCCATTACAAAACTTATGAATCAAAACGAGCGTACGAAAATATTTAGAACAGTAGAAAAATGTGCTTTATAATGACGGTTAGCGCATTTAATACCTTCATGCCATAGGCAATACTATGTAGACGTTACATTTTGGCGAGAAAGCGCGTGTAAACCTTTATAATACGGTGTTCCTCACAAGCCGTGATAGAGACAACAATCATTAAGGAGCACTGTGGGTTAATTAGAGTGCGTAAATATTTTCGATTCAGAAATGCAACAATATATCAACGTAGTATACATTAAAAGAAACAACTTCAACAGACAAGAGAATGAAGACGTCGCACATGCGGCAGAACCTGGCGAGCGTATCTTAGGATATTACTATACTTGTAAAACTGGAGCCAAAACACTCGGGTTCATGTGTGCTTGCGTGTCTAAATGGCCAGGACCGCCCCATTTTCTTGTCTTCATCGACTGATTTTGCCTTTTTTGTATAGGATGCTTGAACTGACTGCTTTATTGACTTGTTTACATTGCCAGGACTGCTACATGGTTTCACCCATTATTGCCAGGACAGCTCCATCATGTCGCCCTTATTAGGTGGACTGGTCTTGCCAGTGTCGTCAGTAATTATGCTGATCTTTGGTAGTCCAGAATGTCTTTTGCCTTGATTATTTAGAAAAATCTTGACATTGCCAGGGCAGTCCCATTATATTGCCCTTAGTGGTTGGACTAGTTTTTCCTTTGATAATTGGACTGATCTATAGTCCTGTATTCATTGACTGAACTACCTTCTAACTTCAATATTTTGAACAGTTTTTACATTGCCAGGTCTGCCCCATGGTTTCACCCATTATTGCCAGGACAGCGCCATTTTGTTGCTCTTATTAGCTGGACTGGTCTTGCCAGGGTTGCCAGAGCTGTCAGTGATTGTGCTTATCACATTTTATTGAAATATTTGAACCTGGTCTTGAAGTTTCCAGCGGCATATTAGATTCGCTTGTATTCATATTTCTCACGTCCAATCCCTCCTATCTCGTGTTACGTCATAAAAAACATAAACACTGACCCTTCTTAGCTTAGTTCCTCGTTTCACTTGAGATTGTATATCTCGCACAGGGAAGAGGAAAGAGTAGCCAATAAATAATATGAGAGAATTTATTTTGACACTTACAACCAGAACTTATTAGCAATTAGGAAATTAAATAAACAAGTAGCACAGAAAGCTGACGGAAGACGAGTAGGCCCTTCTAATCCTTGGCCAGTACCTTAAAATAAAGGAACTACTGTATAATGGCTCAAGGATTTAAGGAAATGTGTAATAAATAATTGAGTTATGACTTACCGGTTTATTGAATTGATTGAAGATTTCTCAAGAGAGTTCAATTCTAATAACCTTCCGTGTCTGTGCAGGTACGTGTGTGTAGGTACGTGGGTGTGTGGAGAAATTCTAGCTCAGTGACTTCGGAGTATCCGGGGTGTGGAGTTCGTTTTAATCCAGAGACCTTGTGATATTTCAAGTCCCAACTTGCACTTTATGTGATTAATACCTTGACACAAATAAGATCGCAATGATCAGAAGGATTCCAAAGAATGAAAATCCACGGTGCACAACACTTTCACGGTGCACAACACTTCCACGATGAGGGACACACGCAAAGACGGGGAAGGGAAACTCCGGTCAAGGGCACTGAACTCGACACTGGGCGGACCGAATTGAAGAAGACGTTGTAACTATGAAAACTGACTGACCCATGCCGGTTCCTTAGATTTTTATAAGGCCTTCCTATAAGGCCTTTTCCAATACTGCTTATGTTCATACAAGCGTGACATTCCTGCAACGCTGACGCCACAGGTGACCTCAAATCCCCTACTCTTAGCTTCCATTCGTTCTTCCATTACTATTATATATATAGATGTACTCTACGGCTTACTACCTTCCTACTATACCTTATAGCTATATGCTGCAGAGTGCAGTGTTCGTTCTATGTTTACTAATTATTTACGATAATAATTTGTGACAGGGTGAATGCTCCTTCCCTGTCACTTTGAAAATTTTGTTCATACATAATCATAATAATTGAACCAAGAGCGGAAGTCATACCTCGATCCAGGAGCACTTTCTTTAGTAGTGAAGAGATTTGTTATTTACCCGTTTAATGTTTGTTTTCATGTTGTTGCCTGTCATGACGATTTTGAGGTTAACGGCAACAACACAGATACAGGATCACGGATTGACGAGATTTGACCAGGCCTGCGTATTCTTAGCCTTAAGGCCGTATTTGAGGATTGCCGCGGTTCCGTCATTACAAACGTACCCTGGTCCATGGATCGACGAATGACACAGGCCGTCGCTTAGTGCCGCCATCTTCTTCTGGTCCCTGAGCGCCATA
>JAUMHM010000079.1:18297248-18314398 GCA_032362435.1 Melikaiella ostensackeni
TCTCCGTTTGGACTCAGTTTTACATTTAGGATTTGCCCATGATTTCGAAGGCCCATAAGTTCAAACTGCACGGCTACGGTAACAAAATGGCGAAACTGTGCGGTTGCGTGACTTAGGACGAAGCAGGGAGCTAGAGTGGCTCTGGCTAGACCATGTATTCATTGGATCATGTTTTTTTCTTACAGAGTTGTTTTACGAGTACGACCTCTTGACATTTTCCCATAGAAATATACTGCAGAAAAATATCGAAATTTTCAAATTTGAGGAGAAAGGGTCTTGAAGTAAGTAATTTTCCATCGTCAGCATCGTCAACATAATAATTTTTGAAACTTATATCCTTATAGGAAATTCTATATGATGTTTTTCTCATTAAATTGATTAAAAATATCTTTTAGAAAGATTATTCAGTATAGACAATTTTTACCATTAAATATTTCTTATTGTTAATATCAAAAATTATAAACAAATTTATAACAAATAATCATAATATGTTAACAGTTACTATTTATATAAACATTATTGTTGTTTATCTCTTTAAAAAAATTAATATATGTTTTAAAGATATTGCTTAAAATAGACATTGTAACCATTCAATATTTATTATTATTAATAACAAAAATTGTGAACAAGTTTCAAAATTAGTCACTTTCACTCAAGAAAAAATTATTTTCTCAACTAAAACATGTTCCAGATAACTGAATAGTAATATTTGAATAACAAATAAAGACCATACGTTAATAATTACTACTGTTATGAAGGTCGAATTCATTTCAAATCATGCATATTTCAATGAAGATCCTCTTTTTATATTGGTTGTAAGTATACATAACTAAAATATTAATTCTGAAATGTTTGGAATAATTTTATTTACCTATATTATTTATATCTAATTAATTATATTTGTTATATGTTTTAATTGTTCATAGGATGCGAACTCTACTGAGGACCAAATAAAAGCATCAGGAGATTCGACTCGTCCTATCATTATTATCAAAGGTACGAGTATGTATCAGGAATACCATGTATCAGGAATCATGTTCGTGACTTATAAATTCTCCTTGAATTCTTATGAATTTTATCAGATTTGTATTTACCAATTCTATTCACTCCCATTTATTTAAATTCAATGGAATTTTTTGGATTTAAAAATTTTTGTTCCACTCAATTAAATTATTTTAAATTCACCTTGAATTCTTCTAAATTGACTTCAATTTTATTGAAATAAATGGAAAATTTCGTATTTTATGCATTTTTTTCAATTTATTTGACGAGACGACACAATAACGAATTCGAGTTTTCTAAAAGCACCTCAGTTTCTTTGAAAATAATTGATTAAAGCAATAACTAATGCCAGCCACATTTTTTCCACAGATAATAAGAGATATAATATTTATGTTATAACGAAAACACTTAATAACTAATTTGTTTCTCATTTCAAATTTTCTCTTTATCACGCTAACCCCGTTCTCACACTTATCCCTATCGACCCTACTGAATAATTTTGAACATGTCTTTAATGCTGTCATTTTTCTGTTGCAGAGACACGTTGAGTATGGAGGGTATATTTTTAAAGTAGCGTTTAATAAAATGCTCACGTTGAAGCCGAAAGCCGCCACAAGAGTAATGAAACAAACAGCCCTGGCAATAGTAGGGAGGGAGTATTTGAAGGCACACACAGTGTGCGGATTGAAGTCCAGTCGGACAATGAACATACCAGATTCAGCGGCTACGCCACCTGGACCTGCGATCGACCCGAACAAAATTCTCACACTTGAAGATTTGTGACAAGTTTAATTTATTAAAAGAATAAAATTATTTTAATTATTATAAACTCTGTTTTAATAATACAATTTTTCTTTTGTTACAGCTTTTATAAACTTTTGGTGCGGGAAGAAGGGCATTCCCGATCCCGAAAAATGCACAATTATAAATTGGGTGTGAAATATCACTTGTCAAAATACATTCATGGCCTCCGAAGTATGGACAAGAGCACAAAGGAAAAAAGCCCGAAAACAAGAAAACCGAAAAGTAAGTGACGTGCAATTTTTTAGTGTTGAAAAATTCTTATTTTATTTTAATTTTTTTTTACACTAAGAAATTTATATTTAGATTTTTACGACATATTTATTTTGTTACAAGGGCTATAATAAAGGATGCAGTTTTTGATGATTTGGGAAACGCAGATGAGCAAGAAGAAAGCAAAGAGGAAAACGAAGAGGCCACCCAAGAAAAATGAGGAAATTCGAATTTTATTTAATTGATTGTTTTTCTTTTTAAATTAATTAATTAATTAATTTTTTCAATTCACTTAAATTCTGTTGAATTTCGTTCACTCCCATTTTATTAAATTCGATGGAAATTTTTTTATTTATTAAAATTTTCTTCATCTCACTCAAATTCTTGGGAATTTCATCAGTCTCTTGAATATCCTTGAAATCTTCTAAATTCTTATAAAATCATCCTGAATTCTCTGAAACTCCCTTGAAAGCCACTGAATTCAATGGACCTTTTTTGGATTTTCATTGTTTTATTTATTACACCCTGAAGACTTTTGAATTCTTCTTGAATTCTTATGAACTTTATCAGATTCGTATTCACTAATAATATTCATTCACTCCCATTTATCTAAATTCAATGGAATTTTTTAGATTTCAAAAATGTTGTTACACTCACTTGAATTATTTTAAATTCATATTGAATTCGTATTTTATTTAATAATATAAATAATTATGACATAATTATAACATAATATAAATAATTATGACAAATTCCATGCTTTCTGGAAATATTACTTAATGTTGATACTAATAATAACAAATAACTAATAATATCATAATGTTATACTATAACCTCACACCTCTCACAGAGAATCAGAAAAGTACCATTAAACTCCTTGCACTTCACATTTACCACAAAATGAGTATCATAAAATTTACAGATTTTCAAACTTTTATCAGCTTTTATATGCCTTCATTTGATTTGTGATGTAAAAACTGAGAATAAAATATGCCTTTATAACCATTATAGTGATCGACGGTACTTGCACTCACATTTTCAGTAAAATCTTTATCTTACAAAGCATACGGATCAAAATTTTCGATTTTTTTTCAATTTTTTATGTATCGGGTCTTTATATTTCCCAACAACTTTACGAAATACTCACTCTGAAACTCCAAAAAACACAAACAATTATAAAAAAAACTCCAACAACACGTGCAAACTATAGGGGCGTACGGGCAATGTTATTCCCCCAAAATTCGGTGACAGCGCGTGACATCACAACTGAGAATACCCTATACCGGCTGAACGTGCTTCTACTAACGTACGACGTATGTTTGCTACTGTAGTGGGAGCCTGAAGCCACAGTGGAGGCGCAAGTATTTCATTCAGACCATCATCACGTTTCACTGAGAGCGTCACCATTTCACCAGTGATTCTTCTTTTTTATTTTCCTCCAAAACGCACAGTGGGCCAAGAGATCTGGTTCCGTGGAAAAAGTCCAATTTTCGAACTTTAAAATTTGTTATAGAGAATTAGGTAATTGTAATCAGTGATAATTGACGTATATTTTTCGTAAATTATTATTTGATAATTAACGAAATCCTGCTCCGCTTACAATTACTCAAAAGATAAAAATATTCTTTAATTTATGTGCTTTTCATTTAAATATTTCATATATTTATAAATCCGTTATTAATTTTTAAATGGTTGTTTTTCTTAGTTATCCTCAAACAAATAGAAGTAAAAAAAAGCGTTAATGAAATTAAAACTAGCTGTTGAATTCTATTTTGGGTGTTTCCACATGAGCACTTTGCTACCTCGTTGATTAATTGGCAAATATATTTGCTTCCTCATAGAGTACGCATTAATGATTTTTCATGTCTCCAATCAAGGAGTTTTTCTATTCTTGCATCAACCTTGAATTATGTTAATGAAAAACGTTTTTACTGTAAGACAAAGATTTTTCAAATATTCTAAATGATCATAAGTTCCTAAGTCGCCAATAAAATTTATTAATATTATAGGTCAACCGACTTGTCTAGAGTCAATGAATCTTTTCTATTCTTGCATCAACTTTTAATTGTCAAGCAATGTTTCTTCTACACCACATTCTTTGAAAACCCACTCATGACTGACTTTGACCATTAGCGTTTTACCGCATATATTCCAAAGGAAGTGCTTGCCAATCGCGTTCCCTTTAATCCCATTCTTTCCTTGATACGTCCAGGTCTCGCTATCATACAGCACAGTGGACACAAGCACAAAATTATATATTGAAATTTGAGCTTTATTCGTTATATTTTTACTTCTAGTAATAGCTTGTACACTGCCGATAATTTTCCTACCCTCATTTATACGTCTGAATATTTCTGCATCTATCTTTCCGTTAGCAGTAAATAAACTTCCAAAATACACGAACTCATAAACTTGTTCTATCCTCTCTTTGTTTAAGGCAATGTTGCATGCTGTTTACTCACCCCTCCTTTCAAACACGATAATTTTTGTTTCATTTCATTCTGCTGTAACAATCTTATCCTCTGCAAACGCCATTCCACGTACTTTCATTGTCCCGAGATTAACACCTTCTTCGTCTAATAGAGCTATTCTTAGACATTTGTCCATGTAAACATTAAGTAACCCTCGCGAATATAAATTAATGCATTTTCGCCACTGAAAGTCATTACAGTACTTCAATATCTATTTTAAATCAGAAGTTAGGAGTTTGAAATTACTGATACGAATTCAAACATCAAGTCGGATCTTAAAATTATAAAATCGGGTCATTCAACGAAACCTACACAGCCTAGTAAAAATTCAGCCCACTATCTGTCTCGCCACGAGCCTCTGAAAAGTCCCATTTAGACAAAATTTCAGGCAAATATCCAAGCTTGTTTCAATCTATCTCTTTTCCGCAGTTACGTTTTAATACTTCTCTATTACCAATTTTTACCGCAACTTTTTTATTTCATTTTATTTTATTTATTGAAAAAACTTCCCAACAGTCGAGGCTAATTACAGGGTATAAAGCTTAATTGTAGTAATACAATGCATTGATATGTACCTTCAGTTTAATTATAATACGCTGATGAACAATCGCTCTTCGCACATTCATACTCTATGAGATTAAAAAATTTTTGGCTTCTGTTTTGAAGACTGAGTATGAGACCGTAAATATATCTATGTTAGAATTGCTCGCTGTATAAAGAACAAAATCATTCATGATAGTATACATTCAGAAAATCGGTGAATTTCTAATCAAGTTATCATTTGTTGTTGAAATACAAATTACTTCTCTTCATCTAGATTTGAATGCTGGTGTTCGAAATAGGTGTTGATTTTTTTCTAAGAGATATTGACAATCTACAAAATTTCTCATAATCTTGTACAAAAATAATGGTAGCACGTAATTGTAACGTTCTTCTAGCGTGAAAAGATTCATTTTTTTACATAATTGTAGATAATATCTGCCTTTTGGTAGGTAGTAACCTTCCTTTTTGAAGAACAAAAGTTTAAGAAATCTTTTTCGAATTTTTTTAAGTGCATTTAGGTGATTCCTTTGATTCGGTTCCCATATGATCGCGCCATATTCCAATTTTGATCCGACGAGAGTGATAAACAATGTGACCATTGTATTCTTGTTCTTAAGAATTTTGCAAGACCTGGTTATAAAACCTAACGTTTTCGATATCGAATTAATAGTAGCATTAATATGTGGATCGTATTTTAGATCAAAGCTAATCAGAATACCTAAGTCATTTATGGTGACTACTTTTGTCAACTTGGTATTTCCCAGTCGGTATTCAAATTCGATAATATTCTCTAAAAGTGAGAATGTTGTGACTTTACATTTTTCATGGTTAATAGGGAGCTCGTTGTCTAAACACCATTTGCAAAATTTATTAAATTTCTCATGCAATTTTATACAATATCTAATAGTTGACATTTTTGAAAAATTTTGAACTTATTTGTAATATTTTCTGAGTGTGTTTAAAATGAATGTAAATTGTATGTATAGGCTAAGGGATTCCACTGCCGGTCTTAACATTTTCCTATTCCCTTAGTCCGCAGCCTTGAGCTCAGCAGATGAATCAGGAGAGTTTTTTAAAACAATTTTATTTGGCCTGTTCGCCTTTTTAGGACGTAACAAATTATTAAATTTTGAACACTTTTTTCTTTATTCTTTCCATATAGGGGAAAGGT
This sequence comes from Melikaiella ostensackeni, assembly GCA_032362435.1. Classification (NCBI taxonomy): domain Eukaryota; kingdom Metazoa; phylum Arthropoda; class Insecta; order Hymenoptera; family Cynipidae; genus Melikaiella; species Melikaiella ostensackeni. The sequence continues at coordinate 18,303,450 of JAUMHM010000079.1, forward strand.
GTCCACAGGGAGTCAGAAAAATTTAAACTCGTATAGATGTTCATTTTAAAACTAACCTGAAAAGTTTGAGACATGCAAATGAAGTTTAATCCTTTAGGTATTTAAAACTGGGAAGATATAACATTTTTATGTAAGGATTTGAGAAAAAATGAACAATTCATAAGACCATGCCATTTAATTCCCTGCGTACCCTAGAGTGTACACAATCAGTTACCCGTTGCATTCGATGAATTAAGCGCTTCTAATAGGTTTAGTCATTGATATATTCATTTACTTGGTTCATCTTCTACGAAAAATTTCGTTGAACTTAAACTATTTGATATTTACTGAGAAATATGAAATAGTAAACTAACTTATAAATGCACGTTATGTACCTGCTGAACATTGCTTTTGTAACATACGTAATAAATTTTACTGTTACCAACTCAAAAAAGTAAGGTTACTATTTACATCACAGTACGCGCGATACATTCGTGCCGACCTACCAACCGTCAGAATGTCAGAATTTGAAATTCCCTCATGCATTTTGACAACATTAACCTCAAAATTTTTTGAAATTATCTCATCGACTCTCTGTGTACCCTGAAACTTCGTTTATCAAATACGGGTTTATTATTTTAAATCCAGGAAGAAAACTCTTGTTTGCCACAAATGGCATGATAATAATGTTTCCAGATTGTAAGTATAGTACTGAAAAAACTTTCAATGGTCCTGTTTTTCTTAAGTATTAGTTAAAAGTGCAGAGAAAAATCAGTGCGAGGTGTCAAAGACACATTTCATTTAAATAAACTTTAAATACGAAAATCACAACAATATAACTTTTCCAAAAGACGTCAATATAACAGAGTAATAGATATTTAGTGATTATGAAACATTTTATTGAATAATTTGTTGGATATTCCTTTTGAATATCTGTGTACGCCGAACATCTGTGGACAGCTTTCCTCTATACCTTTGTAGGTTTTTACATATCCAAATCCTCCTCTTCCACAGGAGATCAACAGACATTAACTTTTCAACTAAAGGCCACTTTCCCCAATAACCCTGAATACCCCACTCTCAATAAGCCTTCAGGTAATGCCTGATGTACTCAATTCTGTAGCCAGTTACCGACAGACGAGTGTGAATGTAGACATTCGACAGCATCAAGTGCCACACCCATCCTCGGTATCAAACCTCTCACTCGACGGTAGTTAAAGGCAGCAAAACACAACTAATTGAGAAACATGAATAGTCAGCCATCCGAGCGCTAACCACGCCCGTACATGTTTGGCGTTCGAGATCTCGACGAGTCGAGAATTACCATCCAGCTATTGCCGTCGGTCATTTTGAACACTTTTGAGATTTAAATTAAAAATGATTTAATTTAAAATACTTTCAGTTGAAATTACTCAATTCTAAACACTTTCGGTTTAAAATTGTGTAATTTCAAACGCTTCCAATTCCATATTATTAAATTTTAAATGTACTTGAGTTTCTGAATGTTCAACTGAACGAATTTTTTATTGACTGCTTTGCAAACTAGAAACAATGTTAAAATATTAGTTCATACAATTATAGAAGAAACTTTTATCTAATGCACATTTCTACTTGTACTTTAATTTAATTTGAATTAAATTTGAAATAATTTGTACTATAATTTAAGTGTTCATAACGTCAGGAAATTTAAAATTATTAATTTTTTAATAATTAAATTTAAAAATCATTGATTCAGAACGTTATCGACTTGAAAATGTTCATCTATTAGGGCTTGAAATTTCCAAAAATGTTTTAAGACTTTGAATGAAATTGTCTACTTATTAAGCTTCAATGGCAAATTATTCAGTTGAAACTAAGTACAAAACTAATGAGAAAAATTGGAAAAAGTCGATTAGTCGCATTTTTCCAAAAAAGTCGAAAAAGTCGTACGATCCAAGCACTGATTCTGAATCTGCAACCAACATGCATGCTGTCCCTGTTCTACTGTATTCATTTGGAGTGGTTCGTTCGAACATATACTGGAACTTCATGTTCTGGACAATTGTCTATGTTGCGCACTCAAGGTCTGACATAGTTCTCCTTGACTCCGAGAAAAGAACTATGTTCGTTATCGAATTCTCGGCACCAACTGACATCAATAACACAGACAAGAAGAGAGAAAAGGAAAAGTGACATTAATAAAGATCTCATAAGGAAGTCGTGGCGGTTGTACCCAGAGCTTTCTGTTAAGCTTGTCGTGCTAATAAGCGCTGCTCTCGGGGGTACCACGCCTTCAGTGGATCCCGCGTGTCAGCAACATGCTGAGCCACTTGCGGGGAGATTGCAGAAGGCGGTCATGCTTGGGTCACTCCGTGTCCTCAATACGCTCGAAGTATTTGCCGGCTCGCCGTATTGACTCAACACCTATTTTACAGCCGTGGGACGTGCTAACAACTGAAAATGTACCACGAATTTGCCGGGAGCGGGTTTAATGTTTTGGAATCGCATCCCCTCCCGGCGAAATCCCGTCGTTATATGTAAAAAAAAATTTCAATATATATTTAATATATAATGTACCTTCACACAAATGTCTTCCCTTCCTCGTACAACAGTGACATCTACCGGAGGATACCCTGTCGCATCAGTCCCATGATGTTCCATAACTGCCCTCATACTGTTTTTAAAGAGCTCGAACAGCATATGATGCAAATGGCTTGGTACGTAAACTATTCTTATTTCATTTCCACCTTCTAGATCTGTAAGAAGAAAAACTATGAAGACAACATTCATGGCTCATATGTTATTTTAAAATCAAATTTCTAGAATCGTAGTGAATTGTCTAAAACATGAAAAATAGTGAATAATATTATCCTTATTAGATAAGAAAAATAAATGAGATATAGAGTAAGTTTTACAACCAGCGTAGATGCTTTCATGCGGATGTTATTACTTACAAAATTAAATTAGTAATCAACATTTTAAAACTCACCATTATGCTGCCTAACTATTAACTCAGGACTAGCCAGATAGTATCTATCGCATAGAAATCGTGCGTTCTCGTAAGCATCTTTTACGACACCAATAACGTCACATAATGGATCTATGCAACCCACGTGTCTGTTGTGGCCGTTTAGTTCTCCGCCGAAAAGTAACGCTGTAATAAAAATCAAAAGTCAATTGCAGATATAATTAAATAATAAGTCAATTTTATTCTTATGTCTATGAAATTCGAAACATAACTTTTTTTACTCTTATAACGTTTGAAGGGTGTCAAACCATAACAGCCTATCTCAAAAAATCAAAATTGTTGAGAAGAGACAAAAACACTCAAAAATCAGATTATTATTTAGAAGAACAACAAAAAGCTGCTCCTAAGTTATCGGGGAGCTGGATTAAACTATGAAAAGATTGATTCGAAAAAGTAACTCAAAATCGAGGTACACTAGGTCAAATTTAGGTTTTGGTCTAAACCAGCTACTTCAAACTACATGAATTTCGTAGTTTTGTAGCTCTGGGCTACTGAAATAATTTTTCATGTTCATGTAATCAAGACCGTTGATGGAAAAAGTGCTCATACGCCAAACAGCTATTTTGAGCAAATCATTTTTAAAGATTTTATTTGAATACAACTTATCGAAAAGTAGTGCAATCTAAATATTTCTTTTTTTTTTAAGTTGTGGCAACACGTCCGCTACATGTTTCAAAAAAGTACGGTGTAAAATCAAAAAAGTCAAATATGATTATTAATTAAACCCAAAAGTTTTTTAACATTCTTGAAATAAAAAATTGAATTGAAGACCGACGTCTATTGTTTGGCTCTGCGCTGAATGACTCTACGGCTGCGAATTTTCAAGGTCGCGCGGACGAGCAACAACTATTAGTTATTGTAAACATTAGAAAACCAATATGTCTTTGTTAAATTATACATAAAAGACAATACTGCATCGATTTAGAGCATTTATGGAAGAAGGGCATGTAAACCTATAAGCCCTTTTTCCATCAACGGCCTCAATCTTCAATAATATCAATGAGTGCATCCCTTGAAATAAGAAAACGCCAATAGATTATAATTTTATTTCATTAGTGATTTTTTTCAAGAATTTAGAAGAATTTTCGTTTCTTCAGATTAAAGTTTTGAACCAATTTTATCTCATTAGTGAGTGCTGTTTCAAAAATTTAATGTTTTATTTATTAGTTTAGAAGCGCTAGATTCATGAAATAATTTTTTCGGACTTCCAATTTATGTTAACAAACCGTTTTACTGTGTTATATGGGGCAAACTTCGCCACGTGTACACGCCTAAAGATTTTTTGTCTCGATTCTTGTTAAAATTCTAGTAGATTATAGTCTTAGTGTACCTCTTTTAATCCCCCGAAGAAAACAGCTCTAGTATGAGGGGTTGTTAATATACAGGGGCGCGAATTATTGACATTTTACCACGCGCGCCGGTTCTCAATTACTCATAACTTTGACTAAAGTTGGTCGATTCAACTTTTATATTAGTCGTTTGGAAACGTTTTTTTTTAAGCTTTACGATAAAAATAATTATTTTGAAGAAAAAAATTAATTCACCCCTATTATTCAATATTTTAAAGTTTTTTTTTCAAAATTCGGTCAAAATTCAGCAGAGTAATTAAGCACACCACAGGTCCTAATGGGTTCTCAAAAACATTATTACAGTATTATTATAGTTATTGTACATTTCTACAACATTTTTTTTATATTTTATCATTCGGATAAGTCATTGGCGCGGCAGCCCGACGCTATAATCATTTTACTGTCCCATTAGCGATTTTCGCCCCACTTTCTATCCCAGATGATTTTGAAGGGAAAAGGTCAAGCTTTCTTTTCGGATAATTTGAAATCATTATTTTTATCGTGAAGCTCATGAAAAAACGTTCCCCAACCACTACTATGAACGTTTAATCGAATAACTTTGGATAAAGTTATGAATAACTAAATACTGGCACGCGTAGTAAAACGTCGAAAATTCAAGTTCCTGTGTATTGACAACCCGTCAGACTAGAGGTGTCTTTTTTGGGGGATTAAAAGAGGTCCACTAGGACTACAATCCAGTGGAACTTCAACAAGATTCGAGACAAAAAATATTTAAGCGGGTACACTTGGCGAATTTCGCCCCACGTGTATCTCGAATTTGAAGAATTTTTGAGCCAATGAAAACGGTTTGGTAAACGATGGCGTTTAGGCTGTTATGATTTGATAGCCTCCATTCCAGAAAATCTTTCGCTCTAATGTAACATCTTACAGAAACTTCTTATTCTATTCATATTGCAGCTTTATGGACCTACTGTGTTGATTTATAAGCATCCGAATGGATACCCTAGACATAAAAAATCTGTCTAGAAAGTATTGAATACTGTTCTCTGTTTGTAGGTCCACGTCGTGAGATTCCTTCAACTCCAACACTCCCCGAGCCATTGTTTCCACAACATCAGTGTGTCTATTTCTGATTTTGATCAAAGCCTGGCAGAATCTGGAAAAGTTGTTGAATATTTAGAATCGGAGTTTCTACACATATTTATCCATCTGTTGAAACTGTAAAGAGTATTATGCTTAGAGTCACAGTCGACCGTAACTTAACCTATCGAAAAGTCAGAAATTAACTGTGAATAAAGTAGTCAATTAACAAGACCGCAATGCTAGTTTACATCGTATTGTAATTTAACTTGAATGAACCGTCTCATAAAATTGTAACTGCGTATTGCAGGGGACAAATATTTTCCATCGTAATACCATGTAAAATGACACCAAATTTGTTTACAGTGTATAGTATCCAGAAAAAGACATTAATTTGTTTCACGGTTTCGTAGGCGAAAGCTAAATGCCCGATTATTTTTCGATTTGCATAAATTATTTTCCGGTCATTGTTTAAAAATTCAATACCAATCAATGCCGAATGTACATTATTCGCGACTTTACGCGTGATATGATTCGTTCAATTCAAATTCAACAATCAGGCTTGCCACTAGCCGAAGTATGGAGAAAAAAATTTCTAACCGTCGGCATATTTAAAGATCAACCCATATCACTCAAAAAGTACCCTTAATCAAAAATTTTAAAAATGTCATAAAACTAACCAAGCCATAATTAAGGGCTCATTTGGGGCTCTTGAAGACACAAAACCTCAAAAATCCACCCCTATTATTCCAAAACGACCCCTGAGCAGAAATTAAAGATTCATTACCTGAAAAAGTACATGAGAAGTGTTGACTACTGTTTAACTGTACGAATCACTCAAAATATAATGAAAAATAAAATATAATATAAAAAATATAAATATAAAATAATATAAAATATCATATAAATATAAAATATATAACCATTCTATCGAATGGTTATATCAATAATATTTTTGAATTTTTTTCAAGATCGACCCATTTTTTTGTCCCTGAATGAAGATTAGCATTTTTGCTTTTGAAGTCTTGTAGCACAAAATGTCGTTTTTTTTTGTTTTCGTGAAATTAAATGAAGAGTAATGCGATGTATTGACGGGGCTCGATACCACTGCACAATGGGCCAGATCTGGAATTTACTGTTCAAAATCGGCTGCAGGTCGTACTTCTTAACCGATATTGATGTTTTTCCATAGAAATGTTCAGCATTAAATTCTTAAGATAACTATGAATTGCGATTTTTTGATTTTTTTCAGTACAACAATTTATAAACAAATATAGTGACGAAATTGGCCACTTCAGCTTTATGAATTTTTATCTTAAGTGAGAATACTGAAATAAACTCACGATTGGCCACAATTATCGCAACTGTACTCATAGAAAAGAAATAATTCTATTAATATTTAACCTAACTTTTATAAATAAAAATGGAAAATCGGCCTCGAGGGATCGATGCAGAATTTTATTCAGAGTATTCCAAAAAAGAACTTTTAAATCGCTCAAAAACTGTCATCTGTGACTTAATTTGTCCACGAAAATCCATTCCTAGACCACTGTGCAGTGAAGTGTAGCAACGATTGGTATTTATAATGATTGTTATAAGGGGCATTATTCACGAAGTGCTACCACCTGAAAATCGACAGTATTCATATCATGTCCTTTATACATATTGTGGTACTATTAGTCCTAAGATCATGGCATAATTTTTAAGGCCTTAGACCAACATTTAAATCGATTTCCCTGCCGTTCAAACGGCACTGGAACGGCACTGCCAGGAGCCGTTTCAGTGCTGTTCGTTTCACGCTACCTGCGCCAAAAGTTTTCTATACCTGAGATCTCCTCACAGTGTCCCTTTAAATTTTTATTCAAAACCACCACTTCATAAGCCTGCAACGCCCCCTGAAAAATAAGCGTTGTATAGCCCCTTACCGAATGGTGACAGCTCGTGTCACCTAATTAGTTCCAAAAGCGCCACAATGACACGTGAATAATTCCACAAATGACCACTGAATAACGCACAATCTTTTCTGTAACCCTACTGTTGGGAAAAATAATGGCACCAGATGGCACACAAACTCGGACCGAACCACATTTCAAATTTTGCGCCATACGAGACTACCAATCATAGCCCAAGCAGATGACCGCCATCTTAGTCGTATGTACGGCGTTTGCGCACCATTTCGGCAAGGGGCTACACAACGCTCATTTTTCAGACGGCCCTGCAAGCACATAAAATGCTGATTTCTATTAGAAGGCTATTCTGACCAAATGCACCTAGTATGTGAGGTCTTTACAAAGGTGCGTTAGTAGCGTATACTAGCGTTAGTGAAAACATACAAGTATTAATTTATATTAATATAATATAATAAATTATTATATGTATTAAGATGATATAATAATAATTATTATTTAAAACGGACTATTTTTCAAATTAAAAATAGGTATATCGTAGAATAGAACTGGAAGTTCTCTTACACGGAAAAAATAGGTTTTTTAAAGTTTATAGAACTAATTCAAGAGCCGCGGATATATAAGCTTTAGCTGAACGGAGTTTTATATAATTTCCGAAACATTCCAGATAAAATCTAGAATTTTTGAGGCGTAATTTTTTTAAAAATCCGTAACTTTTGAATTGAGTTTAAATTAAAAAAGTTCAATAATTATTCTGGAAGAATTCAATAGAAAAACTTCAAAGATTCGTAGGAATTGAATTGGAAATATAGATTATTTGTGAAGCACTTCGTTGAATGCAAAAAAAGTTTTCTGAATTACTAATAATAATCTGCAAGTGTACGCAGTAAATATATTCTACTCGCATCTAATACATTCCATTCGCAGCAAGAAGTTGTCTTGCAGATATGCTTTTGTTTTTTATTCCTATATTTTTGAAGTTTGATTCGTTTTACTATTCAAAGTTAAGAATTACACAATTGTAAAGCATATTCAATTGATAATTAAATTCTTTGGGATCAATTTTAATTCTACGAAATTGTACAACAAAATGAAATTATTAATTGGAAATTAATATTTTTTAAATAATTATATTTTATGTTCTACTTAGGTTCTTTCAATTTCTTTCTCAGTAAATAAGTCTTTCATTTTTTATGACTCAAATTGGAATAAAGAAGAAGTCTTTCACCTTTCTGACTTCTGATATTCGTTTCAGTGAAAATAATTGAATTGTAAAAATCAATAACAATTACAATCTTTCAATCGCAAGCAAGTGTGGAGTCTTTAACCTTCTTAGTTTATTATATAAAAAATTCTGAGTGATTTCAAATATTATAAAAGTTGTATGACTTCCCCCTTTTTAAATCTTTCAAAACTGTAAATCTAAAAATGTTGAATCTTACATGTTGATCAGCTTTCAGCTTGGAAAGTTTAACATATTATTTCAAACTGGAATCGTTTAATATTAAATAACTTCGGATTGAAAGCATGTATCGAAAAATTGAAAATAATTTGTTTCATTGTCAAATCTTACAAAATTGTATCGTGTGAAAATAATTATACTTTATAGTTGAAAAAACCAAAACCAATTCTTAGTTAAGTAATTAATTTAAACATGAAGAATCCAAAATTTTACAGTGTCAAGTTAACATTACATAATATAATATTTTAGGCTTTCAATATTTCGAACTAAAAGCCTGAATAGATAAATTTTCTGATGTTAATTTTTGTCAAAAGTCAATAGTTTTGCAATTTCCAATTTTAAATGCAAACATCCAAAATTGTAGAGTTTCAAATTGATATTCATAAACGCTAAAGCATGGGCCATATAGTTTTTAAAATCTCAAATTCACAGCTTTAAAAACGAAAAAAAATTCATTTCTTATTCCAAGATTAGGAGTTTTGTACTTAGGATCATGAAAATTTGGAAGATTCAAAATGAAACTTTAAAAATCGTACACACAAAAACGGGAACGTTTAAAGATGAATATTTTTCAATTAGATATCTTCAAAACTGAAAACTTTAATTTCAAATCTACAAAACTGGAATAACGTTTTAAATTTGCAACACAATATTAAAATTAAAAATGTCGGAATGAAACATTCAAAATTACTAATTTAATACTGGTACATATAAGGGTGGCACTTAAAAATTGAAAGTACAATTTTCCAAAACGGTACCCGTCCAATTTCTTCCTCTTAGTGACAGAAACTAACTGGAATTTCTTGGAATTAAAAAAAAAGTTTTAGTGGTGCCGAGAAGTTTTTAAAACTTTCGAAAATTTTGAAATTTCAAAAGTTTCAAAAACTTCTCGGCACAACTAAAACTTTTTTAATAGATATGAAAAAATTCCAGTGAGTTTCTTTTGCTAAGATGAGTAAATCGGAGGGCAGCACTAAAAACTAAATATTTTCAAAGTAGCTCTCCAATTTTCCAAGCCCCTTTTTTAATTAATCTATGAAAGAATAACAAAATTTTGCCTCAAGAATAAAACCATGCAAGAAATATAAGTTCAAAATTGAATTATTCATTTGATAACGTTCCAAATTCAACATTTCAAACTCAATGCGTCTTATATTACTTTTTTTAAGTGATCAAACTGCATAATTAAAAATTGGAATCGTAGTAGATAAAATTTTTTTATATTTGCATATTATTAATTGGAAGTGTAATGTTTCCCGCGCGCTGTTGCGCGCGTATAACATTACTAGTATATAATAATCTAAATTTGAGATTTTTTGGTAATTTGTACATAGTACATTACATTTTTTTAACGTATATATGAGATTATAAATTATGTTTGTTTATTATTCTTTAAGAAAAAGACAGTAAAAATGATCTAAAGAATTGTGAAGTATTTGGAAATCTTTGAAATCTTTTGAAATATCTTTAAGTCCTTTAAAATCTCAAACGTCGACTGGTCAAATTCTCGAATATGATTGAAGAATAATAATGTACTAATTTATATTTCCAAACTATACATTGATGTCTTCAAAACACAATATTTTAGCCAAGTTAGATGAAAAAATATTTAATTTTAGAAGAGTAAATTCTACCGTGTTGTTACATTTATGCTAGCAATAGCAGCCTTGAACATCTCAACAAATCCCGGAAACAATAAAGGAAACTGTAAACCGTAAAGGGATCCTAAATTCGCCGGTCGTTTGGTTGAGCCTTCTCTCGGAGAACAGAGTATACTCGTGCATATATATTAAAGAAATTGGTCAAACAACCACCGCAGGGTCCCCTTGGGAGCGACTGCAATTCATGAAAATGACACCGGCTCCCAGTAGGACCGCGGTAAATCACACCCATGGCCACGCCTAACAACCGTGAGATGGGCGGCCACATGGTACGGTTGAATCACGATGAAGGGCCGGCGAAACCCTCGTGAGTCCTCAGGACACGGAGCGATCCAAGAATGACAGCTTTTTGCATCCATCTCGCAAGTGCTTTGGCATTTTTCTGGCACGCGGGTATGACTTCGAGGTTACGAATCAGTGATGGTTTCGCATCTCCGAGAGCACCGATGACAAGGACAATCATTTTAGCCGAATATTCTTTGTACACTCCTCGCAGCTCTCGTATAAGGTCTCGATACCTCTCTCCCTTTTCCTTCTCCTTGA
>JAUMHM010000079.1:18354281-18368586 GCA_032362435.1 Melikaiella ostensackeni
ATTTAAATTGCTTCAAACGTTTCGGCACACGATAGTGGCCCTCTTCAGTGAATTTCATTTCTGAAAAAGTACAGGTAAGGGTGTTTATAATACTAAATATGTCTACAAAATTATTAATTTGGTGAATGTAGTTCTTTGATTGACTTTCGTAGGACAATAATCATCTGAAAAATTGATTAATTAGAGACGATTTTAATTAAATTTATATCATGCTTCGTCTCTAATCAATCAATGTTTTAAATGATTATTGTCGTACCAAAGTCAAGCAAAGAACTAAATTTACCGAAGCAATAATTTTATACACATATTTAGTATTATAAACACCTTAGCTTGTACTTTTTTCAGAAATAAAATTCACTAGAGAGGGTCACTCTGGTGTACCGAGACGTTTGAAGCAATTTAAATTATATTCAATCATTGGACCCTAAATCCAATCAGATCACCAATTCGAAGTAATTCTACGATTGAGGGTCAGTATAATCCCCTCTATACACATTATGGTTACTTAAATATTATTGAAAAATAATTCAACTATTTTGTAGTCAAATATCATAACCCAAAGGTAAAATTCAACTAAAGTTTGACTAATAATTAATAATAATTACTTGCAACCAAATAATCAGTACGAGAGACTGGTGTTTTGATTTTGAAAAAGTCATTTTTAACTCATTCAGATTCAGAAAGAAATAAAAAAATAAATTGAAATTATATATTATATTTCTGGCTATGATTTTTTCAAAATTACATTCGAGAAGAGTAATATGCTTTAGATTTTTAGTATAAAAAAAAATCATTATTTGGACCCTCATTTATTATTACAGCATTTGAAATACCTATATCAATCAAGAAAATATGTGTTACTAAGAAGTATATCAATTTTTTTTCAGTTTTAAAAATTATGACTGATAATTCTGTATAAACACTTAATCTAAATTTATGAGATTTAAGTACATCTTTGAGCTATAAATAAGACAAATAGTAGATAGTGAATGATTATTCTGAAAAAGAAACTTAATGATGTAGAGGAACCTAATCTCGCTCAGCGAATAGCACTGTTCGAAAGTGGAGTAAAATTTTTTTCATCAGGATACTGTTTCACACTATAGTTTTTTCGACTCTCTTTGTAGATTTTACAGGATCCTTTTTTCTGTGTATAGTCGGACTGAAAAGCGTGAACGGTCTTATATGAAAACAGTCACCCAACTTCTTTCTGATTAAGTTCTGGATAGGCCGGGATAAGATTCTGTCGGGTAAATAATTCGATTTTCTGTTTCCAAAGTCCGCTTTAAAGACGGATAGAGCCAGATAGAAAAGCGTTTCCGGTCTTAAACGGAAAGACACGCAACTTGCATTCTGACAAAGTACCGGAGACGGTCAGATTAGATTCCATCGGGCAAATAATTCAAATTTCTGTTTCCGATATCAGCTTGAAATCTGCATAGAGCCAGATAGAAAACCATTTTCGGCCCTAAACGGAAACAGTCACGTAACTTGAGTTCCGACAAAGTGCCGGATAGAGCCAGATTAGATTCCATCTGGCAAATAACTTTACTTTCTGTTTCCAATGTCCGCTTGAAAGCTGGTTAGAACCAGATTGATAACCGTTTTTGGTCTTAAACGGAAAGAGTCACGCAACTTGAGTTCCGACAATGTGTCGGATAGGGCCAGATAAGATTCCGTCGAACAAATATTTCAAATTCATTTTTTCGATGTCCGCTTGAAACCTAGATAGAACCAGATGGAAAACCGTTTTCGTTCTTAGACGGAAACAGTCGCCCAACTTAAGTGACGATAAAGTTCCGGTTAGGGCCAGATAAGATTCCGTTGGGAAAATAATTCAAATTTCTGTTTCCGATATCCGCTTGAAATCTGCATAATGCCAAGTAGAAAACCATTTTCGGCCCTAAACGGAAATAGTCACGCAACTTGAGTTTCGACAAAGTGCTGGATAGTGCCAGGTAGGGCCAGATTATATTCCATCTGGAAAATAACTTGAATTTCTGTTTCCGATGGACGCTTGAAAGCTGGATAGGGACAGATAGAAAATCTTTGTCGGCTTTACACTGAAACAGTTGCGCAACTTGAGTTCCGACAAAGTTCTTGTTAGAGGCGAATAAAATGCCACTTTCGTTATATCATCCCAAATAAAATCCGGATACAGCCGCTAGTTTTTCGCCTAAGATATTACGAGCCGGATAAGAACAGGATAGCGGCGAAATGGAATCCGAAATGAGCTATCCGGACCTTCAGCCGGTTTTGTATCTGACACTATCGGATGCTATTCATCATTTTAAGCAGGGTAAAGTTCGGGACATTTCTAGAATATTGTGGAAAGCTTTCGAATGACCTTACAAATGACAAAGTACTGCGTCAGTTTTAAATGAGGAGTAAAGCCACTACTAAAAGTTCGTACCGTGCCAAGTGTCGGCGCAGTAATGGTTTAATACTGACGAAGTACCGATGTTAACTGCAGGTAGTACACCGACTTAGGAGTTCTGCCAAGCGTTGGTGTGGTACTGGTTTAATAAAGGCGCCATACTGCACCTGTAATGAGTCCAAGTACTGGCGAAGATCCGACCTAGGAGTTATGTGAAGGTTGGCTCGGTACTGTCTTAGTACTATTCCAGTACAGAGTAAAATTTTGAAATTTTGAAAATCTATTAATTTGACACTGAAATGCGACTCACGGGGTAACCCCATCCGTTAATATTTTTGAAAATACGTTTTAAGCGTTAGGTTTAAGTCCCCCTAGCGTGCGTCCGAAATTGCATTTGCTTTATAAGCATTGAAAATTACAAATACATATGGATTGACAAAAAGTATATGAATTATATATCTGAAAATGAAGTATGTGCTACATCAAAAATTATTTTTCAACAATATTTTTAAGATTTTTGGTAAGGACTGCCAACTCCCGGCCGAATTACCTTTGGTAGTAATGCAAGTACCGTGCTGTTTGTTATCCGCTATTATGCTTGTACCGCGTCAGTATCAGAAATCGTTGTGCGGTCGTGGTGTGATACCGAGCCAATCCTGGAGTCCAGTACATTCCTCAAAGCTGGAAATCAGTACTGAACAGCGTTATCATCCCAAGCTTGCGCCAGCTCCACGCCGGTGTTGGGCTACCAGAATGTTCTTGACTTTTCTAGGTTATGCTAGAAGGTTATGAAATGTTCTGGGCTTTTCTTTGAATATTCCAGAAGGTTTTCGCATTTTCTGCAGTGTTCCGTAATGTTCTACATTATTTTGAAGTTCTGTAGTGTTCTGAAATTTTTCAAAATTAAACAAATAGTGCCAAAGTTAACAATTTTGAAAGGCAAAATTGTGACATATTCCATAATTTGCAGTTCGTTAATCTATATTCCATGATTTCAAGTAATCTCTAAAAATCCTGTATTAAACATTTATTATTGCGTCTTTTTCAATATTTCAAAAAGCCTAATCAAATGTTTTTGAAAAATCTACACATTCTCAGTTGTCAAAACTCATAGACTTCGAATCTCAAAAAAATGTAAGTTTTTATTACAGGACAATTTCAATTTTTGTCATCTAAAAATTTCAATTTTCATATTTTAAACCGACAAACTAAATTAAGCGGGAATTAAACCGTATAGAATTTTGAATTTGGGAAACTCGATCGATATCATTTTTGACATTGGCTTACTGTGCAATTCATGAAAAGAATGTATTTATAAGTTTATATTTGGTTAAACTCTATAATTTATGGTGCCTCAAACTTCTTCAAAATATAAAGGTACATAACAATTCTACTTTTCAGATGAATTTAGTGCAATATCTACAAAAAATTATAATCCGAAATTGAAAAAAAATTTTATGACCATTTACTGTATATATCTTTAATAAATTAGAAATTAAAAATAGAATGAGCTTTAAACGTTATCTTTTAAATATTCCTAAATCTCATTGAGGACTTGACATATTGAGAAATTTAGTCGTCACTTTTTCAACATGTACACTTTCAGGACGTGTTTTCAAATAGATCACCGAGTTTTCCAAATAAAGGCTCATTGGTCTCTGGGTCAAATTATTGTTATTAGTATGTCTTTCAGTTTTCGTGGGAATCTGTTGAGTTTTAATTTCGTTTATACCGGTCACGGAAAAATTGGTTTCCAAAAGTGGCTTTTTCAGACTTGAGTTAGGACAATTATTATTGAAGTTTGGATTCCCGTCCTTCCCGAAGGGGCTTTTCACCGGCGTTGGCGGTTTCATGAGAATTCTTTCTTCCACTACTTTCTCGTCTTCCTCTTCACGTTCTTCTAGTTCAGGCTCTTCTCTCAGGTCCTCCATTGACTGTAAAGAAAAGTTAACATTGATTTCTGACGGAATATGATTAGAACATGCATTCGTTGAAACACCGCAGGGCGAAGGAAGCGCACATACTCTAGAAAGGATGTTCGACAGAATGAAGGTGGTTATGATAGTGATAGACGCTTAAAAATTGTATTCCAGTTGGCATCGCAACGCAAGAAGCAAAACCCAATGGCACTTAGTTAAGGTTGCAGCAAGTCTGCCACAAACTAATTCCAGGTTTTCAAGGTTGCTGCAAGGCCTAAATAGTTATTGCAAAGTTCGACAAAGGTCGACTCAAAATTGCAGCAAGGTCACTAAGAAGGTTGCTGCAATCCTAAGTGCTATCGGGAAGGAGTATGTCGAGCAGAAATATTTTAATAGACTTAGTGACGAGTAAGTGCACAGAGAAAATTTGTTTAGTAACCGTTTTAATGAACTTGCTCGAAAGTCGGACATTTTGACATTTCGGTGAACTTTCTCATCCAGCATGGTAAAAGGAATTATGTGAGAATCTACTGAGCCAGAAAGAAACTGCAAGAAAGAGGATAGGAGCATCTCCTAAAAGCATAGTAAGCAATACTATTTACAGTATTCAATCGCTCACGGAAATGCAGGAATGCTTACGATTTGGATTGTATCGTTTACCAAACGCTTAAGAACGCGTACCGAAAATGCACGACGAGTCATGATAAAAAAACACTCTCGCTATTCTATTATGTATAAGTCGCATTCCTACCTCAAACACATATAGTCAGGCATATACATTTGCAACGGTAGTAACTTACAAAGCTTAATTATATTACACACACAGAAATAACTTAACTTATTACTAATTCGCACACTATGTCGCTATTACCGACGAATCGCACGCACGACGCTTGGAGTAAAAATTCGAGCGGTCCTTACATGCTAACTACTAACTACTAACTTTTTTGGACCGTTTTATCTAATACTATTGGGTAATTGTTAGATAGAGATGAAAAATACGAAGAGAACTAGTGGAATACATGCAACAATTAAACGAAAATGGTACTATTATTGCCTCACTTTCACCAAATTCAGATGTCGAGTGTATTTATTAATATATCATATCCCAGAACTCTTACGAAATAAATTACAAATTACCTGTGTGGAAAAATTTCATGGCAGTCTGGTGTCAGGTATGGCTCAGGTCTGGCTCAGGTCTAGATTGTCTAGTATGGAAGGTCTGATCTGGCCAGGTCTGGCGCTAGTCTTGCCCAGGTCTGACTTCATCTAGACCGTCTAGTTTGGAAGGTCTGGTCTGGCCCAGGTCTAGCGCTGATCAGATATCCCAGCACAAAATAGTTCTAAGTTCGATTAGCAAATTTTTCCTTGGCATATTTCGAAAAAGTTACGAGGAGCTCAAAATTATACAAAATGAAAAATTCACACTATCAAAACAACATTTTTTTTCTTATTACCTCGACATTCTGGTCTGGGCCAGGTTTGGCGGTGATTTGCTAGCCAAGAACAAAAAATTTTAAGTTCGGTCTGGGAGGTCTAGTCTGGCCCAGGACTGGCGCTGATAAGCTATCCAAGAACAACAAATTCTGACTACGATTGGAAGGTCTAGTCTGGTCCTGGACTGAAACCGATCAGCTGTCCAAAAACAAAAAAAGTTCTAAGTTCGATCAGCAGAGTTTATTTGGACATTTTGGTCTGGGCCAGGATTGGCCCTGATCAGCTAAATACACTTATGGTGAAAAATTATTTTTTCCCCAGTTATTGAAAGAACAAAGTTTGGTCCCAAGCAATTGGTATTTATTGCTCAATCGTTCCCAACCGGGTCAAATTATTTTCTTTTTTAAGGGAGTCCAGTCAGTGGTTGACCGGCCTTCAAGTAGTTGCTGATCAGCCATTTACTAACGGCTGATCAGCCATCAGCTAGTGGCTGACCAGCCAATAACTAGCGGCTAATCAGATGGCCTGGCCTAGTGCTAGAAAAAAAAATGTTCAACTTTTGGTGAGGTCCAGGCCAGACCGTCTGGCCAGCGACGAGACTAGAAACCAGATGGTTTAGTCTAGGCCGGGCCAGCGCCAGAAGATTTCTCCACACGGGTATGAGGACGAAAGCACAGGTCTTGAAAAAAATGTAATTACATTGTGAGGTATTTCATTATTTTTGAAGAAAGTGTCAAAGTTGGAAAAACGGTTTGTTAATTACATATCATTTGTTCTTTGAATTTTTTCATGTGTCTTACCAATTTTCTTGAATGATGTGATTTTACTGACATGGCTCATTTTGGCAGTGAAAAAATACTCTAAGGCTTCGACATATCAAATTTGAAGAGAGTGAGTCAGTAAGGGAGTTAACAAGTGATACAGATATTCGTTTATACAAATTTTTGATGATAAATTATTTTCTACTGATTGCAAACATTAAAAATGTATTCATAAGAATTAAATAGGTGAAGTTGAGAGAAATCTTTTGATTTGTCTTAGAAAATAAGCGGTCATTTATTTAAATCGCATAATTTTTAAGAATGTTATAAGAAGCCTGCGATATAAAGAAATGGCGATAAAAATACAATTTGTTAAATAAAATCTCTTTGTATCTTTTGAATTTTGTTCATAAACAAAGCGCATCTTACCGTTTGGGTTAATAAGTCTTTGAGTTATTACTTTTCATTGGAAAAAATAAGAATGGAAACAGAAAAAATACGCCTGGCACTCCACTTGTTGGAAATCGACAGAATTATACACAGTGATAGAAAAATTCTACTGCATCTGCAAAAGTGCGCAATGTTCGCGTTTGGCAGCTCTTGCGTTCACTCGCTTCGGCATTGTAATCTTCACTAAACGGGGAGTATTCTTGACAATTCAACACTGTAGAGTTTCTCCAAGAGAAATTGAAGCTTCTCTTTGAAAAAACGTCGAATTAAAAAGTATTTCTTCGCGTTCACAAGATGTTCTCTGGAAATCTGATTTACAACAACCTCGCATTGGGTCGAAAGCCCAATACTCTTTAATGAGAGAGGTCGCATATAACGTCCAATCCTAAATACGTTTGAATGTGAAGTGAGAGATTTCGCGTTCAATGTGTGTTAATGCGATAGTTCGAATGTGTTTCAATGCTATAGAATGCGATTGAATGCGAGGCAGAATTCGTCTCATTGCTATTGAATGCGATTGAATGAGAAGCAAAAAATATGCGATTCCTAAGTATTGATTCGCATTCACGAGGTGTTGTCTAGAAATATGCTTTGCGATAACCTCGCATTCAAAGTGCAGTACTTTTAAATACGTTTCAATCCTACGTGCTTTGTAGGGTTCCCAGAAGCACATGAATATTTATTAAATATCTATATGTAGATATTAAAATCCTTATGAGAAATTTTATTCATGTTTTCTGTATTTTATCACGAACTGGTCATCATTTACTACAATAATTACGTTAATCATTACTTTCCATCGTTACATCGCAAGATTTGGAGAATGACAATGCTGATTTGTTTCTTCTACAATATAGAACATTATATTCTCTTGAAAAAATATTAAAAATTACCGAAATTCCACTATGTCCGACTTTTGACCAACTTTATTGTAATGGTTTCTGAACAAATTTTCTCCGTGGGTGATAACGAGGTCAGTGTGATAAAGAGATACTTTGAAATGAAAAACGTATTCGTTATTAACTTTCTTGTTATATCATGAAGATGATATCTCTAATAATTATTCATTGGAAAAGGATAGCTGTGTCATTTGTCTGTTGTGGTTCAATCAATTATTCTAAAAGAAAGCGAGGACTGAATTCATTTCAAATTGGGCAGGCATTCCATGCTCAAGTTACAGAATCATGAGTACGTCATGAGTACTCGAATTTACAAAAATGGGAACGCGTATTATCAAAAAATGGTCAAAATTTTTGATTGAAGTGTGATATTTTACAAGCTAATACAGATATTCAAGTTTTTGTTTCTGATTCTAATAGAATTTCTTGTCCTTTTTCGAAATCCGTTGGAAAATTTGAAAAATATTAAAAATTGACAAAATGGCGATGGTTCTTCTGAACATATTCAAAATTAATTAACTCAAAAAACCCAGCGTTTTTTTTCCTAGATTTGTTCTGATGTAAAGAGTATACGAAAAATGTCAAAGAAACGAAATTGTTTCTCGAAAAAAATCCTAAGAAATGTTTTGTGACTTTTTTATATCTCGCTTTATTTTCCAGATTTCCGCGAGAACATGTATAAAATCCTAAGAAAGTTTGTTCGTAAAAATACAATTGTACGGTGTCATGAAAAACAAAGAAGAACGTAATTCAAGTCTTTCAACAATTTTTAGATCAAACTCTTTCCTTTGAGGTCAGTATTTTTGAAATAATTGATACTCTTTATTTTGTGAAATTTACTTTAATATTCTTCAATTAATACGTTATTAAAGCTGTTAAATTACGTCCTTTTTGGTTTTTGACGGGACCATAAAATTGTA
Source organism: Melikaiella ostensackeni (assembly GCA_032362435.1). Lineage (NCBI taxonomy): Eukaryota > Metazoa > Arthropoda > Insecta > Hymenoptera > Cynipidae > Melikaiella > Melikaiella ostensackeni. The sequence goes on from JAUMHM010000079.1 coordinate 18,363,045, forward strand.
TTGTTGAGCAAGAAAATTAATCTTGAAGGATTTTCTACATATCTCCGCAAAAATCTCGAAAATAACGAGAAATAGAAAAAGTGTCAAGAGACATTTTTTCAGAACTTTTTCACAGAAACAATTTTGTTTGTTTGACTTTTTTCGCATCTTGTTTCGCTTCTGCAAAAAACTAAATTTTCATTTTTCAGAAAAAAAATTCTCTTTTCTCTCCAAGGCGTGGGCACAGAGCAGACCATCATGGAATATACTCTCTACATCAGGATGAATCTAGGAACTTAACTTTGCGAAAAAAAAATTTCCGTTAAATCGGTAATATATGTGTTGTCTTATACCCTTCAAAAACAACATACCTGAGTGGCAAATGATTCTGTGACATGAGCACGGATTGCATACCCGATTTGAAATGAATTCTGCCTTGAGATACTTTCAGAAAAGTCGAATTCGTAATTGTGTCACCTAGTCATTATATTCGAATCTATCCTACATGAAGCACCTTTCGTTGCATTTTTCCGAGGAATAAATAAAGATATTTTATATTTTCCTTAAAAATCCGTTCTTCCTTTGAAAATATCATATTTCTATTTTTCTTATTGATAAATTACGACAAAGTAATTTCTAAGAATCAAAATCAGGACAAGTGTGATATCTGTTCTTGTTTTCTTTTTTCATTGTGAAATACGAAAATCTGTCAACAGTTCGAGGTAAGTGGGAGAAGTTAATGAACCTCATTTTCGCAATAAAAATTTGAGCAGTGAATAATGATTGCTAAATAACAGTTCTATAAATACATTCACACGGAAAAATAATTCCTAAATTGTTAAGAGTATGAGTTATGTTGAACGCATCCGGGATCTCGTAATTCTCTTGTAATTCTCTATCTAAGACTGTTAATCGACAAACGGAGAGATTATTCTAAATCGATAGTACGAAGTGAGTGAAGAGATCATGCAAATGGTTGCTTTAGGCACCGAGCTTATAAACCTTATGCATAGAGTCGAATTTTAAACAGATTCCAAGAGAAAACCGCAACATAACGACAGCACGTGTGCATTTGGATCTTCTTAAACAAAAATGGGAAAAATATTTTACGTTAGATTTTAAGATACAAACTCTAGCTTCAGCAGAGGAACATTTTTTAGTTGAGTATTTTACCAACAATCAATTTTTGAAAATAGAAGATGCTTTTGTCAGTGCTTTCGATTATATCAATTCTAAAATTGATAGTTATCCGTCACATGAACCAGAGCATAATGGATTTCCTCTAAGAAAAGGCGCAATTCGACATTGTTCTAGTACTCCTAAATTACCTAAAATTAATATTCCTACTTTTTCGGGTGTTTTTCTAATTGGGAAAATTTTCGTGATCTTTTTAAAGCTTTAATTGTTCATAAGGACACTTTTCCGAGCATTTTTCGTTACCAGTATTTAAAATCCTCGTCGCTAGGTGAGGCTGATCATTCAATTAAACATGTCAAGGTCACTCAAGCTAACTTCCAGTCAACTTGGGACGCAACTAAGAAGCGTATGATAATGAAAGAGCATTGGTGGGTGCGCATTTACAAGCGATACCAAGTGTTTCCAATGTAAATGATGATCCTATAGCCGATTTGAAATTGAGGCCATGCTGCCTCTTCTAATTCTAAATGCCTCTTTTATGAACAGAATCATACTCTTTTTAAATGTAGTCAATTTAAGGCATTACCTGTTGATAAAAGAAAGGAGCTCGTTTTTCGCAATCATGCTTGTATCAATTGTCTTACGCCTGGTCATAAACCACATACGCGCTCAAGCAAGGTGACATGCGCAAAGTGCCATCGTGAACACAATACGTTATTGCACCATGAATCTTGGGATTTTACAGAAATTCAGTAGCCTCTGAACCAACAATTTCCACAAGTAATACTACTACCTCTCAAGAGACTGTTGCTTTTCGGTTGAATAATAGCAATGCTTCGACTCAAGAGAGGCCATTAAAGATACAGGAGGCACATCATGCTAACATGACGCGCTCCACTTTGCTCGCTATAGCATTTATCAGAATAAAGGCTGATTGTGGTAGGTTTGACATTTTTCGAGTTTTATTGGATCAAGACTCAGAGTGTAGTTTTGTATCCATGAAGGTGTTTGAATCTTTGCGTCCTAAGTATCAGAAAGTAAATCCGCTAGTGTAAGGCGTAGGTGGTGAGTTCATTGGTACTGCTAAAAAATTAGCTAAAGAATGGTTATGTCCAAGAGAAAGTACTCAAAGTTCAGTAGCTTTACATGCTTTAGTTTTATAAAATCTTTTGTCGTACACTCCGCCTGTAAAACCAAACAAGGTAGATGCAAACGATTTAAAAAAATTATGTTTGGCTGATCCTGATCTCTATAACAATACGCGAATCGATATGATTTTTGGGACTGATGAATTCGGATCATGTTTATTGCCTGGATTAAAGCAAGAAACATTAGGCTTTTTGGCCGCTCACAGTACTATTTTTGGCTGGATTCTATCCGCTCCAATCCAGCAGTTATCCTCACATGGGTCTATTCCAGCCCATTCTAGTATCACTACCGAGGTGCTGCATGAGGACATGACACGTTTTTGGGAGATCGAAGAATCTTCTTCAATCAAAGATGAAGTTCGCTGTGAAGAACGTGTTTTTGCCCTTCCATCGAAGATTACCCTCTAGTCGGTACATGATTTGATTGCCTTTTAAGAATGGCCCGTCTATCGATATAGGTAATTCGGTACATCGCGCTAACTTAATTTAACAAAAGGCCCAGTTTAGCTTGATAGCCAAACCTGAAATTTCCAAAGAATATTCAGAATTCATCTCTGATTATCAAAATTTATATCACATGGAGGCAGTCTCAGACATTTCGGGGTTGGACTCTCGATAAACTGTTTATCTTCCTTACCATCCAGTTATCAGAAATGGTAGTTCTACTGCTCATCTGCGAGTAGCCTTCAACGCGTCTAGCTGCACTTCCAACGGAAGTTCTTTGAATTCTCATTTACATGCTGGTCCAAAATTGCTTACTGATTTAGTTTCTACTGCATTGCGATGGAACGAACACCGCTTTGTTTATATAGCTGACATGGAACAAATGTTTCGGCAAATTATGTTTGATCCGCGTGATCGTCATTATCATCGCATTTTGTTGTATTCTCTGGAAGCTAAGTTGAAAGTTTGGCGACTGACTACAGTAACTTACGGAACTGCTCGTGCACCTCATCTTGCGAACCGAGTCATAAAATAATTAGCTAAAGATGAAGAGTCTGACTTCCCACAAGCCAAGTCAATTCTTGGAAATAACATTTGCGTCAATATAAATTCAGCGCTGACGAATTTAGGAAAGCCTAAGCACTAAGATCTCAGGTCTCTCATTTGATGGCTCGAGGAGGGTTTCATATACAAAAATGGATCTCTCATGACGAGCAATTGCTGCACGATTGTCCTTCTGGCAATCATAGAAGAGCCCTTGAAGTTGTTGCTGGGGAGGACACTCGGTTGAAAAATGTATGTCTACATTGAGATCCAGCTTTGGATAGTTTTCGAATTCAGGTTGAAGAGCGACCCATCGAGCCCATTCTGTAATCGATAAACCTCATGATCCTTCAAGGTGGCTCTGTTCGGTTATCATTGCAGCTAAAAGAATAATGCAGGAACTTCTGTTCCGTCAGTATGACGGGGATGAGCCACTGTCTGAGGATGAGGATTGGTTAAATCGTTGAAATACTTTTGATACTGACCTGTCAAAGCTAAACAAGATTCAGATTCCAAGGTGGACCGGTCGAACGATATCAAGTTTGGGTTATGAGCTTCATGGGTTTTCTGATACTTCGGCCAAAGCGTATTTCACTGTGATATATCTACGTATTCTTTGATAAGATGACAATGCGCGAGTTACTTTACTATATGCCAAGTCTAAAGTGACTCCTCGTTTGCCCGTGCGTATCCCACGATTTAAACTTTGTGGTGCTCATTTGCTGGCCAAAGCATTATGCTTTATTATTATTACAATGGGATTCGAAAATGTACCATTACATTGCCACACCGATCGTATGGTTGTATTAGCCTGGCTTAGCAAACATCCTTCTTTTTGGCATACATTCATGTCCAATAGAGTTGATCAAATTCTAAAGTGTATTTCACAAGCAGGGTGGAGACATGTTCCTACAGGGGACAACCCAGCCGATTGTTCTTCCAGGGGTCTCTTACCTGAGCAATTATAAATTCATCCTTTATTGTGGCGAGGACTTCCTTTGCTAGCGCGTCACTCCTCTTTTTGGCCGGAATCTAAGGCGTTAGTGCCTGCCAGTGTTGACATCGAGCCAAAATCTTCGGTCCAAACCTATCAAAATGCTCACCATTCCATCGAAGCGAAACAGCTTTCTGATGATCTTGCTGACAGAATTGCATCCTGGCCAAAGTTGATTAGGGTTACGGCCTATTGTCGTCGTATTATTGATGATCTTCGTCGCAAAATAGGAAAGTAGATAGAAGATGAAAACCTGCCGAAATTCCTTGCTATAACAGTTTCCGAGATCAGCAGAGCCTCTTCATGGTGGATCTAGCAAATGAAGAGTGGTACGCTTGAAGCTGACATACGTGCTCTGAAAAATGGCATCATGATTCCTTCAGCGTCACCCTTGAAGACCTTGAACCCACTTCGGCATGTTTCGCGTGTTTTACGTTAAGTGGTCACTTACATCAGGCTCTCATTAGTTGTGCGGATAATCATCCTATAATATTACCTAGTCATTGTATCAGTGAACTTATTGCTCTACACGCTTGTGTAATATCTATGCACGGTGGCATACAGCTCTCTTATTATTCTCTTCGCCAAAGGTTTTAGATAATCGGAGGCCGAACTCTGGTGAAGAGTCTAATTCGCCGCTGTGTTACTTGCGTACCTGAACGAGCTGCTACATTTGAACAACTAATGGGTATCTTGCCTGATTCTAGAACAATAAATTGTAGGCTTTTCACTCATACTGGGGTTGATTACGCTGGTTCCTTCGGTTTGCTTCAGATAGGGGTGAGAAGACAAAAAAATGTTTTGTTAAGGCCATGTTATACATGGGTCACGTAACAAAGCCAGTCCTGAAACCGATATTTTTTGTTGGGTGAAGAAAAAAAGTTTATTATTAAAATAATAAATATCGACCGGCAGATTTGGGCATTACGGCAGAAGTTTGATTTATTTTCATCTCTGTCGGTAAGGAAGAATATCCGCCATTGGTAACTTCTTTCATTTTTTAGGCTGCAGGTAGCGTCAAGTGTGCTCTGTTTGATGTAGATTAGAACTTGTCAAAAATCTGAAAATTTTCATCAAAATGGCGGCTGTAAAAATGGCAGATATCAAAATTTGAAAAAAATATTGGGACTTGAGTGAAACTCGGTTTCACTCAAAAAAAATACCCTCAAAATTAAAAAATCCAAATGCAAACATGCAATATGGGCTTGCATGAAACACAAGAAACTTATAGTTTTGCAAAGTTTTTGAGATTACGAAATTCAAATCTAACCTCAAAATTGAAAACAATGAAGTACAG
>JAUMHM010000079.1:18368686-18390544 GCA_032362435.1 Melikaiella ostensackeni
CCAAGAGGGCGGACATTTCACACGGCCCAGCGACGTGCCTGGAACGTTCCAGTGGAACGTTCCGAAAGTCCCAGCGGTTAGTTCCTGGAACGTTCCCGGAACGTTCCGTGCTATTAGGGTATAGAGTAAAATTTGTTATGCAGGCATAGAGCTTAACTTATATATATTTATGAATAATAATACCAAATTTGTAACTATGTTCCAAATTGACACAGAAATAAGACATTTTTTACATTGGACCTCAACCACATTTTTGGAATTTAGTCTCAAATCGTACAAAAACAACAAAAGATATGATAGGTCCGAATACTTGTTGTAAAAATTAGACCTGCGAAGTATAAAATCACTGTTGGATTTAATTGGTAACTTGAAGATTTGACCATACTAGAAAAGTATAGTCTAGAGTCTGAAAAAGTCTGAAAGTCAACAGGTGAGGAGAGGGGCGCTTTGTTACTTTCGACCCGTGTTATGTTAGATCCCGCTGTCTCCTAATTACCTACTCTAAAATAGGTATTAAATGCACCGAATTCGTTTTGCACAGTTCTTTGTTAGGACTAAGATATCGGTTAAAATCTCAAATTGAATACCTGCAGTTTACAAATAAACATCTCAGAATGTTTTTTCTCGCGATTAATAATTGAAATACATATAACTATTAAAGGGTTGTAACGTTAAGTATGTAAACTTAATGAATAACATTTTTGTCTACGTTGCGACAACTTACCCCACTGTAGAAAAGAGATCGAAATCGAGAAGATCGAAATATCTTTAGTAGTTTTGGAGAAAAAGGGATTTGAAAAATAAAAGTTGTCCTGTTATAATTTGAAAATACCTTGATTTTGAGCGCCCAAATTGTGTAAAGTCACTCTAATATTAATCCCATGCGCCCACGGCCTACACAATTTATAAACCAGTACCTTTTACTTAGCGCAATATAAATGCGGCGAAAATATTGTTTAGTAGCCGCTTCGAAAATAAAGGATGGAGGGGGAGGGGTGGCAATAAGGCCAGCAGAGGTTGGAGGTTAGACTGTTAAAGCATGCCCGATTTCTGGGTTATGGGTCTGTATGTAACCCACTTTTAAAACCCTGGAGGTTTTTGAGTGAATTAATTTTATTGTCCTAAAGAAGAACTGTGGAAAATGAAACGTCAATCAAAAAGTGCCTTGTTTTATATGTACTTCTCGACTGTTTTTCAATCTAGTGGCTAGCTTGAATTGAATTACTGCGGACTAAAAAGTGCTAGCCTATGCTAGTTTTTTCTGAATATATTTTGGGGATGCATCCTCATTATTTAAAAAAAATGGTTGGGCCTCTTTTTAAAAAAGTTAATTTTTGATTTCTTGTGTGTTTATCAATTATATTTCCGTTGGAAGCATGACAAGTGAATGTTTATTGGTACAAAGCCTTTAGTCTGGCATCAAAGCAAATGTCTTAAAGTCAAACATCATGTAACATGCAGGAGACTGTAAAATCTTTTAAAATCGGTGCAAAAAGTCATTTTTTCAAAAGGCTCCTTCTGAGTGCATTATACGCCTGAATAGTCACAACAAGAATTAAAGTGCACGAAATTCCATGTAAAATTAAAAAAAAATCATGTTTTATCTTAAGATCGCATCCATTTCAAATCAGGCAGGTCCTACATTTGAAGTCGCAGAATCTCTCAGGGACGAAATATGTTGTTTTTAGAAGAAAGTCAGCGACACCTATCTTTCCAAATTAAGAGAAAAAATCCACGAAGTTATGAGTATTTGAATTTTGACGTATATTAAAAGAAACACCAATTTTCCTCTTGAAAGTTCTATACTTTTCGATTGAATTAAGATATTACGCTTTCCAGGTTAGGAATATCAGAACTGTGGCCTACGTCATCGAATTTAATAAAAGCTAGTGAAGTTATAGTGTTGTATGGGCCATATTTTATGGGCAAAGAATTTTCAGAAATTTTGAAAATTCTGAGAGTTACACCATTTTGAAGCTTGAAGTCAGCTTTTTTTGAATTCTATTATTTCCGACACTTTCTTTCGGATTTTCATAAAACTTACAAACATGCATGTGCATGAAAATGCTGTTTTATGAAAAAAATAAATAAAAAAATTCTCAAGATTTTCATTTTGAAAAACTGAAAAATTTTTTGGATTTGATTTTTGACGGAAAACGCATATTTTTTCGATTCTATTTTCAGATCATATTCCAAGGTTCTTTTATGTGTCATTCAAAAAAAAAATGGACACTCTTCTGGTTCGCGAGTTATGAATATTTAAAGAACAGCAGTCCAGTCGAATGCTTGTGCCACCACATAGTGAGACAAAACTGTATTTTTTTTTTGGACAAATCAGAGAACATGTCACAATTTTCACCCGATTTAGGCGGTTTTTTTAGAATTCGAGCTAATTGAATTCTGCAGTGACCCCTTCAGGCGGATTTTTTCATGATCATCAATGTCATAATCACTTTGAAAGCTGTCAATATTGTCAATATCTTGTAATGCCACTAGGTACGCGAAAATCCCGGTGATCCGGTACTATTTTAAGCAATTTGGATTGTTTGACTTGCAGGATTGGGCTGCTTTATGATTCTCAAGCATTTCTCTCAACCATTTCTCCCTGGCCGATTTTGTATCGCAAGCCGACCCTGATTGAAGCTAATCCTTAATTTTAAAAAAGCAACAATAACTTAGGAAACTTTTACATACAGCTTAGAAACCTTTTACCCACAAGTTTATCAATTTTTGTCGAAGGGCATGCTTTTTGTGGCAGTATTTCGCGAAGTATTAAAGATAGGAAATCAATGTTTTGTATTCTGCTGAAAAATGTATGTGCTTTTATTCTCACAAGCACATGTTTTTACGTGCAATGCAACAGACGCAAGTTATTTCCAAAAAAAGTTAATGTCTAATAAAATTCAGTAAAAATGATGATTTTTCAAGACATAATAACTTGCGACCTGTCAGCTAGAGCATTTTTTTATTTAGATCTCCGGCAAATTTAGTTTGTTTCGATGTATGTAAATGCAACTATTATAGGAAACGAACAGGACATGAGATATTTTACTGAAACTAAAGATACATTTTTAGGCCTATTTTTCAATAAAAAATCACTTCTGGCAGTCATATCTCCTAAACTCTTTAAGATGAAACATGAAATTTTTTTTAATTCATAGGGAATTTTATGCACTTTAATTCTTGTTCTGACTATTCAGGTTTGCAATGCACTAAAAAGGACCAACTTGAGAAAAAACTGACCTTTTGCACCTGTCTTAAAAGATTCAAAGCCTTCTGAATGTCACATCATGTTGAACTATTAGAGGCTTTTTTTATGTCAAATGGTTTGAAATGCTCCAGAGGCATTTCCAAAACATATTCAGAAAAATACTGGAATAGGCCTGTGTATTTCAGTCAAAAGTGTTTCAAGCTAGTCGTAATACATGATGTTACATATAGGGATATGTAACTTCATACGAGTAAAGCGGGCTTTTTTATTCTGAAACGTCATATGTTTTTCTGTTTCCACAATTGAAGAGTTGGGGAAGAAAAATAATAATAAATGTTTATCAACAAAAATGTACTACCGATTTTTTATACGTGGAAAGCACTTAAAATTTATATTGAAATGATGGGAATGAGAACCTATTCCGGTAATATAGGAGAAACGCCCCTGAAAGTAATGAAAGTTTTTCATCGCCAAACATACAATTTTCCCCAAGTTTAAGCTCTCTGCATCTTTTGAAACAGAGGTCATCGTCAAAATCGTGAGGGAAGGCTTGTACGTCCAAAGTTAGTCAGAAGAATCGATTTTTGAACGTCCATAAAATATTGCATTTGTTATATTCACGAACATGTTAAAGTTCTGTTTGATCGGCAGAACACTTCGAATGAAATTGACTTCTATAAAAAGACTATGGTTGCACTCAGCATGTGTTGTTTTTAGGGCTGGTGATAATGAATTTCAGACAAAATTTTGATTCCATATTGCGATTAAGTTTTCTTATGAAAGTACTCGTATGAAAGATTTTAATAAAAGTAGGTACGGGGTGGGTTTTTCTGATAGCTGAACACAAATTTGAGGTGAAAATGAGAAGAGTTCGACATTTTTCATACAAAATGTTTCAAGAAATCTTCCTGAAACCCGGAATTTTCAAGTAGCTATTAGATAATAGTAGTAGTAGCTAGTAGATAGTAGTAGTGGTAGCTAGTAGATTTGCGAACCAAATAAGCTCAGCTTGTCTTGACTTGTTCGAACTTCGATTTTTTTTGCACACCTCTATAAGAAAGAAAGGGGAAACTATGCAAGAGTTGGTTACTTTTAAGAGTAGGCCATTTGAATTTATTGGAAGGCCATGTAACGAGTGGGTCACGTGACCAGAATCCTACCTTATCGACATTTTTTTTATTTCCCAACTTACGTTCACAAGAAGCGCCACATTTAGTTGAAAATTTGGCGAACTAAATAAGAAGCACTAAGAAAGGTGTGACTGGTCCTCAAATTGTATGATTATAAAAAAACCTTTCTGCAAACAAATTTTTTTATAATTATACAAATTCAAGACGAGACACACCTTTCTTAGTGCTTCATATGAAAATGTTGAACAATTAACTGTACTATTCATCGTAAAAACAATTTTAGTTGGAAGTCAAAATGTGGTATTTTTCAATTCTACATGAATGAGTGTGCTTTCGTCTCTATTGTTTTTACCAGCAGCGATGACCTATTCAGAAATCGAAAGAGGTTATGAAACGTACCTTGCGATTGTTTCTTAAAAACACTAAAAGGAACTAAATGATGGATTTTATCGACAGTTTCTGAACAGAAATAGTACAAGGAATAGTGAAGTCTTCTAACAGCGGCAATTACTATTCTCAATAATTTACTATAAATGATATGAAACATGCAGACATTTTTTGAGACCCACTCTAGCATAGTTTCCCCTAATAACAAAGCCATACAATGTCACGTGACCAGAATAGTCTCATCGACCATACTTTTTGCATGCGTATGAGTTGAAAATGTATTGTATGAAAAAAACAATGTCTAAACTAATCCCAACGAAAGACCGACGAATTGAGTTGGGGTCCATCCCAAATCTCGCTTCGCAATAAAATCGGGCAGGCTGTGCATGCTCAGTCACAGAATCGTCTCGGAACAAAATATGTTGTTTTTCAAGGGATCTTAGATGACACGTATTTCACCGATAAGACGAAAAAGGTTTTGTGAAATAAGTCATGAGCATTAGAACTTTAAAAGTTGGTGACGTAGTTTATAACAAATTTGTTGAAATTTTGTTTAAAAGTATTGCAGTATCTAAATCAATGTAGGAATTTGACTTTTTTTGTTGATTCTGATAGATCTTTTCGCTCAGTTTCGAAATTCGCCGGGAAATTGAAAAGAAGTTTTAAAGTCGACAAAATGCCGGCGGTTTTACTGAAAATCTTTAAACTTCATTCTCTCAAAAAGGCTACTAGTACAGTAAATCTGTCATTTTTGTGAGGAAAAAATGACTGAAGCTATTTTGTTTCATAAATCGTTATTGGGGCAGGTGAACAGCACGAAACCAAGTTTTCGGGACTCCCCCCTTTGGGGGTTTTGAAAAAAGTCAAAAAGTTTTTGAATTTCATTTTCCGTGAGAACGGTAGATCGTAGAGAAAAATGTTATGAACAAAAATTGTAGAGGACTCTATCATGTACAAATTATATCCTGTAGCTGCTCTGCTACAGCCAAAAATGTACGAAATAGAGGGTGCCAAAGTTGCCAAAAATCAGTTTTTGCTCTTTTTCATCCTGAAAAAAAAATATTTTTACGGTCGAAAGAATTGAAAAATAATAGATTAGGAAAAAACCTTCAAAAATGATACGACAGTTTTTTTCTTGCGATGCACCGTTTTTGAGATACGGCGCTTTGAATTTCTTATATCAGGTTATATTCTTGAGAAGTACAGTAAATTTGTATTTTTTTTTTTGTGAAAAAAAATACCCGCAGCTATTTTATTTCATAAATCGTTATCGGCGCATTTGAATAACCTAAAATCAAGAAGTCGGACCCCTCCCCCCTTATGCGTTTTGATAGAACTCAAAATGTTTTTGGATTTGATTTTCCGTGAGAACGGCATGTTACAGAGAACAATTTTTCAAACAAAAAATGTAGAAGACAGTATTATCTACAAATTATGTTATGCAGCTGCTGCGCTTTAACCACAAATGTACGAAATAGAGGGCGCCAAAGTTGCCAAAAATTAGTTTTTGTTTTTCTTTAACGGGGAAAAAATATTTTTTACCATCGTGGCAATTCAAAAGTTGTAAAGCAGAAAAACCTGTTTAATTAAATTGAATTTACCGCGATGGTAAACAGATTTTTTTTCCGTTGAAGAAGAGCAAACAGTTATTTTTGGCAAAATTGGCCCCTTCTATTTCGTAAATTTCTGGTTGAAGCGCAACAACTGCGAAAGATGATTTGCAGATAATACTGTCCTCAATATTTTTTCATTTTTGTAACATGCCGTTCTTACGGAAAATCGATTCCAAAAACATTTTGAGTTTCACCAAAACGCATAAGGCGGGGAGTTCGACTTTTTGGTTTGAGGTTATTTAAATGCCTCGGTAATGATTTATGGAATAAAATAGCTGCGGGTATTTTTTCACAGAAAAAAAAAGACAAATTTAGTGTACTTCTCAAGAATATAGCCTGATATTATAAATTCAAAGCGTCGTATCTCAAAAACGGTGTATCGCAAGAAAAAAACTTTCGTATTATTTTTGAAGATTTTTTCCTAATCTATAATTTTTTAATTCTTCCGACCGTAAAAATATTTCTTTTCGGGATGCGAAAGAGCAAAAACTGATTTTTGGTAACTTTGGCTTCTAAAACTTTTTGACTTTTTTCAAAACCCCCGAAGGGATGAGTCCCGAAAACTTGGTTTCGTGCTATTTACATGCCCCACTAACGATTCATAAGATGAAATAGCTTCGGTCATTTTTTCCCCAAAACCATTTTTCATGACAGATTTGCTGTACTATATCGTTTTATTTATTTTTGTTTTTTTGTTTTAAGCTGGTACTAATATGGTGCATATATTCCATATGAGTTGAACTTGCGCCTTCGTCGTGGACAAGAGAAAATTGGATTTCTTCGTATGAAAAAAACAAATTCGCATTTTTTTCAATAACAAGACGAGATATGAAAAAAGTCGAAAGAGTAAAGTTGTTCCAGTCGAAAACTTCTGAAAAAAGTCTGTTAGAACTGTTCTCTATCGTGCGTTTCTTTCGAAATTTTTTTTTTCGACTTTATTCATACTGTAGCGAAAATTTCGAGAAAAAAACGCAAGATAGAGAAAAGTGCTAACAGCCTTTTTTATCAGTGTTCGAGTGGAACAACTTTGCTCTTTTGACTTTTTTTATACCTCGTCTCGTTATTGAAAAAAAAATGTGAATTTTCATTCTTCATAAGAAGAAATTCATATTTCTCTTCTTCAAGGCGAGGACGCAAGATCAACTCTTATGGGATACATGCATCATATGAATACTCACTTTAAAAAAATCAAGAATATTTTGTCAATTTTGTAACTTCGTTTCATTATCTGGCGGATTTTGAAAGCGAACGAAAGCTAATCAGGATTACCAAGAGTAAGTCGAATATTTGTGTACATCCATATCAAAACAGCCCACTTTGTCGCTTGTCAATAAGGTTCAACTTCACACAGAATTCAGTTTAAAGTTGAACCGTTTTGATAAATTGCGTCACCAAGTTTGAGAATTCTAATACTCATAACTTATTAAAAAAAATTCTTCTAATCGGTGAAATTCGCGCCGTCTAAAGTCCCTTGAAAAACAATATATTTTATTACGAAACGATTCTGTGACTTGAGCATGCACAGCCTTTCCGATTTGAAATGAATTCGCTTTTGAAATAAATTGAAACGAATCAATCAGTTATTTTTTTACTGGGGGTGTAACGTCACCTGATAAGAGTCGAGGGGCTAGCGACCGAGAAATCTCAGATTGCCGCGCTGGAAGTATTAAAGAACTCTTGGAAATTTCTCAACAATCTAGCAATCTAGTCTCTGTATAAGATACAGCCGTACTCATAGTTCTAAGATTTCCAGATTTCTCAGTGAGTAGCCCCCCGATAAGAATATTCTAATCAACCATACTTTTTGCATGCGTATGAGTTGAAAAAGTGTTTCATAATAACAAAAATGAGACAAAAACAATTGAATGTCACATGATAAGATAGAGGTGTGAATTGGAAAAGGGTTGTTGAAAATAATTGAACCCTACATTTGCATGCGTATGAGTTGAATAAGTATATTATACTTTCATATATTTTTTTACATGTAAAAAAATTATTTACACGAAAGTGCCAAATACTGGATTAAAAGAATGTAATTTTTTTATAGCAATAATGATTGTTATTTAAAGATTATCATTTATAATCGGACAGCTTCATTGTTATACTGTAATCTGTATATTAGCGAAAGAAATTTTTTCGCAAAAAACTGCCAAAATTTATTTTTGTTCATAGAATTTGTTTATAAAAATAATAAATAATAATGCATAAGAAATATTTGCATTTGACTATATCCTGTAAAGAAATTTAAATTTGATACGCTGTACGAAAAATACAATTCTGCGTGGAAGTGCCGAATATTGTTTGTTATTCATGGAATTTGTTTATAACAATTGCAATTGTTATTTTGCGATAATAAATTAATCACGAACCTTCCTTGATGTACCGTAAACTATATAAGCAGAAAAAACCATTTTTTTCTATGAAAGACATTAATTTTCTGTTATTGTTTATCATATTTGTTTATAACAAAGGTCATTGTTTTTATATATGAAGATGTTAATAGGTAATTTTTTTTTGTAAATTCTGAGGATTTGACACAATTATAAATACATTAGAAATCAAGTGAGCTTAGAAGTACAGATATAATGGGTATAGAATACGGAAATTGTTCTTTTGTTGTAAAAATTGTTTATAACAATAATAATTATTGACTTGCATTTAGTTTGCAAACTTTTCCGATATACTTCTGAAAAAAATCTACCATCAAGCACACCACTTTCTTATTTGTTAATTGAAATTGTTTATAACAAATAAGTCAGTTATTTTATCAATCACCTAATTATTACTTATTGAGAACTTACAAGTTCTGCATTAAAAAAACCGGCCCTAGCGCCACCTGTCGCCTGAAAAAAAATATATGAAAATTACCGACAGTAGATGTTACCGACAGAGTGTAACGTAATGCCCAAATGTGTCGGTTAACATTTATTATTTTTATAATGAAATTTTTTTCTTCCCCAACTCTGCGCCTTGCCACACACTATCCTCCTACGTTTATTAATGTTTTCCCAAATTTTTTCCGCTTTTTTCAAACTTTTATTTTTAAATATGGGGAAAAAATTTCGATCTTAGGACTGGCTTGGTCGGACGATCTCAATGTCACATGCCCTTAACGAGCCCCAGAAGTTATCTTTTGCATCACTACTGTCACGATCAACTGGAGCGCAACACGCTATAATAAATAGTTTTCTGATTCCCTCTTTCATTCTAACGCATAATGATCTAGGAGATACATATTGATATTATTTGACATGCTGTTTTACTCTTTTACTCATAATCAGGCCGACTCATTGGCTACCATGTGATTCATTTTCTACACCTGTCCATAGTTCGAGTCCATTTGGTGTCTTTCTTAACTCACATGCCTTCTTATTTGCTTCCGGTTCACATTAAATATCTAGCTTCCTCACGCGAATCGCATCCCACAAATTTACACCACTAGCATTTCAAACATGCAGTCTCCATTCATCGCCTGAAACTTTTCCGAGGGTATAACTCTCGTCGACAGAAGTCTCAGTCCTATCTGAGGCTACATTATGATTTGTATTGTTCGTTGATTAAAGTATACACCCAACTACCATCTTGATGTACTAAATGTTTTCCATGAGTATAAAATCATGTCTAAACTAAGAAGATAAATCTTCATGAGGCGGTGTGTCCACTCATTACGTCAGTCCTACCAAACTTCGGTCATTCAAAGCAAAGTATGAAAACAAAGCCAGACCCAAAGGAGTTATGATCGGTTTGTGTTGTATATTGAGGAGGGCACCAGTCTCCTGCAGTTTGGTCTTTAAAATGGAAAAAAGACGATTCATTGATTCAGAAATGTGATAAGAATTCACAACCCAGAATAAAACTTGACAAGCTTCGAAACTTCCATGAATTTCAATTACCCTTCATAAGCTGCCCAGATATCCAAAAGTCCATAAGCTTCCAAAACTTTGCATAAATTTCCCAAACATTGCATAAATTTACCAATCTTTCCATGAATTTCGAAAACTTCCCAAAAATCAGAAATTTCTATTATCCGTTTTTTTTTGGCACTTTGAGATTAGTTTCAAACTGGTTGGGCTGTGGGAAGATACATATGTCTCTACTTAAGATAGAATTTGAGACTTTTCACGTGGAGAGTCCTTGTCTAGCTAAACACACTTTTACAATGTTTTGAATAAATTTGGAAACGTGTTTTCTTGAAAAACTGAAGTTTTTAGGAAATTAATTTTTTTACCGGAAATAGAATAGTACAGATGAAATAGTCATCGTTAATTTTGTTGTCATTTCAATTATCCTACAATATTGAGATTGCATGGAACTTGCTCATTCAGCTTACAAAACCTCACGGGTAACATTTTAAATTTTCAACCGAAAAATATTCAAAAATAAACGTGTAGAAATATCTGACAGAATTTTTAAATATATCACGCATGTCCGACTCGAATAAATGGGATGCCTCGCATAAATGAGACTTGCGTATAAGGTTTTATTTGAAAGAAAAACTTTTAAAAACCATAAACTCCGATAAGGACATCTTATGTAACAGAAAGTCGCACGAAAATTCTTTAAAACAAGAAAAGTATGTTTCCAAAAATCTGTGTGAGAGGCTCATTAGAGACAATTATGCGATCTCACCCTGTGCCCGAGTTCGACTACCTATTTGCTAGAAACAACACAAATGACTTTGTGTAACTTTTTAGTTTGTATTTTCCATACGTAAAAAAGGCAATTCCATTTTTTAATAGAAATTATTTAAGTAATATATTTCTTATTGAAAAATCAGAAAGAGCACATTTACTTTATCCAAGTAATGAATTTTGATTTCAGAAAATTTGATTCTCCATTAGCGTTCTTATTGGTACAAACAGTTTTTCTCGATTATCTCAGTTTGACTAAATTTGTACTGGCGTAAGTTTTTTCTTAGCACGGCAGTGCAGTAGGACGCAGTGAATTTTTTTTTTCAATTTCTTATTGGATGGGTGTGGAAAAGTTGTAGATAGAGTTCGGAATGACTCCCCTAAAGTTTCTTAAAAAAATCGTTCCTCAACATCATCGATGTTATACATGAAAATATCGAAAAATCGCACAATTCTCATTATTTAAAAAAAAAACCATCTTTCTAAGGCCAGATTTTATAGAAAAAGTTGTATACTGTCACTAGATTCTTGACTGTATAGTTTATATGCTATCGTTAAATTTCTGATGTTCCCAAAATTAATTTAAAGACGTAAAAAATGATAAGAACTTAAATTTTCGCTTTTTTCTAACAGCTATCGTACGTTTCCCGACATCCTTCTTTTGAAAAATTTAATAAATGTTACTTGAAATGTATGTGAAATGACAAAATATATAAAGATATTTTTAAAATCGAAACTATAATCACTTTCTGCAACGTGAAATTGCAAAAAATTTAAAGAATCGGTTTCCTCGCTATTATGACAGTTTTAGAATATTTTCTGCAATCCTGTGAATTATATTCTGACATTTTCTTCTACCAAAATTCAAAAAATATATTTTAGTTATTAGCATTCACATAAATAGTTTTTTCCTTATTTCAGATATACGGCACTCAAAAAATGCCATACGTTTTAAGTTTGAAAGTGAATATAAAAAAATATTTGTGTAATACTAATAACTAAAATATATTTTATTTAATTTTGTCTCAAGAAATTTGTTTACATTTTTTACAATTTCACGTCGCAGAAACTAATCATACTTTCGATTTTTTTATATATTTTGTTATATTTATCGATTCCACATACATGTCCAGCCACGTATATTAAATTTTTTATGGACAGAGAGTCAAGAAACGTCCAACAGTTGTTGGAGAATAGCGGAAATTCAAATTTTTCTCATTTTTTGCAACTTTAAATTAATTGTGGGAACAAAAGGAGTTTAGAATGGAGTCTACGCTGTACAGTTACGAATCTATAGTTACAGCATACAACTTTTACTACCAATGCCGGCCTTAGAAATATTGTTTCTCTCATAAAATAATGAGGATTGTGCGATTTCTTCTTATTTTTATGTATAACATCGATGACACAATAGCACGGAATACAACCATAGAATATGCTTATCGTATGGACAACAAAATATTTGGTTGACCTAACAAAATTATTTGGTTGTTT
Source organism: Melikaiella ostensackeni (assembly GCA_032362435.1). Lineage (NCBI taxonomy): Eukaryota > Metazoa > Arthropoda > Insecta > Hymenoptera > Cynipidae > Melikaiella > Melikaiella ostensackeni. The sequence continues at coordinate 18,381,153 of JAUMHM010000079.1, forward strand.
TGACTAAATATTTTTTCAGATGGGATATTTGGTTAATTCAATCAAAAAACCTGTTTTATACAATTAAAATTTGTTTGATTCAACCAAATTTTCACGTTGATCCAAAAAAGAAGTTTTTTTTTAGTTCAAGAGAAAGTTTTTTCTGAGTGTCAGAATATCAATTTCCACATTCGTTGTCATGGGGATTTTTTGTTTCTATGATGACTTCACATTGAATCGTTTCTCATAATTTAAACAAAAAATTCTGTAATGTGGTCAACTTTTTTCGGCGCAGTTCATCATTCAGATCAAAAATTGAGTCATCATAATCGTGTGGATAATATTTAAATATACAAATGCAGCGTTGGTTCCACTATAAGATGTCCTTCAACTATTTTTGTAAAGAATAATAAACGGCTTACAATAAACAAACTAATAAAATTTATTTACTCCTTTTTTAAGTACACTTCCGACAATAATCAAGTTGACACGTGTTTTTTGTTCACTAAAAGAAATGCTGTAAAAATTGAAGAAAAAGTCAAATTTTTTTTTCAAAAATAACTTGAAGTTGCTTTAATTTTAAAAAAATTTGAAAGATGTCAAGCTATTCAGAATTAAAAAAATATATCTTTGCAATTACCTTTTTTGGATTTCACAATTGACGCATTTTTCTTAGATTTTAGAGTAGAGTTTAATCGTAATATAATTGAAGTTTTCATTCATTTTTAATTTTCCTACTGTAAAAATCAAACGGCTTTACGCAATGCACAAGATGTCCTACTTTTTTATGACGAACGTAAGATACATCGTAAACAAACGTATAATGTAAATCAATTGAGTAATAGGGCGTATCAAAAAGAAAAAGTTCTTGATTCGTAATTCTAATCAAGATCAGAACTTTCTGTTGTGAGTCAAAAACTATCTCCTAAAGTTTCATTCAAAAATGTCTCATTTGATGACGAAGAAATTTTTGAATGAGATCTAAGTTATCAGAAAAAAAAGTTTGGAGTTAATGAATTTATACTTGTACAGCGATTATGCCATGAAAGTATTTTTCATTCAGCCTAAACAACCTTGAAATTAAAACAATCGACTTTTTCGCTATTTTCTTGGAGTTACGTCAAATTTCTCGACTTTATGACCATGCAATGCATGATATATGCTATCGGGAATGGATTTTTATCATATTGCAACAATAATACATGCAGAAGGTTTATGTTGAAATAATTTTTATTGACTTTGAATCACAAGAAATTATCTAAAACTGAGATATTGTTGCTTATTTAACGATAAAATGAATTTTGAGTGTCTAAATGAAGTCAAAATGTTTCCCAGGATACCTAAATTTATGCCTGTATAGAGAGGAATTCATTTTTAAGAAACTTTATTCTGCCTAACCGTCCTTGAAATTTAATAAAAAATTCATTTTGAACAAATTTCAATGGATTTCTCACTATACAGAGTAAATTTCTGCACAATAGAAAATATTTTCACTCAATTCTTATATCGAAAAACAATTTTTTTTGCTATATATACGATGCGGAAACAGCAAAAAAAATAATGGCATTAAGAGGAGTGTCATTGACTTCCCAACGAAATTTTTCATTCCTGTTAGAACTACAAATGAAGAACTTATTTTTTCCGATACGATGCGCCCTATGGTACATTCTGTAAATTACAAATAACAGCGAATGCATGCAGATTGTCAATGCACTTATACATGTTTTATTACAAATAATTCTTCCGATCGAGTTTGCAGAGAAGTGTAGATTATTATTCACTCGTAACATTACTTATATGTAACACGAGATGCCTCGGATAATTTTTGACCCCTTCCCATTATAATAACCTTACCCACCACTTAATTACTTTTCTCATATTTTTGTGGCTCCCCAATAAAGAACTATTTGTGTTAAAAAGGAAAAGTCGCCTAAGTGGAATTGATCAGTATATCAACTGCACTTTATTTAATACAAGTAACAGTGAGAAGATTAAATTTTTCAAATTTTCTTTTGGCATACGTTTGTACGTCGTTTTTACTGTTTGTACATTCAATATTTTCGTTTGTACACTTTTGGTTACGAAATTAGGGGCGAAATTAATTTCGGGGGAGCTAACTTCACGTATCCCCCCGAAGATTGAATTTTTAAAATTTTCTTTTGGCATTCGTTTGTACGTCGTTTGTATTGTTTGTACATCCAATATTTTCGTTTGTACCCTCTTGATTATCGAATAAGTGGCATAATTAATTTCAGGGGGCTAACTTCACGTGTGCTGTGTGGAAAAATTTTATTGCAGTCTGGTGTCTGGCCTAGCCCAGGTCTGACTTTATCTAGACCGTCTAGTCTGGAATGTCTGGCCTGACCAGGACAGGCGTTGCTCAGCTATACACACGGAAAAAATAAGTGTTGGAAAATTTCCTAGATTAGTTCTGGACTGTATATCATTAGTTCTGGTTCGGGTCCTCTATCTACTCGGAAATATGCATGCCGCCATTTTGGTTCATGAAACGTATGAGATAGATAAAGACACACATTCATTTCTCCTTGTCTATCTCATACATTTTTGGAACCAAAATGGCGGCGTGCATATTCATGAATAATAGAGGGCCTTAATCCGGTTGCTAGTGTGGTGAAGACAAGTAAAGATATGAATTGTTGGTTAAATGGTTTTAAAAAAAAACTCTTCATATTTTCAAAGACCCGAATTGAATAAGTACGTGACTCAGAAATGAAGAACTGGAATACGAGTCTGTGAAACACTCCTTGACTGCCTGCGAGAATTTGCAGAGCCGCGCTCAGTGACAAATTCGCATTGGTATGAATGTAGTAGCACTGGATGCATAATGTATAATAATAATAATGATTTCGAATTTTAATTTATGAGTCTATAGACTCCTGACGTATCTCCAATAAGCGATCACAGCGCCTCTACAGGCCGCAATTCTTGAATGCTTGTAACTCTTATAATGCTGGAATTGAGAAATGTAAACAATCTATGAACACAATAGGACTTAAAAATTCACAATCTAAATTAATTTTAGATAATTATAATCTTTTTTTTACGTTTTTAGTGCAATTGGAATATAGTGCATGTCTAGTCGTGAAATGAATGTACCGACTGAACACTGTTTTATCGACAGATGAAAGTATTAGTCCGCCACTAGAGGCGCTTGTATTATTATTATCATCATTGTAACCATTCTGGTTTCTCAAGAAAATACACGAGATTGTTTTACAATGTTACAATCAGCATTTATTCACTAAGCAACGAACATTCAGCAGTGCACTCTTGTAGTTTCATAATGTACATCAACAGAGACGTTCACGATTAAACATTGGTCCTTCTACGAACTGTACTTTCCCGGAGATACAGTTTTAGAGAAAACGACGCTACGCACGAGGCATGAGCACTATTCGTGGAAAACACATGTTTCAAGTTTTTCACCCAGTACAAAAAAAAGCTTCGAACCCACGAATGTGATCTTTTGGACTCACAAGCCTTTACAATAAACAGTCCAAATATCGGTTGTGTGATCGAATTAGTGTTCATTTTGAAGTTGGACAATCAAACAGTCAATTAATACAAACAAAGCATTGTGTGTGTTACAGTTCATATCACGCAAACATAAACATTCAGAATATACGTGATCTCTACAGTCAAGTGATAAACAGTTAATTATATACTAAAAAAGATATGACAATCAGCCTCGAGTGCTAAGTATGATAACTCGAGCCACTCCTTCGAGAGCCAAGCAGCTTATTAATAGATGAAATCGATAACTTCGGAGCCTTGATCAACATAACCTACAAAAGGCGCTGGAGCATTCGAATCAGCATCAAGAATTGACATCGCTATCCACACAGGATTAGAGTTTTATTGATTCGATAGCATTTGGTAACGAAATTAATCGATTACTATGTAAGCATACATCTTAAGTAATTATTTTGTACATCATTCGCCTTCGATTTCAACATACATATTTTGTTGAGAAAGAAAAATAAATCGATCCAACATGTCGACCGTAAATTTAAAAAACGAGGTTATCTCAAAGGTCAATTAACAAAATTCAATGTCCTTTTGAATGCGGAAAATCCGAGTTCAGCAGAAATAAAATTACGACTTGACAAGTTTAGTGAACTATGGCACAATTTTCAGATCATACAGGAGCAGTTCGAGAAGTAAGAGTTAGGTGACTCAGAATACGAAAATGAAATGGCAGAACGAACTGCCTTTGAAGATTTATATTATAGTTTAGGTAGTGAAGCGAAAAAATATTAGAGGCTGGCGAAAATGCAAATACACTCGCTCCAATTCCTCATCCTAACAATCCTGTCAATTCTGTCAATCAAGTGCAAGTTGGAGTAAAATTACCAACAATAACACTACCTACCTTTTATGACGATAACGACAATTCGCTTCAATTTCATGTTACTTTCAGATCTTTGATTCACAATAATACTAATTTAGATGACATTCAACGATTACACTATCTTAAAGCTTCTCTGAAAGGTGAAGCTGTTAAGGTTATCCATTCAATAGACACAACTGCAGATAACTACGCGAGTACCTGGAAGAATCTTAAACAGCGCTTTGATAACAAAAAGTTAGTAATTAATAATCATGTAAGAGCGTTATTTGAATTAAAAAACATTACGAAAGACAATTCTCAGAGCTTACACGAATTATTAGATGATGCGTCAAGTCATTTGCGTGTGCTAGCGAATCTTAATCAGCCTATTGATAATTGGGACACATTAATCATTTATTTACTATCATCCAAATTTGATCAAAATACAAAGAAAGAATGGGAAGAAAACGTCTCCACAATAGAAATGCCGACCTTCAAAGATATCTCGACTTCCACTACAAGTAGATGTCATGTTTTAGAAGCTATTGCGCCACTTAAACAATTTTCTAGTAATTCAAAATCCCCACGCATTAACAGTCAATGCGGCCGTCAGCTCAATCTCGTTCATCGAAACAAATAAGCACAACAAATAGCTACGCAGCTACCGCGAATTACTCGTGTCCAGTTTGTCAAAAATCTCACGGTATTTATAATTTCGAATTATTTTTAAATATGGACGTTACATCGCGTCTTGAGAAAGTCATCGCACACGCTTCACCAAACTTGACTGAAGACGTTATACTTTCAACTGCTTTAGCCTATATTCATGAAAACGACAACAAACCACATTTATGTAGGGCATTACTGGACTGTTGCTCACAGTCAAACATTATCACTTGCAATCTTCGACAAAAATTGCGATTACCAGTCTGGCCTATTAGAGGCGTGAACAATGCAAACTCTTTTTCTTCGAGCAGAACAACAATCACAGTAGGCTCGCGTATCAACAACTTTAAGGTTACTTTAAATTGCCTCATAGTGGAAGAAGCTACAGCCTGGCTTCCAACTAAGCTAATTGATCGAAAAAGTTTAAAAATACCAGAAAACTTGATACTGGCCGGTCCTAAATTTGACGTAAAATCTCCTGTAGACTCGATTCTTGGCGCAGGAATTTTTTGGGAATAACTAGCTCAAGATCAAATTAGACTCGCTCGCGGACTAACTATATTGAAGCGAACAGTTCTTGGATGGATAGTTACAGGAGACTTGCAGACTCCAAACTCAACGCAGCAGATGACAATTTGCAATTTAACCACCAACGAAAAACTACACAAACAAGTTGAAGCATTTTGAAAAATTAAAGAAATGCTTCAACCAACTGAAAATTATTCCAGAGAAGAAATAGCATATTAAAAGCTTTTTGAAGAAACTACTACTGGGAATAAATCGGGCAGATTCGTAGTATCGTTACGACTCAAGGACAGTCTGGACGTCTTAGGAGAATCGAAACCAGCAGCAGTCAAAAGATTCTACAATTTGGAATGTGAGTTAGCTAAGGTTTCTTCTCTGCATGGTCAATACATAGCCTTTATGAAAGACTATGATTTTCAAGGGCACGTGACTGAAATAGTACCATAGTCAATGGATCATTCGCAAGTTATTATCAATTTACCGCACCACGTTGTAATTAAAGATTCGACCAGCACTACAAGAGTACAAGCAGTGTTCGATAGTTTATTCAAATCTACATCAGGTGTATCAATCAACGAGATTCAGATGGTGGGTCCGACTGTACAAGATGGTTCATTTTCGATAGTATGAAGGTACGGGCAACATACTTATGTGTTAAATTCCGACATATCCATAATGTATAGACAAATTCTCATCAAGGAGGAATAAAGGCCTCTTTAATGTATTATATGGCGTGAAAATCCTTCGTCAGCATTAGACACTTTCCAGTTAAATTTGGTGACCTACGGCATGGCCTCATCATCATAATTTTTAGCGACTAGATGCTTACGAGCTTGACCATCAAGACAGTCAAAAAGCTCACCAAATTAAAAAATGAAATAACTTCCCTCCTAGATTCTTCAGGGATTCAGTTACACAAATGGGGTACGAATGAACCATCAATCAGGAATCTGATTAATTAAATTAAACTCACGCTGGGATTTCTTTAGAATTCAGAATCAGATACGTTTCACTATTCGCTAAGTGTAAGAAAATTCCAGAAAGTAACAAAACGCTTTATTTTATCAACTATGTCAAAAATATTCGACCCCTTAAGTCTGATAAATCCCATAACTGTCAAGGCAAAAATATTTCTTCAAGAACTTTGGAAGGCGAAACTCGAATGGGACACTCCACTGCCAGTAAACCTTGAAAAAGGGTGGAATAATTTCGCTTCTGAACTACCAAAAATCGACCAAAAATAAATAGATAGACATGCATTATGCAGAGCTTCTGTTTTGATTGATATTCATGCATTCAGAGATGCGTCAGAATCCGCTTACGGTTCGTGTTCATATTTAGTATCAAAGGACAATTTTGGAAATCGTCAAGTACATCTTTTGTGCTCAAAATCTAGGGTGGCTCCATTGCAAACACAAGCACTCGCGAAAATAGAGCTTTGTGGAGCTCTACTGTCAGCGCAATTAATTCAAAGGACCATTCAAGCACTCACAATAAATATTGATCGGATATTTTGTTGGTCTGATTCGACTATTACCTTGGCTTGGATAAGATCATCAAAAAAAAAAATGGGAAACTTTCATCGCAAATCGTGTTTCTAAAATACAATAATTAGAAACGCTGAATGGGAACACGTGTCTACTAAGGACATCCCAGCGGATATTCTTTCGAGAGGTGCTGATCCTAAGCAACTATCAAATTACTCCTTATGGTGGAATGGTCCAAGCTGGATCCTCCGTGTTTCAGAGGAATGGCCTTCACCACCAAAACAGACTGACGAAAAAATAGCAGGGTTAAAGTCAACGGTCTGTAACTTCACTATTCAGGAAACAAAAAACCAAATCTTGCTCAGATACTCAAATATTAATCGTTTACGCAATACTGTGGCATATTGCTTAAGATACTTTAATAATGTATAAATACCCAAAGAAGACGATAATTCACGAAAGTCGGGTTCTTTGAAGGTCGACGAATACAATATTGCAATAACAAGATTGATTAAAATCATCCAGGAAGAACATTTTCAATACGAGTTAACATCCTTGCGTTCTAAGAAGAGAAGTGATGTTCCCAAGGACAGTAGACTGATTATGCTTGCGCCCTTCTTGGACAGGGACGGTCTTATAAGAGTAGGCGGTAGAATTAACAATTCTGATTTACTTTATGAACGAAAACATTCGATAGTTTTACCTGCGTATTATAATTTAACAAGAATGATTATCGATGAAGAGCATCAGCGATTGATGCACGCTAGATGTCAGGCGGTGTTAGCCTCAATTCGATAACGATACTGGCCTCTGTCTGGTAAGAATGCTGTAAAGCAGGTAATTCAGCGATGTATACCCTGTATTAAAGTACGGCCAAAGGCAGGTCAACCGTTTATGGGCGACTTACCCGCGCATCGTGTGAAACCATCGAAACCATTCAACGTATGCGGAATAGATTATGGTGGACCATTTTCTATTAAAGAAGGAAAAACACGTGGTCGAGAAATTGTAAAGGAATATATGTTTGACAGTTTGTTTTTCGACCAAGACGATACATTTAGAATTAGCGGATAGCTTAAATACTGATTCGTTCTCGAATTGCTTCAGACGGTTTACTTCTAGGCGTGGAGAAAGTAGCAACATATACTCTGATAACGGTACTAATTTTGTTGGTGCTAATAATGAGTTGGCCGAATCGCACACATTTCTTACTAGTCCTGGACAAAGTAGGACGTTTGAAGAATTCTTTAAAAATGACCAAACTCAATGGCATTTCATTCCCGCCGGGGCTTCACATTTCGGAGGACTTTGGGAGAGTGGAATGAAATCTGATAAATATCATATTGAACGATTTCTCGGTAATGCTTGTCTAACTTTCGAAAAGTTTTACACTGTTCTCACTCAAATTGAAGCTTCTCGACCAATTTCAGCATCTCTCTGAAGAATCGTTACGAGAGATTAAAACAAATGTATCAACATTTTTGACGTCGCTGTCATCATCATTATTTACATGGTCTTCAACTGCGGTATAAATGGAATAGACACAGAGACCCAAATGTTAATCTCGGTGCTTTAGTGATTGTAAAAGATGACCGATTACCTCCGATGAAATGGCCTTTAGGCAGAGTTGTCGAACTGCATCCTGGTAAGGACGGTATTGTGCGTACTGTAACGTTAAGGGTATCAAACGGAACGATGCCACGACCAGTAGTTAAGATATGTTTGCTACCTGTCGAAGTAGTTAACGAAGAACCAAAGTAGAAATAAGTATTTGTTTTATGATTACGATTTATAGTCAGTATTGTTCCACAATTATCATTTTGTTTGGAAAGCTTTGCTTTCAAGCTGGCCGACATGTCGAGTCGTGAAATAAATGTACCGACTGAACACTGTGTTATCGACAGATGAAAGTATCAGTCCACCACTAGAGGCGCTTGTATTATTATTATCATCATTGTAACCATTCTAGTTTCTAGAGAAAATACACGAGATTGTTTTACAGTGTTACAATCAGCATTTATTCATGAAGTAACGAACATTCAACAGTGTACCCTTGTAGTTCCATAATGTACATCAATAGAGACGTTCACCATAAAACAGTGCACCCAATAACTTACTCGTTTTGCCGCTGCTTACAGCGCCATTCCAAAATACGTCAGGTCCCTATTTTGTGATTAAGAAATTATTTTTAATAATACTACAATTAATATTTTTATAAAAAAATTCAAACGAGCGCGCTAACAGTCACTAATCCGGTTAGGGTCCTCTATCTACCCGAGAATATGCACTCCGCCATTTTGGTTCCTAAAACGTATGAGATAGATAAAGACACACATTCATTTCTCCTTGTCTATCTCATACATTTTTGGAACCAAAATGGCGGC
>JAUMHM010000079.1:18403956-18421861 GCA_032362435.1 Melikaiella ostensackeni
TCATCGCCGCCACGGAGGCCTATTTTGCAGACCTTGAGAAAACGTATTTTTTGGACGGGTTGAAAAAGTTGGAGCATAGCTGGGCCAAGTGTATTGAGTTAAAAGGAGATTATGTGGAGAAATAAATAGCCACTTTTCCAAAATTTTCGTTTTTCTTTTGTAGGCTAAGTATTTATTGAATGACCCTCGTAGACTATCTTTTCTAATGATTTTGTTACTGCACATACTCGTAAAATTGGAATCTGCCTAAAATTTGTCGGCAAGACGGGGCTAGCAATCTTAGGAATTGGGCGAATAATCGCTTCTTCCCAAACATCCGGGAAAATCCCTACTTGTAGGGAAGAGTTATAAATGTGAGGTATTATTGGGAAATTTACAGGAAGAGCAAGTCGAATCATATTGATGGGAATCCCTTCAGATCCAAGGGCATTCGACTCGATTTCCATAAACTTCTCTAGAAGAAATTCAGGTGTTATGTCTGAGAAAAAGAAATCAGTGTCCTCAAAAGTTGAGCTTAGATAATTAATAGGAGATGATACTAGGTGATTACTGGGCGGTAGAGATAGAAAGAGTTCAAGTTGTTCATTGGGAGAAATATAACTAACAGCCGATTCACGCCTAGGCCGGATGTGGAATAATCGTCTGAACAAGTGCCAAATATTTTTGTTCTTATTTTTGTTTCTAATAGCGTTAAAATTTTATCTATTGAACTAATCTCTAATTTTTGTTTATACTTGGTTCCTTATTTCGCGAATTTTCTACGAGAAATATGAATTTCCAAACAATAGTTGAATTTTCTACAAACATAATAGAACTTTCAACCCAAAATGAAAAATTTTCCAAGAAACCGGTGAATTCTGAACCCGAAAATATGAATTTCTAGCCAAAAGGTTAATTTTCAATCAAGCAGTTGGATTTAAAATAGCGATCAAATTCCAATTAAGAATGGAATATTTGAATTTACAGTTCAAAAAGTTGATATTCAACCAGAAAAAATAAACTTTGAACGATATGGCTGAATTTTCAAGGTGCGTGAAGCTGGCATTACCAGATTGTTCTATTAACATGAGCAGCATGCAATAATTTTGTGCCAACTCTGTGCCAATTTATGCCGCAAAAAAATTTTGTGCGCTGTAATTTTTTTTAAAAACGTGTAGTAATGCCAGCTTCACGTGAAGCTGACGCTACAATACCAGAAAACAAAAACTATTTTTCAGATCCGATTTTCTTTAACGTAGGAATTTTGTGCTAATTTCATCCTGTCGATTGGTGCCCAGCACAAAATTGTAACATTTTTATTATTGATGAAAACGAGTAAGCCAGTCAAATAAGACGAAGAAAGATCTTCTGCTAGAGCAAAATATATACAGAAATTTTGTTGCTTAAAATGTTGAAGTGCATGATCTAATAAAATACTGAGCTCTGTCAGACCGTTTTATATATTGCTAATGAACAATAAAGGAAAAATTGATCACATAATTAGCACAAAATTCCTACGTTAAAGGGAATCTGATGTGATTAATAAATTTGGCTTTCAGTGAACTGTTCCAGCTTCACGTGAAGCTAGCGTTACTACACCTTCTTGAAAGACAATACAGGGCACAAATTCTTTGCGGCACAAAATTATTGATGGATCTTCAAGTAATGAAATTAATTTTCAGTAACGTAGTTCAACTTTCGTCCAAGTAGTTGAGTTTTCAATCCAGAAAATTATTTTTCAACAAGAAAGACCAAAAAAGACGAATTCTCAAAGAAAAATGTAATAGTTGATATTTCAACCAAAAAAGATTTTAATTTTGAATGAGAAACAGTAGAATTCATTTTTTAACCTTTTCAACCTCTTCGCAACTCTCCACTCACAGTGAGGTAATAATTGATCAAATTTAACAATCATAATTGTTCAAGCAATTTATTATTGTTTATAACTACATATGTTCTCTCGCACTTAGAGTAATGCGAGAGAGTTGCAGTTTCATCTGAAATTTTCAATTTTTTGTGAAGTTTTCACTCCGCACTGGATAATAATTGATTATGATTTGTTCATAGCTAGAAAGCCGGAGAAAAGTTGAAAATTTCTGAAAAAACGCCATCTTTTTAGCAATAATCTAAGATTAGATCGTTAAAAACAATAACAAATTATTTAAAAAATATTTTGAAAGATCTGGTTATCAGTAGAAGGTAATATTTCATGTAATATAAACTATTTGTACTGAAACAAACCGCAGAAAATAAAAATTAGCACCAAGAACTTTGAAAAACTCAATTTTTCATTTATAGGAGTTTTTTGGGACCCAATGAAACAGGTATGTGGGGATGAAATTCAGCAAGTAAATTTCAATTTGTATATAAAAAAATAATTTACAAAACTCTTTTTTCCTTATGGGAATTACGTGTTAAACTTCATGAGGTTTGCGCCACCCCTAAATATAAATTTTATCCTGAAACAAAATAATACTTGCTAATTTTTTTTTTTGATTCGAATAAGTTTTTGGGATGAGAGCATGAGAACGAAAATTGGACCACCCCATTACTGAATGCTTCGAAAAAAAATTCAATTTTGAATTATAGTAATTCTCAAAATCTATCTTTTGAAATTGTGGACTTTCAAATAATTCAAAACTAAAATTGTTTAGCTTTCAGTGCTCCAATTTGAAATTGTTTATTGTTGAGTTTTGAGATTGATTCATAATGTTTTTGTTATTTCCTGTAGAATATGCTGGAAGAGGCCTGCAGTTTTTTGTTATTAATTTCTAATATTTTGTTAGTCACAAATCTTTATTTTCTTTTTACAGAATCAGCTGATGATCCAACGTGGTCTTTCTATTATGATGGCAGACCTGTTGGAGTATGGCAGCGTCCTGATAGAAGCGTGGAAAGAATTGAGTTCTATCCAGGAAATGAAATGCCAACACCCGATGACTTCACAAGCAGCCGCGCTCACACCTATATGGAATATCAAGAACTTTTTTTTTTGGTGCACGTGATGAACACCGACCGCATTGTGGCACTTGAAAATTTTCCGATATGGAATAATGCCCCAAGTATGAGTTGCCGAAGCTGAAAGCTGGGCCCAATGTTGGCCAAATATGGGCATCGAACAGTTGGCTAATCTCAGTGTTTTAATCGGCTTGACAAATTTAAATAGCCGATGAAAGCTGATATTGGCCCAGTAACATTCGCCGTCTGTTGGTTGCCCAGACTGGGCCAACACTTGGCCGCGTTTCCAGCTAATATAATTCGCACTTGGGTAGATGCTTTAAGAAACTTTTGATTTAAAATCAGTTATTCATAAAGCTATCTTTTAATTGTGGCATCCCGAAAAGTTCCAAATTAAACTTCCCTTGTGGACGAAGCCCCGATTAGCCCTCTTTGAATGGTTGAACTTAAAAAATCCCAGATACTCCAAGAGGCCCTCTGCAGGTAGCCCTGCATCTCACCCTCATGCCTCAATTTACAAAAATCAAACGATTTTTGTTGTTGTAATATATTGTGTTTGTTTCAAATAGTAACAATATCTCATCCAAATGTGCAGTTATTGAAAATAAAAATAATTCCAACAAATTATGATACGCGTACGGAGTGACATCTGAAAAAAGTAATAAACATTGTGGTAAAATATCAAACGGGAAAACGCGAATTTGATAAGGAGCTGGTCATAAGTTCAAGTCCCGGTCGAGGTGCTAATATGAAGGGTGAGGGAATTCCATGCTGGATCCTTGTGGATTGCCAAATCGTTTCCATTAGGGGCCACACCTGGATTTCCTCATGGGTCTTCATGGCCTAAAGGCGATCCACGAGGACCTCCATACAGATGACCACTCCACTTTTCAATTCAAGATTGTTTCATTTTAAATGCTTAGATTCAAAGCTGTTTAGTGCTTGATTTTGAGATTGATTTTCAAACTTTTTGTAAATCACAATTTTTTTTCTTTTTTCGAAGGAGTTCAATTCCGAGAGCAAGCAGCTACGACTATCACTTTCGACAGTAGAAGAATTGGTGTGTTTGTGGATAATGCTAGAAGAGTGACCTCAATCAGCCTTGAAGGAAGAAATTTTATTCCGTCTCGGAATTTGTGTCAGCAATACGATATTCAAATCACACCATATCGACATTCACGAAGTGGCATATCATTTAAGGCGTACAAATTACGTCACGGATACGTTGTGGGAGTTCAGCTTATTCGATGAAGGAATCCTCACTCACGGAAAAATTAATCACGAAATACATAATACAAATCTATGAAAATTATGTTATATTCCTCCGATATGTGTATCTATTCCTAATTACAAACCTAATAGTCTGAAAATTACTCTTACTGTGATGTGAAGGTTGCCGGACAGCGAAAGTGAATTTTCACTGATTTCTTTAATTTTATTCTCCTACTATTCATACAATTCATGAAAATCTCATCGCATGCTTGTCTTGCTTTTAGAAGCCAGCCGTTTAATCCATACTCTTTCAGGACTTCTCAAGGTTCAGCTCTATTCATTTTCTTCAGGAGGTGAAAATGCTTTGACGCACTGTGTGTGCGACTCGGTCTATAAAATGGCAATACCCACTTAAAGCACCTTTGCCGCATCTCCAGCAACTCATTGTTCTGCCGGGTTCAGTACAAGTCTCGACTAGATGGCCGTAGCCTTGGCAGCGATAGCACCCAGCAGCCTCCACCTTCTTCATGACTGTAGGGGAAAAACCCACCTTTAGGTGTTCCAACCGGAGAAGCCTAGCAGTGTTATCAACACTGATCTTCGCATATACTTTCAGGCTTCCTTTTAATGCTTTCTCTGCCATATTGACCTTGAAATCCCCGGTCCTGGTATCACCGAATTGTTTGCTTAGGGTTTCCCTCACTTTCTCTTTCCCAGTCGACGGTTCTAAGACGAGGATCTCCACCTAAATGCGAAGAACTAGATGGCGCACTTTCTATCTGTTTCCTACAGCCTCTCTGATAGAAGGGGTCAGTTTTGCCCTACCTTATGCCTCGCTTCCCACTTTGATGAGGATTTCACCATCCTGGTTCGCCTTACATTCCTAATTTTGACACCAAGGGTTTCCGTATTCTTTGTGCTGTTGAGTTTTTCGAGGACCTCGGAGTAGTTTGAACCTTCGGCGGGCTTTATACTAACCACCTCGGGCCACGCTGGGCTCCTGATTTCCTTCCTCTCCTCCTGCTCGCTGGCAAGTCTCATCTCCATGGTTCATTCCTTGCCACTGAGAATCCAACTCCCTGGACCCGAGACTCCTTTTGAGATTCTTTGGCGACGGCCTAGATGCCCCGGCCTCCGTAGGACTTGCAGTAAGCTTTCTCCCCTCTTCCCTTGAGTGGGTACAAGAGATGCCTCAACTTCTTCCTCCGCCTGAGTTTGCTTGTTGACCATATTCATCATTTTCCTCTATTGCCTCAGCCTAGGCCCTCTTGCTAAGTGCAGGACTGATGCCTCGCAAAAATCGCCGTGGAACGCCTCTGGTAATCTAAGAGCGAGGTCTATCTTAGCTATCACCTCCTCCAATTCGTTGAGCAGAACTTCCTCATTTTCGCTAATATCAATTCCATCTCAATTTGATGCCCCCTCGTCGTGAAGTAGTACTTATCGTAAGTTTTCTTCGCAATTCGCATTTCCGACATCAATTTTTTGGTTCCTCTATTACCTTAAACTCTCCACCAAGCATCCTTTCGCTCATACTTATATTCAAATTGTCATCTTTCACCCTGAATTCCGAGAGTGGCTGAAGAGAATTGTACGGTTAACTCCCGCAGAGCCTCGCATGGTAAGGTCTCGGTACTCTAGAAGGCGACCTGATATCCTAAATACAACGTATAGAACACCACTACCTGATACCATGCAGCATTCCGCATGGTTTTTCACGCCTTAGCTTGCGGGTTTCTCCTTCGTGACCATCCCTGGACCATTGCCTGTGACTGCTTATTCAGTTGTGTAACTGTATTTAGCAGGAGCCCTCGGTACATAGCTCCTCTATCCACAACTCGAGGGCGTACCCGATAGGCTGGTGAAAGGCACCAAGTTAGTTC
Source organism: Melikaiella ostensackeni (assembly GCA_032362435.1). Classification (NCBI taxonomy): domain Eukaryota; kingdom Metazoa; phylum Arthropoda; class Insecta; order Hymenoptera; family Cynipidae; genus Melikaiella; species Melikaiella ostensackeni. Next base: position 18,409,989 of record JAUMHM010000079.1, read on the forward strand.
CATCCAATTGAGCGAAAGCTTTTGCCAAATTAACAAATGCACAGAAGACTTTTTTGTCTACTCCTTAACTTTCTTCTATGATCTGTCTCAAGCTAAATATCTGATCTGCACATCATCTCCCTGGCTTAAGTCCTCATTAGGCTTACCAGATCCCTTATTTTCTTACTCCCATGACTTTACCAATAACTATTTCGATAAAAATTTTGCCCACGGTACTAAGTAGGCTGATCACTCTAGAATCATCACAGCTACCTCCATCACCCTTTTCAATGTTGAGTGGAATGATAGTTGCCTTTCTCCAATCAATTGGAACATCACCGTTCTCAGTAGACATACCATATTCATAAATTCACTCAGCTACACAAACAAATATCCGCCACCGCTCTCGTGCATTTCATCGGTGAAACCATTCACACCGGCAGCCTCACAATTCTCCCGTTTCATAATTACATATATGATGTGGCAGAAATCAATGCTTCTTTTGCCATCTACAACGAGACTGTCTTGTGTATCCTCTTCTGTGTCACAGTTGTAATGATACACAGCTTGACTTACATGCAAATTTTTGCAAAAGTCACTCATACAGTCTTTCCCTTTGTCCGTATACCATACCATTACACCATCAGCACTCTTCATTCTGACTAACTCAGTATTCACAACCCAACGAAAATTTCTCACAGGAACAATTATAATAGATGACTCCTCGAATTCCAGAAACGTGGTAGGTCGTGGAAGGAACAGGGTTAATGCACAAATTGAAATAACTCACGTTATGGAACCAGCTATATCAACTTGGTAAACGCTGAAAGTGAAATTCCTTTTGGTCAACGGGGTAGCCGCATTAACAGTGGGTTTCATGATTCTATGGGCCTTGGACTTCCAAGAAGCTGCCATCTGGAACTCGTTGATGAATTTAACCGTGAAATTGCACACTGCGAGAGATCAGACCGTGCTACTCTTTCTCCCCGCCGTATTAAGGGGTGACGGGCGTTTTTTATGGGTAATTTCCAGTGATTAATTTCTAGCTAAATATTTATAAAACACCAGTATATTTTTTTATTAACTTCTATACACATCAGAGAACGTTTCAAAATTTTTTCTTCTGAAAAAATTATATACCTCGTCGAGTTAAACCTCTTCGCGCATCCCTATGATTTGCATGCATGGTCGGATGGTGTACATGATGTCGCGAAAACCAGTCGTCAAAATCAAGAATAAGAAATATGCTCATTACCTATATTGTATGGGCTTTCGTTTAACGAAAAATTTTTTTTTTCATTTTTGGCAACCAGAAAAAAATTCCTGAATTTTTGACTGCGATTTTTGGGTCCAAATTACATGTAATTATTATTAATAATTTTTGAACAAAACAAAATATTGACAAAATCGTCCGTCAACCGAAAGACACTAATCCTTAGAATAAATGTACCAAATTTCAAGTCTATTCGTTATTTAGATCTCGACATATCGTGTACACCGTTTTGAAAAACATTTTTTTCAGAAAAACGCGTTTAAGGTTTTGGTACTAGTTTTTTCAGTGAAAAAATGTATTTAAGCTTCTTACCCTTAATTTTTCATTTCTGCCTCACGAAGGGGACCTTCCTCTCCATAAAAATTTTCTTCAAGATCCGATCTCATCGCCCTTCTTTCGACTTTTTCCTCTTTTGAGGCCTCGAATGATTTATTTTATTTATTCATTTATTTATCGCAGGTAGACGTTTCGAAGCATTTCGGAGCACTTGAGTAATAGCTCGAAATTTCAATGAACACAACTTCTGGCGGGTATGAGACCTTTTGTTCCTTATTCTAGAGAGTTTCAAGGATTTTTTAAGCCAATAAAAAACAAAATGATATTTTCAAAATTTCATAGTGGTCTAACCCCTTGACAATTCGAGTGACCTGGATTAGATTGTCTTGAGCTGGAAAATTACGTTTGACGGTGGCTGTAGGACTAGAGCTGTGGACTTCCTCACTCGTGTTGAGGATCCCACTAGGCTTTGAAAGACGCGTCAGGGAACAGATTTATTTAAGGACCAAAGGGAAAACTGAACTGATTGATGACTACCCGACTAACCCAGGGAGCTCAATCAATTTATTCGGAAATGATATGCCGACAGTAGAACAATTGGATTGGGCTCATAGGGAACTCAGGCCGGAATTTCATAGGGTAATTCGCCACTCCTATTACCCACCTTTTGATGAACTCTCACGACTTGATAGAGGTTGAGAGAAAGAGTGGACAGCCATTAAAAAGTATAAGCCACCCCCTAACCCCGAGAACTTCTTCGTCCGAAAATGTGCGTACCGTGACCTGACATCACAAAAATCGTCAAAAAATAGTTATGTGGCCATTGCGGAGGAAGAGTCGATTTCGTCCGTTAAAACGGCGGAAAATATCTCTGAGACTGAAACTAAGCCTTCCAACGGTAATAGGAGGAATAAAAACGGTAAAAAAGTGGAAACAGTGGTGATGGTGCGGGCATCGGGGGCAAAACCAACAATGACCAATAGGGGGTTGGGGTGGCAGCTATATTCGACGACGCCCGCTGCTCCTACCCCACAATTGAATTCCCGAGATAATAAACCTGACGCTTCCTGTTGGCCTTGAACGATTCAGAGGATTATAAGGGTGTTAGTGTACCGCTCGACGATTTTGTTCTAGGGACCACATCTTTCGCTGAGGCTCCAACTTCATTCGTTGTTGAAGCTCTTGTGCATGGGGAGGATGGCGGTTCGCTGGGTCCTGTGGGTACCTTTTCTGATTTCAAGTAGGAACAGACGAACAACACCATTTTGTCTACCGAGGATCCTGGCTTAAGAGATAGACCCTCATCGTTCCCGGCTCGCGTTCTTACATGTTTTCAGCCGGAACGTGAAAAATTAGATTCAAATGAAATACTGGTCGATCAGAGGTATATACAAAAATTCTCTGATCCTGAACAGATTGCCGGAATTCTGCATACCAAGCTGGTACGTGGAGGAGTACACCTTGAGATTTTCATTGATTCCTTCTCAGTCGATGCATTGTACGATCCGGACTCCACTAGAATACTCCTTAGAAAGGACTAAGTCTCAAAGATTCCGGACTCACTGGGTATATAGTACCTTTAAATAGCTCTCGCAGATCTTTTATTATTCTAGCAAACGAAACGAGAGGCGAGATATGGGCGTGGTTGAGTTACGCTTGACTATCGATGGGATTACTAACGAATGCGAAGTCAGGGTAGCCACCAGCTTGGACAACGAGTTTGTTTTGAGACTCGATGCGCAGTCAGACTTCAACATGGTGTTTGCTGCACGTTATGAGGAAATATGGATGCCGGGTATGGATGGCGAGGTTCGCTCCCTTAATACTTGCGGAGGAAGGTTGCAGTGGTATAGTGAAGTTATCGAGTGACCAGGATTAGGAACTGCAGGATTTGATTAAAAGGAAGTTTGTTCCAAAGGTGCAGGATGACATATATTCCGAGGTCGACGGCATGCTTGACGAAGGTATGATAAAGGAATCTTTTAGTGAATGGTCGAACCCAATAGTAAAAGCCAAGAAGGCTAATGAAAGTTACCGACTTTGCCTGGACTTCAGCGATTCAAATGCCATCTCAAAGAAGGATACCTGTTATCTTCCGTTCATGTCAGATACACTCCAACAACTTCGTGCCACTAGGTTTACTTCGAAGATCGATCTTAGCTCAGCTTTCAACCATATTCCTCTAGCTGAGTCTTGTCAGGTATATACGGCATCTGTGGTTCCAGGTCGAGGACTATGCCAGTTCGTTTGTATGTCGTTCGGCCTGGCGGGTGTTCCAGCCACCTTCAAAAGGTTAATCGACAAGATTATCATCCTCGAGATGAGACCTAACAAGTTCTTTTACCTACCTTAACGATATTATTGTGGTCACTAAGACTTTCAGGGAGCATCTGCATTGGTTAACATAAGTCTCCGATAGAATTTCCTAGGCTGGATTGACCATAAACCCAAGAAAGAGTGAATTCTGTGGTACCGAAGTTCGATATTTAGGTTTTGTGGTCAACAGACAGGGACTAAAGCCAGACTTGAATAAGATAGCTGCAATCCTCACTCACCGAGGTCCCCGTACCGTCAAACAGCTTCGTAGGTTCATGAGCTTAGCGTCTTGGTACAGAAGGTTTATTTCAAAGTTTGCTTAAGTTGCCAAACCCTTGACCAGGCTTTTAAGACTAGACGTGGACTAGCACTGGGGGAGGAAGAGCAAGAAGTATTCCATTGGCTCAAAGAAGACTGACCTCTGCACCCATTTAGGACTATTCTTCTCTCGGGGGTATCGTTGAAAACCCCTTCCATCTCCAAACAGACGCTAGTGCCACAGGTCTGGGCATGGTGTTGACTCAGGTCCAGGATGATTAGGAACAGGTTATCGCCTTCGCGAGTCGCATCATGTTTGCTGCCGAGCGCAACTATACGCTCACGGAGAGGGAGTGTCTCGCGGTCGTGTTTGAGATCAGGAAATTCCGGGAATACCTGGAGGGGTTCCATTTTAAGGTAATTACGGTCCACTGTAGTTTGGAATGGTTACGTAACCTAAGAAAGGCTACCGGGTGACTCGCTAAGTGGTCCTTTGAACTTGAGTACGACTTCGAGATTCCGCTTTGCCTATAACACCGCTTCCCATGGCACCCTGAAAATCTTGTCAGCTTTTCTGAACTTTAGATGTAATCCTCTTCCCTACCGTTCGTTGAGGAGTGACCTTGAGAGGGGAACTCAACGCGCTAATCCAGACTCCGCGAATTGGGTAGAGCGCGTGAAGTGACTAGATTATCCCAGAGATCTGATTTGCCGGAACCTTGAACGCGCACACGTATGTATCTCAAGCCAAGCAGTATGACGAAAGTTTGCGTGTTCGTTCTTTCCTCGTAGGTCCTGAAGCGTCAGCGCGTTCTTTCCAGAAAGGAAGACAACCTTGCAGCTGGAATATGAAATAAGTTTGACGGGCCTTATAAAATCAAGCGTAGCTTGTCTCCTGTGGTGTACTTCTTGATTGCCTAGAGGGGAAAATACGCGGGTAAGAAACAAATTCGGCACCTCAAGCCCTACTTACAGGACCTGTCGCGAGTGACCGATGTTGAGCAAGTAAACGTCAGTTATAGGACTTACATCTTTGATTTCAAAATACCAAGTCAACCAAAATGGCCAGACCCAGCCGCGCTCGCAAGATCCAATGGTTGAGGAGAGAGGGGTGAAGAATCTCCTCGCCTCCAGTGCCGCCACCGAGCAACCAAGAGATGTTAGCCGAGACAAGATGGATGAGGGTGTTAGGTTACGAAAACCTGAGTAGGCACGCTTCAGACAAGGTCCTTCCAGGTGAGTGGAAGCGCCGTCCCGGCCAACGCCTCCACCGGGAAAGACCGGAGTTGGGAGAGCAACTCGTGATGATGAATAATTACATTTTTTTATGAAAGCATTCCTTGTTTTGACCTTTAGTTACCTTGCCTCTCAGATTGGACCGAGTACGAGACGGGGCGACCTGGAAACCCGCGTTTCTGTGTATATCAAAGGTAAATAACAGTACGAGTTCTTTTATTAGGTGAAATCGTTCCCCGGGTAATAATACTTCCCTAACTTTCGCTTAACATAACTCAAATCAACTGGAGCGTAATTGGGAGATCTTCTTCTTCCTCTGCTGATCCCCTGAACCCTAATTGCGATCTAAATGCATGACTAGGGTCTTATTTGCAGCAACTGGGTATTATTTTGATTGCAGACATAATTTGAATAATTTACTTTTTATTTCTTATTTTAAATTAACTTATTGTCGAGTGCTCTTGTAGGAGTCAACCGAGGCTCGTGGATCTGCGAGGGATCTAGGTTTGTGTGGGCGGCTTGCCGAATTTTGAAGGAAAGCCTTGAGTTCTCACTTGAGCATGGGGAAGTTGTGACAGGGTAAATTTTTCATCCCTGTCGCTTCAAAGAAATTTTTCATTATGAGGGGGGTTCCGCAAAGGCGAAAAAAAGAAAAAATTAAAACCTTGATCACGAAAAGGAGGATCGAAGGTCACACCTTGATTCAAGAAAACTTACCTAAAATTATTGTACATCTATTATTTACCTTTCCAAACATTTTCCTTCCATGATGAAGTCTTTTTTCCTAGCAGTTTCTTGTCACGTTTCAACTTAATTAGAGATTCGTTTTGGTATAAAGAAGATTATTGCTGGGCTTACTAGGATAAAATCGAACTCGGATTAATCTCAACTTTGAAAATCTCCATTTGGATTATATTGGAGAATCATCAATTTGATCACATGGCACAGGTAAATTTCTTTTGTACCTTGACAAGCGACGTAATGGTGGACTTCTCGATTTTCTTTTGTAGTTTCGTTTCTTCCTCTTGTCCTACCCATTGCCAAGTTTGGCCCCTTTATGTGCTCGGGATTTGATTGTAATATTGTTTTCCTTCAATTTGATTACGAGATTAATTCGGTTGAAGGTCAAGCCAGTCCGTAGTTTCGTTAAATTTTGCGTAGTTCACATTATAAAATTTCATGTAACGGGTTAATTTTGAGTGGTCATTTGTAAAATTTTCAGCGCCTTTGGAAACGTGGCTATAATTAAATCTGTTCCTTGATATATTGATTTCTACTTTCTGAGGTGTTCAATCCAGAGTGTGAATTTCGAAAAAATATACTTTCATGTGTATTCAATCTTTCAATTGATAATTTCCGTCTGTTTCAAATGAATGTCCGAGCAACCTAACTAGAAGTGTTTTGCCGTTGTGATTTGGAAACCTACCCCCTGTTCTTTAAGAGTGTTCTCACTTCTTTTTTTTTCTTGAACTTCCCCAGCATAGAACAAAAAAAATATATTTTGCTGGATAAAAAATAAATCGTAAGTTGTCTTTTACGATAAAAGGCCTGGCTGAAGCCCAAAAATTTAATTCTTCCTGACCCCGTTACCGTTCGTTTTTGGATCTCTAAAATGACTAATTAACCTGTCGGTACCTTCGCGTTGCATGCCAACACAGCCATTCATATCTTCAAGCAGGACGATTCATTCCCCAGAATCGCAAGTACCAAGAATATCATTTAAAGAATCCCAGAAGATGTGTTTTATATCACTACTGTTACCATCAAATGAAACGTAGAATGCTATGATGAATAGCCTTCTTATTAACTTATTGAAATAAAAATAGCGCAGGTAGCACATATTTACCGAGGTAAAAAATAAAATTTGACTTTTTGAATTCGGGGTTCATTCCACTGACAATTTTTAAATGTAATTCATTTCATCATAACTTTAGAAAAGCTCGTAGCCAAGAAATAGTATATTGTCCAACACGATGTACACGATATTTTGTCTAATTATCGAAGACGAAAATTGCGCCTTTGGAGCGAGTTGAGAGACAGTAAAGTTAAAGATTCGTCAGCCGATTGATGGAATATCAACTTCGATGTGAAGATTTTGTATTACCTTATCGAGGCGGTACCCTGTAGTAGATTAGTAGGAAAAATCAAGTTTGCCCTACGGATACGTCATCGAGCGAAGAACCGATAACTTTGTTGTCTGTCGGCGAGCCTACAAAGTCGCATTTTCCGTTCGGGTATTGAACAACGGATTTTTTCTCTTTCCGAAAATGAATGCCACAATTGGTATGTGCGATAGCAGACGTAACGACTCTTTTGTTTGTTCATGCACTCTCTTTTGAGGGTTTAAGAGCTTTTACAGAACTATCACATGTCTCCTTATCGACAATCTTTATATACTACCTTACCAATTATTTCCTACATGTCGCCCTAGCCACTACTCCTACTCCTAGACGCGTCCAGCCTTGCCCTGGGCTTTCATTTCCTCCTACCATTATCAATATAAAAATTGTAGCTCTATTCTGCAACACTACTTCATTACTCTGCTTCTTGATAAGTTATTTTTCTGGCTTTTTCCTAGCCCGTGCAACAGGCTCTTTCTCTCTCTTCCTTAACTCTTTCAGCTCTTCCATCCACTCCTCACCCTATCCATTCTTATTCAAAATCCACTTCATTCTGTCTTTCATATCTTCCCCTCCCCCTTCGCCACTGGTACACCTCTCTAACACATAGAACCATGTTTCCTGCTCATACCTACATACTCTACACAGATTTTTCTCTTTATTCTTCCAATACCTACATGCTCTTACCCCCTCTCCTATCCTGAATCTCACTAATCTATTCCATTTGCTCACCTTTTCAATCTTTTTTAGGTATTCCGGCTCCCTCCCACTCCTAACAATCCTATACCAGCTGTTGTACCTTGACTTCGAAATTTCTTCCCATTTTTCCTCTCCTTGCCTTGCCGTCATATTTTTCTCTGTTTCCTGCTATTCTTCACCCCTCACTCGTAGCCCACATTCAACCCTTCTTCCGGTCTTCTCTCCTTTCCATTTAGAACATCCCATCTTACCCCTCCACTCCTAGTCAATAATCTTTCAGGCACATGCTTGTGCAATCCTTTTTGCCTACCCCGTTGTCAGTTTCTCCTAAAAATTGCAGGATTTTTTCAGTTTCCTGACCACCATTTTCTCTCGTCCTATTTCTTGCCTCAGTATATAACTCTCTTATGAGCTTTTAATCTTCAAGTTGCCACTCTACAACATAACACTGACCACACTGGCACGTCGAACATCCACATCCTCATCCTCTGGACGGCTTTGAACCTTCTCTTTCCTATAATTCATCCCTGTCCCACTACTTCACTCGTACATTTCAATCTCCTTCTCCTTTGCAGCTCATTTCCTGCTCCTGCTTCGAACGGAAATTCAAGGTCTAAACGGAATAGAGCTCAACCCGCACCTTTGCGAAAGTCCCCTTCTTCTCCAGAACTCCTCCCCTTTCTTTCCTCCTATCTTTCCCTTATCTCACTCTCCACAAATACCTCTCTTATCCTCTCTATCTCACCCTCATCTACTCCTCTCTCTTCCATACCCTTGCATAGCACCCTACTGTTCACGAAGTCAAATTCTGCTTTGAAATCGACAAAAAGTGCAGCTGGATTCTCTTTTTTCCGCCCCAAGCTTTTATTGACCAGAAAATTTAGTCTTTCATCCCTCTGGCCACCCTTCACCTCTCCAAACCTTGGTGCATATCATCCATTTCTCTTCTTTAACACCTGCTCCACCATATTTCAGGATTGCATTCTGAAGCCATCCTTCCTTATTGCCTTGTGTCTTTTCAGCCTTGCAATTGCCTCATTCACCTTTTCCCTATTTATATCGTTTCCACTGCCCTCGTCCCCCACTACCGCTTTTCTTCCTTTACCCCTTGCGCTAATTTCCACGCCACCTAACAGTATTTTGAAATACTCCGTCCACTCGTCCATCTCGATCACCTCATTTACACCCTCGTTTTTTCCTCTTTCCCTGCTTATCACTTTGAATTTCTTGGATTCCCTTACCTTTTTCCTCGACCTCTTACATGTACCTTTACTACTTCCACTGCCTTCATTCACTCAACATTTTCTCCTGATGTCTTTCTCTCGTATTGAGTTCCTTCTTCTCCACTTCCTATTTTCCCCATTTCCTCACACTCTGTTTAATCTTATCTCCGCTTCCCCTGCATTTATTGTCCCGCCAACTCCTTCTTCGCCCTCTCCACCCCCTTTTAGCCTCACTTCTTTCTTCGTCTTGTCAATCGATCCTCTGAGTTTTTCTAGCAGTGTGTCTACTCCTTCCCACTCCCTACACCCTACCTCCTCGTTTTCCATTTTCTCCTCTAAATTCTCTCAACTTCTCTCTACTCAGCCGCTTACTTTCAATCTTCCTTCCTCTCTTCTTCTATAAAATTCTATACGATGTCCCCTTCACATTTAAACGTCATTTTCCCTTCACCATCCCTCTTGGTATTATCCACACACATGAACCATCACGCCTCTCACAACAAGTCCAGAAACGTTCTTCGCTTCCGATCTCTTTCCCTATATTTGGCGCTTCTTACGCAGACCTCTTTTCCTCCATCCCACACCTCTCCCCATTCCTGAGCGATCCATGCATTTATATCCCCCCCCCCCATCTGCACCAACCCCTCCACCGTTTCCTTTGTCAATTTTCTTATCATTCTCCATCCTCTCTCTTCTCCTCTACACGCACACAACAGCAAAAACTTTTTTTCGTACTTTCATTCTACTCATCAATGTTGGGTCCTTTTCTTTCGTGTTGTCTTTCTTTTCATCCTGTACCATCATTCCTTTTCTTACCCCTGACACCAAGCCACCCATATCTCTCCTTTTTACATGATATTATCTTGCCGCTTGCATCTTCTACACGTATACTTTCGGTTATATTTTTTTCATGTCTTTCCACTCATAACACCCCCCACGTTTCGCTCATCATTATCACATCCCACTTTTGCAATTCCGCCCTGAATCATCTATCTTTGTCTTTGTTCCTGACATATTCCAAAACGTTACTTTTACGTCTCTTTTTTCGCAATTTTCTCCTTTCTTTTCTGTATTCAATTCCTCTTGTCACATATAAGCCCCACTGTAACACCTGCATTCTCATTACCCTCTCCTTCTTCCCTTTCATTCACTTCCAGTTTCCTAACCTTGCTCAAGTCTTCTAATCTATCATCCCAAATCCAGACCTCTCCGCTCACCCATATCCTGTCTCTCCCAATCCTCACGCTACCACATTTTTCCTCTCACCATGCCTTCCGCTCGATTAGCCACACTCTTTGTCTCTCCCAAGACGTCAGATCTTCGATTCTTTCACTTCTCCCTCTCAACAACATCTTCTAAGTAACTTCATATCTCTCCTCCTCACTCTCTAGTGCAACTGGAAACATAAATTCTTTCCCTTTTTTCTTTCCTTTTAGTCTTTTTATCCCTTTCACTGTGACTTGTGCACCGATGTCTGTCATCAGATTCTTCATTTCTTTCTCTCCATTTCACTGTCTATTCTCATTGCCCTTAATTATTACATACTTTGCTCTCTTCGCTTCTTCTTCCACTTCCATTCTTCTTTCAACGTCACCCAGTCTTGAACGCAACATTTCATTCTCCTCATATCTACTCGCCCCACTCTCTTTCGCTTCTCCGAGACCCCCTACCTCTTTCACCTCATGTTCATTTCTTATTTCTAGTTTTCTCACCCTCTTTTGTAAAGCTTTCCCTCCTCTGTTTTCCCCCTCATTCTCTTTATGCCTGTTCTCTGTGCTTTCCAATTTCTTCCAAACCTTCTTTTACACGCCTTCCAATAATTTATCTCATTCTTCCCATTTATATGTCTCACTTCTCTAACCTCCTCGCTTACCTTCTTATATATAATTTGTCTTTAGAGAAAATTAACAAACGTATGAATTATTTATTTTACATATGCATATATGTGTGTGCGTGTGTGTGTGTGTTGGATTAAATATAATAATTCATTGAATTACTTCATTCGTTTCGAAAAATTTCTTTAAACTTTCAATATTTGAAAATTAGTTATTATGAATTTCTGAATTGTTTACGTTTTTAGTTTAAGGAAATGAAAGTCCATAGACATGAACGCACTCTTTGCATGCGTACACTTAATGCAATTTTTTTTATAAAACAATCAATTGAAAATCTAACGATTCGATTGAGCCTATGTGCTTCAATTGTTTATTTATAACAAAATATCAAGTTTATCGGGCGACCTCTAATGAATTCTAGAAGGCAGTAAATTATACTTTTCCCAAAATTTTTCATAATATTACCGAGTTCGAAAATCTACGATAATAGATCATTTCCGAAATAAAATGATCGACATTATAGAATATCCGACATAGAAAAGTTTCTGAATTATAAAATTCCCGAGCCTAAGCAATTGAAAAATTGGTTTCATAGTGAATAAATAATGATGTAATAAGTAGAATTCAAAATAAGTTCGTTAAATAAGAGTATTATATA
>JAUMHM010000079.1:18438471-18462752 GCA_032362435.1 Melikaiella ostensackeni
AAAAATACAAAGTATTCTTTCAAGCAGGAGTGTTCACTAAAGTGCGAGATTTACTTCCTAATCCAGCATGAAACTCCTTTCACAATTAGATTTACATGTAGTCTATCGCACTTTCAGGAAATTTCCATTTCATTTATGAAGGAGAAATTTGTTTCTCGACTAGACAATCCGAGTATAATCAATCTTCTAAAAATGTGAGACTGACACTTCATATGAAAAAATGAATGAAAATCGGAAGTTAACAATTATTGGTATGGAGCTCTTGATCAATAATTCACTATCAGGAAGTATGCAGTTACATTAATGAAACCAAATTGATTTTCCTGATTTTGTTCCTGGAAGAGATAAAAATTGACTGAATCCATTCTGCAATTGTCTCGAATTGATTTTTGCGGAGCCTCTAACGAGCTAAATCTTTAGATTCTCGCCAAGTAGCCACCCTACAGATAAATTAAGTTAAATATCTCAGGAAGAACGAGAACAAAACTTGATCTGATCTATCGTCCGGGGATACATGTGCTCCTATGACTGGACTATCCATACAGATGAAAGTTGACGACTTTTTCCCAAAAAGAAGTCTGCAAGGATCATCTGGAATCCCCTCATTTCTCTTCATCCAAGACACATATCAATCTAATTGTCAGTTCTGAAAGGGCGTTGTTTACTTTAGTTTTCGTTCTTTACTACTCACCGACTAGAATAAAGATAAATGCCGGATCAAGCGCGATGTTTGTTAGGCGGGACAAATTATTGAAAGTGTCCTTTTCCAACCATGCCCAAACGCCCACCGCCATGATGCCCAGACCCAGCAACTGAAACCAAAAATAAAAACATCCATTATTCATAAGTCATTCTACACCATTTACTCAGACATGGAGAAAAAGGTTTGGTTCGACAAAAACAAAAACGGCTAAAGTAGTCGAGCATCTAAGAAACATGCGCCCAAACGCTTTCACTTTCTCATGTTCTCATGATGCACCATTAGTTTACTCTAAACGTGAAAAGTATGAGAGAGACAGTTTGCTGACAACCAATAACAAAAACATCTCATATGCATAAGTCATCCTACACCATTTACTCAGACATGGAGAAAAACGTTTGGTTCGGCAAGAACAAAAACGACTTAAGTAGTCGAGCATCTAAGAAACATGCGCCTAAACGCTTTTACTTTCTTATGTTCTCATGATGCACCATTAGTTTTCTCTAAACGTGAAAAGTATGAGAGAGACAGTTTGCTGACAATTAATAACAAAAACATCTTATATGCATAAGTCATTCTACATCATTTACTCAGACATGGAGAAAAAGGTTTGGCTCGACAAAAACAAAAACGATTGAAGTAGTCGAGCATCTAAGAAACGTGCGCCTAAACGCTTTTACTTTCCCATGTTCTCATGATGCACCATTAGTTTACTTTAAACTTCGAAAGTACAAAACCCACAATTTGCTGAAAACCAAAAACCAATACGTCCTTTATTCATAAGTCATTTTATACCATTTATTCCGACAGAAGGAGGAAAAATGTTTGGTTTGGCAAAAACAAAAACGACTGAAGTATTCGAGCATCTAAGAAACATGCGTCTTTTTTGTGTTACCAATGGTTAAAACATAAGAAACATGAGGAAATTTAATTTTATAAGCCACTTCGCTGGAAACTTTTCTTTCATGATTTTCTTCGAAGATGGGTCGAATTGAAAGTTTTATCCTGTAGATGTGTAGATGAGGATACAGAAATAAAATCTGTTACCCAGGCGAAAAAGTTATGCATAGTGGAAAAACTTATGTATGATTTTCATGTGTTTTAAAGATTTTTCAGATAAAAAATTTAAATTATACATAATTTTGTCGACTATGCATAACTTTTCCACTTGTGTGTGTTAAAGTGTCTTTTTTGTTTTATCATTTGTTAAAACATAAATATGAGAGAAAAATTCTTTTGCCTCTTAACACAAGCTGATGTTGTATGCGCATTTTTATACGTACGCATTTTTGCGTGCAAGTAGAAGCTAGTTTATATTTCTAATCTTGATACTACATGCTTTAAATATTTAAATATCGCAAAAAATTAACGATAGGAGTGGTTTCTAAGTATGCATGTATCTTCAATCTTCATGCATCAATCTCAGTCGAGGGAAAAAAAATAATATGAAGTTACGCGATGCTCGGAACGAATTACATAAATAAAACTAAATCTTTGTAGGTACAAAAACGTTAAATAAGTCTCGTCTCGCTAGACTATTCCGAGGATAAAGTGTATTAAATCTCGCTTCCTTTCAGCTCTTTTCTCTGATGGCATTGCAAATTCCCTCTTTCCTCTTAATTCTCGGCCATTCCGTATTATTATAACTTTACTGAATTTTTTAATCTCGGCAAAGGTAATCTCTGCAAAACAAATTTTCTGTTGAAATATTAAACTCACTTTCGGAATTTATATCACTTTTAGAAGACATTTCACATTGTTATAGGTCAGCATTGGAATATTATCCTTTATTCTGCACTGATTGCGAGAAAAATGTTTGATTCGAACAAAAGTTTTTATCTTATCAAAACTTTGGCTCTTTTAAAAAACCTTTTGTTGACAACGAAAACATTTTGTTTCTTCTATATGAATCAACGTGATCCGAAACATTTATCTTATTGTGAAATGTTTTAATGTTTTGTAATTTCAAAGTGTGTAACATTTTATTTAATAACATAGAGATAGATTTTACTGTCTCTAAAGTAGAGGATAACTGTACTAGAGACATGTTGAAACAACGATTACTTATAGGAGCTTGAGATTTATTGCATACCTTGCAACATACATACGAATCGGTGGCAATTTGTAGCCAGCGACTATTAACCGTAAAACGCAGCATATCCATTTCGAATTTCCACCTAAACGTCATATATGCAGCCTTATATGCATATGCAGGAGGATGACCATGTGAGAGGATCGGTTCTGAATTTCGTTATCAATGATTGACACAAAAAAATTAAAAGTCTCAATAAGAAAATCAATGAATTCAAAAATTAAAGATAATTAACTAAGTAATGAAACTGCTAGAAACAACAGAAAATACGACAGAAAGTTTCCTAATATAATTCAGGCTCAAGGTGATGGGTGGGCAACATTTACTAGTTATATGTTGGATTAGTAAAAAAAATCTGTTTTATTGGGATCTTCGTCTGAAATGTGAGCACATGTTGATATACTTCGTTCTAGGACATATGTCAAGTGCAAATTTATTTGTACAATCAAATGAATTTCAGAAATTAGAGTTGTCCAAGTAATTAAAAACAAAAATTTGTCCAATAAGTATGTTTGCAACATATTCGAACCCTATTCCATATTCGAAGCCTTTCCTCTAAACACTTTATTAATACTTATGCTTTCTCCCCTCAGTTTGATCTCTCACAAATTCTACGGAAAACTTTTCAAACATTTCTAGGTTCAATATACACCTTTAAACAAAATTAACATGGGAATGTTTCTTCGTTTCAACTTGGAATTACGCAAATAAAGCTTTTTATTGAAATTTCATGTTTTGCTCCTAAAGTGTGTTTTCAGATAATAAATTATTACACATTACAAGATTTATAAATTATTTGCGCTTCTGCGAACCTTGAAAACGTGTTCGTCACGTCTACGCAAATAATATATAATGATAAGGCAACTGTAACAACTAGCCTTATCATTCTCCAGATATTCAATTTTTTGCCCAACCTCGTTTTTTTATAAAAAAATCTTTATCAAAAAAAAACAGAGATTATCTCAAAGTTCAGTTCGCAAGATAACGGGAAAAGTGAAAATCACTTTCTTACTAAGTGAACATACAAAATGTATACAATACAAACAATACATACTTGCTTCTTCTCTATTTATAATGTGTCTCCTTAAGGTTTACATAACTTCCGTTTCTTTACATTTTTATTACAACCTTTTTACATCGCTTATTCTAACTTATTCTCTATTTTGATAAGTATATATAATTTCTAATTCTCAAGAGTATAACCTGTCGAAACGAACAAACGAAAGAGTGATCGAGTTTTTGAGCGTACGAGCGAGTAAGCTAGAGAAGGAGGGAAAAAATCGGAGCGGAACCTTATTCTACTCAATTTTACTTAATTTTTTGTACAGTTTCAGCTACCCTTATGCTTTCAATGTGACTTTCATTTCCTTTTTCTCCTGATTTCCTTCCCACTTATGCTTTCCATTCTCTTTCCCCCACACTCCCACATTCTTCTTCTTCAACTCCTCTAGCTTTTTCTACCTCCTTCATCCATTCTTCTCCCAGTCCTACCTGCCCTAAAATTTTCTTGACATTCTCTTGCCACCCTCCCTTCTCCTACATTGCCATCCTCTTTCCAAATGTATTTGGAGTCCTCTTTTCATCACCTTATACCAATTATTGTATCTTGATTCCCCAATCCTCCCACATCTAACTATAACCTGTCTTTCTCTATCTATATTTTCCAATTCCTTTTAGTCTATCTTTTCTTCTTCTCCTATTCCTCGGTCTCTAAAAAAACTCCCTTCTTTCTTCTTCCCATCGTGTTAACTCTACGCCTCCCTTTCTTCTACTTTCTTGCTAACTCAACTCCCTTTACCACCCTTAGTTTCTCTTGTAAATTCCAAGCTCTTTCTCCCGCCCTTTTCATAATTCATCCCTTTGAGCCCCTTCCCTCACCATGTAACCAAGAATTCTCCACTAGGGCCTATCAAAAAAATGAATTTTTGTGTTTCCTTCTCCGGGTGAGGCTGAAAAGTTTCTAGTGGATGCCAAAATGACATCCTGGAAGTTTGAGCAAAAAAAATACTCTCAATTCTCACAACGCGCTTAAAGGTCAAACTCGCGAAAAATTGCGTTTCTCTCGTTATTTTCGAGCGAATAATTTTTTTTCTGATCCGGGTGAACTGTAAAAGTTGTATACTATGAGAATATAAGAGGGGCGTGAAGCTGGAATTACCACATTGTCCTATTTAATTGAGCGAAATGCAATAATTTTGTGCTAATTTTGTGCTTGGTTCAGTCGCAAAAAAATTTGTGCCTTGTTATTTTTTTTCAAAAACGTATAGTAATGCCAGCTTCACGTGCAGCTGGCACTACCACACCAAAAAACGAAAACTAGTAATCACATGACATTTTCTTTAATGTAGAAATTTTGTGCTAATTTTGTGTTGGTGATTTGTACCAAGCATAAAACTGCAACATGTTTATTATTGTTAAAAATGTATAGTAATGCTAGTTTCATGTGAAGTTGGCACTACCACACCAGAAAACGAAAACCATTTATCACATCAACTGTTCTTTAATGTAGGAATTTTGTGCTAATTTTGTGCTGTCGATTTGTGCCAAGCACAAGACTACAACATGTTTATTATTTTTGAAAACGTAAAGTAATGCCAACTTCACATGAAGTTGGCACTACCATACCAAAAAACGAAAACTATCAATTACATCAAATTTTCTTTGATATCTATTCCTGATCATGTGCTTGAAGTTGTGAACGTTCAAATGAACGAAATTTTTGATTAATTGCTTTCTAAAATAGGAACAGTACAAAAAAAAAGTGGTTCAATACATTGAAAATAATGAAATTATGAAAGAAACTTATAATGCATATTTTTATTTGTAGTGGAGACAAATATTCCTAGATGAAATAAAGTTGGGAAAATATATTTCGTTCATTTGAACGTTCAGAACTTCAGGTACATTCCTGATCTCTATTCTCTTAGACGGGAGCATCAGAAATGATATAAAAAATTTTAAACTTTAATCAGATCTTTTTCCGGAGACCTTTTTTTTCTTTCCCATAATACCTCAAATGGAATAAAACAACACATTTTATTATTTGGTATCGAAAAATACTGCCTGAATTTTTATTATTATGTAAAATGACCAAAATTAATTCTTGCCTATTTGCTATTTTCAGAAAATTCTATCTCGAATAAAGCTCAAGGCCTAAAATATTGTGTATTCCGACACACTGTTTGTAGTCCGGATTTTGAAGTGTGTAATCTGAAATCAAAAATTGTGTCGTTGAAAAATGTGATTTTTTTTAAAACGAGGTAACAAATAGTTGACAAAAGAAGTTTTATAAATTAAATAAACATGTGAAATTGTAAATCAATGCTTATTAAAAATGTATTAGTCATCAAATATGTGAAATACGAAATAATCCCACTGAGTCATTTCCGACGAACTATGCGTTTTTTTCGAAGGAAATTAAGCGAAATACATTTGCTGGTTTGATAGAAAAAAATTTTTGACGAAGTTATTATTCTTTAAGGGCTCTGTCCCATGGGTACATATTAGCGGAAGGAACGGAGTTCTATTGGTCGTATTCTGATCCGTACGCCGCTAATCTGTACCCATGGGACTACTCCTTAACTCCTAAAACTAATGATGTTGATTAATTTCGAAAAGTTGTGAAAAATTTCCTTTAAAGTGTGGTATTATTTAAATTAATACAGTTGGGGCACTTTATTCCATATGACTGACCAAATTAACACATTGGTTCACTATAGGGCCGTATTTTAGGTGCAAAGCCGGAAACCACCATACTGCATGGTTACCGAGATATGGGGGATGGAATTTAGTACACTTTGGTGTGCAGACGACTTCTCAATATGAAATGTTATTGTGTCATAAGCAAAACAAATAAAGTTTGTAGCCAACAAAGCTGAAAGAAAAATTTAGGAAGCATTTATGGTTATCACACTTTCTTAAACATATATGTCTTTTCTGTAGTTTTTTCAAATTGAAAATTAGAAATCAGAATATTGAAAGCATGTATCCTCAGATTTGGAAGAAATGCATATTAAAAGAAAGATTACAGTTTCTAGTTTCTAACTTTCAAAAGGCATAATGTGGATTTTAAGGAATTCGAAGAGATTGATTAAAATAAATATTTGCTCAAGATTTGAATATTCATTTTAATTAATGTCTCTGAATTCCTTAAACCTTCCATTTTGCCCTTTCAAAATAGAAACTAGAAACTCAAAGCTTTCTTTTAATATGCATTTTATCCAAATCTGAAGATACATGTTTTGAATATTCTGACTTCTAATTTTAAATTTTAAAAGACTACAGAAAGGACATATATTTTTCAGAAAGTGTGAAAACCATAGTAAATCTTCTCAAATTTTCCTTTCAACTCTGTTGGTTACAAACTTCATTTGTTTTGCTTATGACGCAATAACCATGCAGTATGGTGGTTCACGGCTTTGCACCCAAAATAGTGTCCCAGAATGAACAAATGTGTTTATTTCTCAAAGATCGAAATGAAATCTACTTTCTTATGAAAATTTTTTGTGTACTAAAAATAACACCCAAAAAAGTGATAGGATAATGATTAATATTCTTTTCATGCAATTTTGGATCAGATAATTCAAGAGCTCCATCAATTAAATTCCTTAAAACTCCAATTTTGTTTTGAATGAAATGACTGATATTACAATTAAGTGTCCTTCCTAAATAGTTTTTCTGTGCGAATCAGTAATAAAATAATTCTCATCAGTTTTTATCAAAGTCAAATCAAGAAAATTCAATCTATGATAGATTATCTATCATCTATTTCAATTTCAACAGTGAACTGTAATCTTGGATGTATACTATTAAATACATTAAGTAGGGTATCATCATTTAGTGCATGTAAAGAATGTACAGAATCATCAACATATCTTGCATAAAAGTCCAACTGAAAATTAATTTTGTTATAAACTTTATTTCCCAAATCTTCCATTACAATTTCATTAATAACTGGGGAGAAGACTGAGCCTATCGGAGTTCCAAATTTTCGTTTATAGAAAGTACCATTGAATTTAAAATGAACAGAATTAAAGACATATTCAATAGCATCAAGATATTGTTTTTTCGCAATCTTAGTATGAAGCTTGATCATATCCCATATATTTTCGATAGCAAGTTTAACTCTTTCATATTGAATATTAGGAAACATGGCTATTACGTCAAAGGAGACAAAAATGTGATTTATTGATATTTAAACATTTTCAATTAATTTTAGAAAAGCAGCACTGTTTTTAATTGATCTTGCTGAAAGGGTAAATGATTCTTTGATAATTTTACTAAGAAGTTCTTCTAATTTTCTCGTGGGTGGACCTATTGTCGAAATAACCGATCGTAAAAGAAATTCTGCTTTATGAGCTTTGATCAGGCCATAGGCCAGAGGTCGATTCGTGTGAATTGTGTCAATGTCGCACCTTCGATATTGTTTCCCAAATATTTTTGAAACCTTAATCTCTCTAGAATTTTAAATGTCCCTTTTCAAATCATTTTTGTAGGATCATTTGGAATAACTGCAAAACTATCTTTATCATTCAAAGTATGCATCATTTTTTGATTATACCTGTAAACATCTGTTAATATTGCAACCGTAATAGTCATTTCATCAGCCTTAGTAATCAATAATTCAGGATGACATTTTAAAAAAAGTTCCATTTCAAATAATCCTTCGTTCAATTCTCTTTCTAATAAGGTTTGTGGAGAACCGTTATTCAAAAAATCATTCGATAAACCCATAAATCTTGCTCTAAATTCTTGTAGTTTGTTTTCCGGTAGTTTTGAAATATTAGCTTCAATGTCTTTAATGATTTCAGGAAATTGGTTATACTTTTTTTCACTATATTTGTTACTAAAGCCCTCACACAACCTCAAAATGTTGATTGCCTTCTGTGGATTCTCTAGGTTTGAAATATTCAAAACAAAAAGATATCTATTTTATTCAAACATTATCCACAAATTTGAGAAAGTTAGTCATTTTTAGAAAAGTGTTTGTGAGTTTGGATTATTACCTTTTTCTATTTTGAAAAATGGAATAGACTGAATAGATTGGTTCAAAATCAACCTGCAAATGTATTTATTTGGTCAGTCATACAAGATGGAAATGACTTAGTGGTATTATTTCGAATTTCACGTATTTGATGACTAATACATTTTTAATAAGCATTGATTTACAATTTTGCATGTTTATCTGACTTATTAGACTTCTTTTGTCAACTATTTGTCACATAATTTCAAGAAAATTACATTTTTTTACGCCAATAGGCATACTGTGATGATTACCTAAAAGATTGGAAATTTAGATTCTAGAATACACAATTTATAATTCGGACTACACACAGTGTATTGGGATACACAGCATTTCAGGCTCTGATCTTTATTCGAGTTACAATTTTCTGAAAATAAGGAAAAATTGAATTAGGTTGAGAATCAAAATGAGATGATAATGCTTTAAATGTCTAATTTATCTAATGTCTCTCTTCCTCTTGGGCGATGAGCAATGTTAGTGAAGGTACGGAAGATAAAGAGGATCATACAAATTTATAGTCGAAATGGGACCGGATCCCCCAATATGATTATATATATATATATATTATAATGACTATAAATATGATTATACAGTATATACATTAGGATAAACAATAATAGTTACTACAAGTGTCATACTATTATATCCGGTAGTTTGTTTAGAACACAGATTTTGAACAATGACAATGTTCATAGTGCCTCCACTTGTTTTCGTGTCTCATTTTTGTTGCAACTCAAAACAACACCGAATTTAACATTTAACGTTTAACAGTGAGAAGAGAGGTTATCTAATTAGATCTGATAATGTAGACGAAAATACATGAAAACATGTATGCAAATGTAATCCACATAATAAAACACTTATGTGAGATAATTTCAATTGTTCCATAATTTTCGATGCTAACATTTTAGATAATATTTAGTACCAATCTCATTTAGATATCTTGGCTTTATTTTCGACCTTCTAGTCTAGAAAAACTTATTATTATCTTCCGTTTCATTTTTCTTCTCCTTTTCTTCCCACTTATGTTTTTCCTTTTCTCTCCTCCACTCTCCCTCAGCCTTCTTCTTTGAATCCTCCAGCTTTTTTTGCCTCCTTCATCCATACTTCTCTCAGTCCCTCCTGCCCCAAAATTTTCTGAACATTCTTTTTCCATCCTTCATACTCTTTCCAGATATTTTGTCACTCCTTCTCTTTCCATTACCTTACACCGCATATCGTATCTTGATTCCCCTATCCTGCCCATGTATCTGTTACCTGCCTTTATCTATCTCTTTTATCCAATTCCTCATAGTCTATATTTCCTTCTTCTCCTATCCCTCGACCTCTACAAAGCTCTCTTCTTTCTTCTTCCAATCCAGTTAACTCTACGGCCCTCTTTCCTATTTTTCCACCTCTTTGTAACACTTTCTCACTAATTCCAATCTCTTCCCCTCCATAGTTTCTCTTGGAACTTCCACACCCTCTTTCTTGCCCTAAGCCTCTTCTCTAACCATATAACATCCTCCTCATAATAATAATAATAAACCTATTATATTTTTGGTTGAGCATTCAAATTTTTGGTTAAAAATTTTCTTATCTGATTGAAAATTTAATTATTTTGTTAGAAATCCATCTTTTTAGTGTCAAAATCATTTTTTTTGCGTGAAAATTAATTTTTCTGAACTGAAAATTTATTTATTCAATTTGTTGTTGCAAATTATTCTTGCGTAGTTAAAAGTTCAACAATTTCGTTGAAAATTTATGTATTTCGTTGAAAATTCGTCTTTTTGGAAGAAAATTAATTGTTTTGGTCAAAAATGCAACTGTTTGATATGTATATGAAATTATGTGATAGTGGAAGATGAGGCAAGTGAGAAGGTCAAGAAACTAGAGATAGGAGATTATATAGATTCGGATCACTTCCCCATAATACTGTCATTAGAGGGTGAAAAGTGTAATAAAAGTAAGGAGAACAATTAAGTAAAGGTAAAAAGATCATGAAGAGGGGATTGGTTAAAGGATGAAAAATAAAAATTTAGGAAGAAGGTAAAGAATATAAAAGTGGGAGAGGGAAATGTAAGCGAAGAGATGGAAATAATGACAGGAGAAGTAAAGTAGTTATTTGTTCAAGAGGTGTTTTGTGCCGCAGGCAAATGCTGCAATTACACGGGTAGTAATTACCTGGTACGCACGTGTTCACACACTCTTTTTTGCAACATCCGACCAAGAAAATTTCTTTGAGTCAAATTTGCGAGTAATTTTGTAGATATTGGCGCTAGAAGTTATTTAGAAATCCATCAATATTATATGACTCCGGCAACATTAACAAAAAATTCTGCCGGGCCTGTATACTCATCAGGAGTTTCCTAACACCTAGCGGCATAATTAAAAAAAAATTGTTGCCGGAGCTGTATACTTGAAATTTTGTATTTTGCCATTAGAAACTTTCTAACACCAAACGACAAAGTGAAAAGAATTGCCGGATCTGTATACTGGCAACTTTTTAAATTTTTCCGCTAGGAGTTTCCTTAAACCTAACGGCGAAATTGAAAAATATATATTGCTGGACCTATATAATCCGAATTTTTTTATTTTGCCTCCCTCCTCCCTCTTTTCTCTACCTCTCCTCGCTACTCCTTGCTCTCTCCTCTCTTCTTTGGTCACCAACCCCCCGAAATAAATTCTGAATCCGTTTTAAATAAATGGTGGTCAAAGTATTTCTGATATAACTTTAAGCATGATTTTACGATTTGCAACCCGTGT
The DNA here is from genome assembly GCA_032362435.1 of Melikaiella ostensackeni. Classification (NCBI taxonomy): domain Eukaryota; kingdom Metazoa; phylum Arthropoda; class Insecta; order Hymenoptera; family Cynipidae; genus Melikaiella; species Melikaiella ostensackeni. Next base: position 18,450,031 of record JAUMHM010000079.1, read on the forward strand.
GCAAAATTGCTTTTCAAAGTGCGCATGCGCGATAATGGCTGCCATTGTGTAAAGTAAGTATTTCACATACTGTGACGTCACTGTGTTTGAACGAGCCACTTCTCACATTATTCAGAGGAACATGAAGTGCACCTTTGGAGGTGGGTGTTGCAAAAAGAGTATTAAAGGGCACAGATAAAAAATAAGCTAATAAAGGAGGGGTTACAAGTGGATGAGACGAGGAATGTAAAAAGAACAAGGAAGTGAGAAAGAAATTAAGAAAGCGGAGAAAAGGGAAAAGTAGTAGAGAAAAGTATAAGAGAAAGACAGAAGAAGAGGTTTGGCAAGTAGTCAATAAAGAGAAAAGGAAGGAAAAGAGTAAATCAGGATATTGAGATGATAGAATGGAAAAAATATTTTATGGATTAAACTGGGAGGGGCAGATAAAAGTGTGAGGAAAGGAAAAAAAGATTGAAGGAAAAGAGACTCATCCTTTTTTTTATCGTTCAAAAAAGAATCAAGATGTTAGAAGTAATTACGGATGGGAAGACTCCTGGTTCAGATGAAATTCCAAATGAAGTCTGGAAATATAAGGGGCAACAACGAAAGGAATGGGCATGGATAAAGTGCAATAAAATATGGAGAGGAGAGGGGTGACCAGAGTTATGAAAAGAAGGGGTAGCGGTACCCGTATAGTGAAAAGAGGCAAAGGGAAGGAGGTTAAAGATTATAGGAGAGTGACGCTAATACCAACATTGTATAAGTTATATGCAACTGTTTCATTTGAGAGGTTAAAGAAAGAAGTTGTGGAACACAAGATAGTACCACCGAATCAAACAGAGTTTAGGAAAGAAATGGGGGTGACAGACAACATATATGTTCTGAATTATTTGGTAAGTAAGAGGATTAAGAGGGAGAAAGGGGGAAGAAGAGCAACGTGCCTAAATTTAAAGGCGGCATTTGACTCGTTGTTTCGAGAAGAGACAGAAAAAGTTATGGAGAAAAAGTTGATAAGAAGGGGTTTAATAAGGAGAGTATCAGAAATTTTTTAAGAGACAAAAAGCAGGGTGAAGGTAAGAGAGCAAGTTGGAGATAGTTTCTGTTTGGCGAGAGGAGTAAGGCAAGGTTTCCCTCTGAATGGACCGGGATATGAAGGAAAGAAAAGCTAGAAGAAGTAATGGAGTTAATATATTTGGAATATACTTTGCAGGCAAATAGAGATCATAGAGCCCAGATAAGAGAAAGAATAAAATATGCGGGAGGAGTAATGAAAAAGATATGGGGAATAGGGAAAAGAAGGTTCAAAGAAGATTGGAAACGGAGAATGTGGTTATTTGATACCCTGGTATGACCGGTGTTAGGATATTGAGCAAAGATATGGAAATGGAAAGAAAGGGAAGGGTGGACGCCAGGGGTAGACTCAAGGAACCCTGAACATATGGTGAAAGAAGAAGCACACAGAGATAAATGAGGTACTAGAGCGGGAAAGAGGGCATGGAAGTTTGAAGGGAAGCTAAGAAAGAGAAGGGGAAAGTTAGCAAAAAAATGTGTTTGAGAGAGGTAGATGAAAGGATAGAAAGGGCAATAGAATTAACGAAATGGGAAGAAGAAAGACAGGATTTTTTACGGATAGAGATTTAAGAGATGGGACTGGAGTAGAATATGAAGAATTGGAGAAAAAAGACAGGGAAAGACAATTGGAAGAAGGTAGGGGATACTTGAGGAGTCGAAATAAATGAATGGTATAAGATGATAAAAAAAAAGGAGTATCGAGGTATTATAAAAGGGATGGGGAGAGACAAGATGGACAAGAATAGCAAAATTTAGACTACGAAACGAGGTAAAGGAAGTGATATGCTGGGAAAAGAAGGAAAACAGACAGTGCAGAATATGTAAGCTGGAAGAGAAAACATGGGAGCATGTATGGGAAGGATGTACGAGTGGAATTGGAGATAAGGAAAACTGGCAAGAGAATGTGATAAAGATTTTGGAGGAGGAAGGATTGCGTGAGAAGCGGCTGAAAGAATTGGAAAGGGCCAGAGGAACGAATGAGAAAGAAAAGAATGGAAGAGTGTATGTGAAAAACTGCAAGGTTTATGTGGAAGAGAAGAAGAAGAGAAATGAAAGAAAATGAAAACAGAAGCATTCAGACGCTTAGAAATGGGAAGATCTGTAACTAATGACTATGTAATGGTATAAGTATAGATTAAGAATAAGATACTATAAAATATGTATACAGTGGTAATATTGTAGGGAACAGGGTCATGCACGCCCTAAGAGGACACATTATAAATAAAGAAGAAGAGCCCAACGTAGAAAACATTAATTCTAAAAAAATTCTTGTGAAAATTCAACAGAAAGAAAATGAAGGCAATAAATCAATCTTGCTCTTCTGCAGAATTTCTGGATTTTTTTCACTTAGGAACCCCTCCAAACGACCGAGCGATTGAATCTCCGTTGGGAGAGGACAACTTTTTTCATCGCCGAGAAAAAATCTCAAGTAGATCCAGTTAGCATGTTCTTTTTCAGGGAAAACGTAAGTTGGTTGGTACAGCACTTTCAATTCCATGCCCGGCATATAACCTTTATAACCCCTCATCTACTTGTATTGGTACAAAAAGTAATGCGGCAGTTTTCGAAGGGAAACGAGTACTTTAGCAATTCATTCCTTTTGGCTTTTTTTCTATCGATTTAACGAAAAGCCATTTGGCTGCGTTTCTGTCGTAGGAGCAGATTCTATAAACTTAACTGGTTTACGAGAGTGGAGGGACGAGAACTGACATCGCGGAAATGAAAAATAAATTGATTAATTTGTCATAATAGTTTTTTCTGTCGATTTGTGGGAAAAAAACGTTTCTCGAACTACCGTACCAAATTTGGTATATAGAGCTGAATTGGTTTACAAGTTATAATGGCTGGTTTTACCGGAACGGATAGGAGAAAAATAGTTAATTCAATTACAGGCAAATGTTTACTATTATTTTCATCTGTAAAGATATGAAAATTCGAAAATAATTGAGTGAAATCTGCAGCTGTTGCAGATTACGATAATCGCCCATGATTTGTGTAATAAGATTAACTGAATACGATACTAATGGGTCAAATATAAGCTTAATAACCAACTGATAAATCATTCTGATTGCACTCAACTCTGAATTCAAGTCACCTCGATTTAATTCATTCCAAGAAATTATACCGGCTCGTATTCGTTGAACTCTCGCGTGCATATTTCGCATTCAATTTTAAATACACGTGGGAAAACCTCTTTTCATTAATTAGCCTTCATTATTAAAAAAGGTTCATCCTTTATGATAAAAAATATCTACATTTGTACAAAATGCAGTTAATTAATATTATGTATTCCTACTGAAAATGGTTCATACGGCCCTGACTGTTTACCTCGAAGAAATTCTTGGAAGAGATTCACGGTCATCGCAGACCATACCCAAAACCCGATATAAATCCAGAGTTAAGTATATCTTGATATTGGATGGGTTAACTGCTATGATGAATGAGATTTCTCCCTTGTGGCTGTAGTGAAAATATTATTTCTATCCCACACAGAAAAAAAAGTTTCATTTTGAACCAAAAAACGGTGACAAACTTACTGAAACAAATCTGAACCATAACTGGTTCATTTGGAGCGACATAAACACTGTAAGAAATTCAATTGCTTTTTTAGTTTTGACATCGATCATGACAGCGAACACAGATGAAGTTTAAGATGAGTTTGTATAAGAATATAAACTGAAACAAAACTAAAACCTTAGTTTTTCCTGTGTATAACGACAAAGAGAAATATTTTATTTAGATATCGAATAAGTTCAGCAAAGGAGCAGATATTAGCATTGAAAGTAGCTAAAGTAAATGAATCCCCTTTCTGTTGCACGAAAATGGAAAAGTGTGAACACAGAGAATGCAGTTGAAGCTTGAATTATTTTCACCCTAGTTTCCCAGGTTCGTCCTACTTTCCATGCACTCGTTTTTCTCCAAAATTCAATATACGTAACTGACGACCGAGCTCTTGTATTTTATATTTCTGGGACCTTTGCGATCCGCCCTTGGTGAAATGGTAATGGGTGTCGCGTAACGAGGGAAGTAGAAGCTGAGGCTGAGAAATCATATGAAAAGCGTCTCTTGAGCGTTACTCATCAACCACGCTGCAAATTGGCATAGACGTGCCCCGGTTGTTAATTTCCCCAAGGTATTGCTATAAGGAAAGTGCACTATCTCCCCACTATTTTCCCTATTTGTCTATTTTCATTCCACTCAAGTAGCATGGCACTTTCTTGTCGAACAGACCCTACATCATTCTTGTTTTCACTGAACCACCTCTTTGCGGATCGTGTAAATACATCCAAATAAGAGCAATACCGGATTTGTCAGATGCCTAAAACTTTTGAAAATTTGTGGAAATTTTCGAAAACTGGAAAACTAGTGGACATTTCTTGGAATTGATAAAAATCTTTGGAAATGTTTGAAACTTTTAGAAACTTATGGGAATTTTCGAAAAGCGATAGAAATGTTTAGGTATGTTTGAAACATTTGGAAATTAATGGAAATTCATGAGAATGCTTGCAACTTTTGGAAATCTCTGAAACTTTTGGAGGGTGACGGAAAATTATGGAAGTTTCAAAGCTTGTCAAGCTTTATTCAGGGTTGAGGATTCTCATCACATTTATAAAATGCACTCGAACCCCCATAAAAGCCCGTCCGGTTTACGCCTCCCTAGAACTGCTGGCCGACTGCTGGCCCCCGCAGTTTCTCAGCGGTCGGGGCGAGAGACGGTGTTCAACCAAGCGTGAAATGCCAACAGCGTATAGATAAAAGCGTAGTGCCCGTGTTCTCAAGTTCGAACTCACGTTCGGAGATGGCGTAATATTAGGAAATGGTTCATATGTTCGAGACTGCTTACGTTTCGAGGGATCCGGTTTAGGCCTAAGGCCAATGCAAAGCAACTCCCGAAACTGGGCTTCCATCGGGATTTGAGTGTAATGAATGATCTTTTCCCATCTTAAAGTATAAACTGCAGGAGGCTGGTGTCCTCAGTATAAAACACAAACTGTTCATGACTCCTTTGAAACTGTCTTTGTTTTCATATTTTCCTTTGAATGACTGCAGTTTGGTGAGACTGACGTTATAATTAGACACATCACCTTATGAAGATTTAGCTGCTTAGTCTGGGCATGATTTTATACTCATGGATGATATTTATCGCATCAAGTTCGTGAATGGGCGTCTCCGACTTTAAATATGAGGTGAAGATCTGCACCAGATGTTGGTGTGTAGAAGTGAACTTCTTCCATCAGAAGTTCTTCATACCATCCGGTTCGGCCGCGGAAAAGTTCTTCGTGCTCCTCAGTGCTTTCTTCACCTCTTCGGCAGTGATTGGTGAACATTGTTCCTCGAACTTTATGAGGTCATCACACAGCTCCTTGAAACGCATGATGTTCTCAGTGTCTTCATGCAATAGATGTTGCACTTCGTAAATCTTTCTCAAAAACGTCTTTATCTGCTCGGAAGTAGGCGAATTATTGACAGAAACAGGGGGGTCGCTGAAAAGGCGCTCTGCGTCAGTGAGAAACTGTTGATTCTTCCTGACCCATTCCTCCCTCTTCTGTATTCTCCTACTGGCGCCAGATAACACCCGTATTTCGTCAAAAATGTGCTGTTTGATAATCAGCAGTTTTGACTTGTTCAATATGTAATAGTGGATCCTCATTTTGTGAGCGAACTTTTGGACCCTTACCATAAAAGGCTTACCAGATGTTATAAAGTCAATCACACACTAAATACGGGACGCGCTTTGTCTAGCCCAGCCAGTTTTTTTGTTCGATTTGAATCGGTCAAAGCTCCTCCCGAAGGACATCATCGATCATTTTGAGCCGCATTCACAGCTGGGTTTGGTTCTTTTATAGTTGTTCCCACGAGAAGCTAGGGCAAGGGTTCATCCACCCTTGCAGAGCCCCGCATGCAAGGGTAAGACTGATACTCTAGGAGGTCGCCCGGTATCCCAGAGACACCGTTTGAGACACATCACCCGTGCCATTCAGCTTTCGGCACGGTTGTTCACGCCTTAGCTTGGGGGTTTTTACTGCGGGACCATCCATGACAATTGTCCGATATAGTACTGAAATTCTATGAGTTTATAAAAAATTTTATTCTGATTCAAGAGAATTTAACAAAATTGGTGAATTTTCCAGGTATTTCTGTGCATTTCAACAGAATAGAAGGGTTTTTAATACATTTCAGAAAGTATTCTATATTTCAAGGGATTTGAAGGGGCTTTAATATATTTAAGGGGATTTCAGAGGTTTCTAAAGATTTCATAATTTTTGAAGGAATTTCATAAGTTTTAAGCGATTTCAAAGGATTTTTAAAAGTATATGATATTCTAAAAGATTCCAAAGAATTTAACGATATTTCAAATTTTTCAAAGAATTTCGTAGATTTCAAAGATTACAACGGATTCTATTTTCAATATTAATCAATAATTAATTTTTGAATCAATTTTAATTATTAAATAAATAAATATTATTATTATTATTAAAGAGTGAATTTTAAATTATAAAGTTATTGTTAATTAATTATTTCTATTTTTAATTCCTAGGAAACTTCAGGTAATAAGTTAAATTAAATAAAAAGGGATTTACAAGGAATCCTGTGGATTACCGAGATTTGAAGGATTTTGAAAAAATTGACGAGTTTCCAGATATTTCAGAGAATATAAACAGATGGCAGGTCTTCTTGAAAGACTGTAACGGATTTGAAAGGTTTAAGGGTAGTTTAAAACATTCGAAACGAGTTATGCTATGATATAAGTACTCTATTGAATCGCGCGAACCTGCTTTAAAGCAACGAAACAGTTTTATTCCAATTATAATTTGCTATTCCTTCCAATCATAATTTTGCTTTTTCTTCAGATGCTGAGACTTGTGCAACGTCCAGTAGTCAGCTGCAATTCGCGGACGCAAAGTTTCTCTCCAATGATGAACAGCAAGGATTACCGCCAGATGAAGATACCCGATTTACTTAGGCACAGCGAGTTCTGGAGAACAATTATCTGCAGCAACAGATAAAATTCCATCGAAAGATAAGCGTTCTATTTCTGAGCAATTTTCAAACTACAACAATGGGCAAAAAATTATGTTCAGACATTCGGGAATGACTGTAAACGACGTTGTAGAACTTATAGTTGCGTTTAGCTTAAGATTCGGTTGTACACATCAATAGCTACAGTGGATGGTAGAAATTTTCAAAATTTGCGCAGGATTAGAGTTCGAAACATTGAAATTGTGTGATTATGAAATTTTGCAAGTATGTAATCCGCCACCGGACAAAATTAGTTATCACTTTTGTTGTGATCAGGGCTCGAACAGGGAAGAACTTTTGCACTCTTCCGTTAAGAAAGAAATTAAAGGACAAAGCAAAATATGTACCAAGTGTAGAAAAGAACACTTTATCGTGCTAAGCAATCCTTATTATTTTTTGACTAATGACTTAGAGTATCAGTTGCGTTTGCTTCTCGACGATGAAGAAGTTGCAAGTATTCTTGACCAGAAACTCAACGTTGATTCTACTGAAACTTCCGACTCAAAACGAAGTTTTTGGCCTCTTCAAATACTGCTCAACTTTTTACCTCTTTACCTTCGGTTTGAAATAATTTTGATGGTTGATATAATGATTGTTCGTCATGAACCGAAGCCAGATTCAATGAATCTCTTTATAAATGAATTCATGGAGCAAGCGCGCCGTTTACATTCCGATGGTCTTAAAATTGGATTATCAGAGCACGACGCAGGATTCATTTTGAAATTCGCACCAATCTGTGCTGTCGCGGATTACGTTGCCCGGCTTATCTCACAAAATGAGCTCCAGTATAATGGATACTGCTGCTGCAGTTACTGCTACCATAATGGACAGCATATCCATAAAGCAGACATGAAATATCCCTTTTTAGAAAATGAACCACAGCTAAGATTCATAATTCTCATATGGAAGATATAGCCAATGTTCAAGAGCTTCGTTGCTCTACTGTGCGAGGGGTAAAAGAAGATTCTGCTTTCTGCTCGAAACCTAACGTAGATATGGTATGGGGGTATCCTCTGGATTATATGCATAATTCCATTTTAGGCGCGACTAAACAGATTTGGGCAGAGTAGAATAAAAATGTTTCATCTCCAGCGCAACGTAAGGGAATCGATGAACTCATTCTATCAATACAGCCTCCACGTGATTTGCACAGAGTTCCCGAAAAGATATCCACGAAAAGTGTATGGAAAGCGACTCACTGGAAATCCTGGTTAATTTTTTAAAGTCTTCCAATTTCGTCAAAAGTTCTACCAGAAGACATGTTAGAGCATTACGCTTTGTTTGTCAATTCTATTTACGCTCTTCTTCAAATAGAAATTACCGAACAGCAACTGAGAAAGTGCGAAGAAGATTTAATGAAGTTTGTTGCTAATTTTCAAATATTGTGTGGAATCGAAAGAATGACATTTAATGTACACATTCTCTTGCACGCTGTTCATTCTGTCAGAATGTCAGGTCCACTTTGGGCTACATCAGCGTTTCCATTTGAACACAATATTCATTCTTTGAAACACGGTAAATGGTTCAAAAAGCGTCGAACAACAAATGTCAGCAAATTCACTCACCCGTCTATCTTATCAGTGCCAACTGAAAAATCCTAATCGTTCAACGATTTTAAATACATTCCTTTGAAAATCTCTTCAGTACAAAAACTGCAACTAAATCTGCGCTTCGATTTAAAAATGTTACTTCCTTCTGGCCAAATCCCAAAAACAAGTTTCAAAAAGAACAAGAGTTTGCGAGATGTCTACTCGAGAATTAGGTCTACAGCAGCACCAAGTATCTTAGGTCTAAGAAATTCAGCGACACCATTGTTCAGTTACAAAATGGTAAAATTGCTGAAATTACCGGAATGAAAGTTATACCTAATATCAAGTGTTGTTTTGAGCTAAAGGAGTTGATTCTCAAACCCTTTTTTTGTTGGGGAAATGAAAGTACACTACATCTGGGAGGTCACTGAAAATGTAGAACTTTCACCCATTACTCTTGTTGAAGGAAGTCTAATAACTAGGGCTTCGGATTTTCGGGAGAATTCAATCACTACACAGAAATTAAGAAGAATTGACAAATTCAGCACTATTCACTGGTAAACAATTATGAACACTAAGACAAGGAATGGTAATTGGCTCAGTGTACTGTCCGTCGCAAACGACCCTTACACACAACCGACTTCCGCCAATTTAAATATATTCTTAACACCGTATCAGAAATCAAGTCCAAGATAAAGGGTGTAGGTTTTAAACAAAAGCAGTATATCTGCACAATGCCTAACAATATTGAAGCACACCAGTTTTTAATAAAACTGTTTTAACCTTATTTGATCATGCTTGATTCTTTTATCACCCTTTCTTCCGATTTGATAATTATTTTATTTCTCTCATTTTTTCTCATTCAGGAAAAAGTATTTATGAAATTTTATGTTTATATCAAGTATTGTAGGTAATTAATTTTAAGAAATTTAATATGTATGTTTAACTACTGACTTTTAATTACACTTTTATACCATACATGAACGTAAAATTTATTATTTACATTTTGATTAGATGAAACATAATAATTTTTGTTATTTAGGAAATAATATTTATTGATCAAATTAATTTCCATTGATTGCATTATTTTTTCACACTATCTTATCTCACAAAATTGACATTATTTAAAATAAATCTGAAGAAAAACTAATTTTAAAATTTACACATCAGAACGTGTTAAACAGACATCAAATTTTAAGTTTATCCAAATTTCAACCATACGAAAGTGATTAAATTGACTCCAATTTCCGAGTTTTCTGTATCGAATCGAATGAAATTCATCTGTTTAGAATTTGTAATGGCCAGATTTCCGTTTTCAAATTTCCGAGTTTTCAGTATCGAATTGAATAAAATTCATTTGTTCGCTATTTGTACGTGCCAGATGGGATAAAATTGACTTCAATTTGCGCGGTCGGCTGACGTGATTTAATGGCATTGGTTTGCTGCAAATTATCACTCGTCGGAGAAAATCAAATTGTCTTCAATATTTGAGTTTGGCTTGCGGTATAAAACAGTATTAACTTGATTTCAATTTTTATCTTCCAATCACAATTAAAATGCATACATTTGTCAGCTGAAACAATCATCACATTAAATGGGGTTGAAATGCGGCACAAGTTATTCGCGATAAAAGGAATTAAAACGTATATTTCAAAAACGGAATTGATGAGGTATTCAAAACGTTAGAATCTCGACGATATTTGTTCGCGCATTAATGTAATTCAATTCACACTTTCTTATCGGGCAGAGTTGGGATGGCCACGAATTGTATATGAACACATGCTAATGGAGTTTGAAAATTACAGTGTCGAATGGGCCAAAATGTGTAATCTAATGTTACTCGCAAAATTGTACGCGGCAATGCTGCGTTCGCGGATCATTCTTGTAGAAAGCTTTTGAACAAAAGCGATGTACTGCGTGGAACCTGTAGCATTGGTTGTTTAATATATGTTATACTTTTAGGACATTCAAGTCGTAGTTGATTCTTGTTTTCTACAACTGTAATTTCTGAGTTTCAGCGAAGTTACTTCGATTCGAACATTTCTATTACATCTCAAGTTTACGCTGTTTTTGTCATGTCCCTGATTTTTGTTGAAAAATTGGAAAAGACCTTCGATTTTTCAGTGAAAAGGCCATAGAATCTGTACATTCGAAATTTAAAACTTCCTAGGGTGGGATTCAGATGCCTCAATACAATCAAACCTCTCCTTCTACCATATGAGATAGATACAGAGGTCCGGTATTTTGAACCTATAATCGTTTTAGGCCGATTGGTTTGATCATATTCTTTAAGATTCTAGATAAACTTGTCAAATCAAATGATTTGACAAGTTTCACGAGGTCCACTCAATGCGATCGGACCTCTCTGTCTATCTCATACGATAGACAAAGATGTCTAACTGACTTGAAACGATTGTCGTTTCAAAACGATCTCATATGGTAGAAGGAGAGATCCAATAGTATTGACAAAGATATTATAAGCCTAGATGCGGTACGATTCAGTTCGAGGAACTTATTGTAGACGGCGCGTCTGGCGAAAATTGCCCGATCCCCCCTGCCTCTCAACCCCCTGACTGCGCCAATCAACTTCTTTGGCCCCGTGCTCCTCTACCCGCCGAACAATTCTATCGAATAGCCGATACTCAGTCGGCGCATACGTGAAAATATGAAATAAGAATATTATATTACAGATTTTTTTACTTATTATTTTCGATTATTAGACTCACTTTAGCATTAGGATATTCTGTTGATGCATCAGATGTTCTCTTGCATTTAATAAAAATGAAATTGTATCCTAGTAAAGATTTTTTATGCTGCTAAATTTTATATGGAAAAGATTATTTATTTTTCTCAAAGATCGACATGAAATCTACTTTCTTATGAAAATTTTGAGTGTACTAAAAAAGATCAGCCAAAAAGGTCACAACTCAAAAATAGACTTTGAGACTATCCACTTGCAATTAAAATTTATTGTCCATGAATAATATTAGTAAACACTTTTTACTATTTACTAATAATTAATAACCTAGTGACTGTATTACTTACGTTTTTTTAAATACAAAATTTTATTTGACTGAAGTCAATTGTTTAATAATGCATAATATTCTTTTTTTTTATTTTGGTTCAGAGTTTTATTTTGTAGAGTTTATTTAAAATCTCAATATTTGAAGTATTATTTTGCTTGGAATTTTACGGCGTAGGATTTAACCATGTTGAGTTGAAATTTAAAATATATAATTTGTTCAATAAATCTGATTGTGGAGAGTTCTCGCGTGTAGCATTAGTACCAATAATCGAATAATGCGATTTTTCTCATAATAGGAATAATATTAATATATGCTCTGATAATTTTTTTTTTTAATTTTTAATTGAGAAACTGATAACTTCGAAATTGAGAAAATGTATTTTTGAAGTTTAATTTTATATATATATATATATATATATATATATATAAAACCTGCCACTTTTGATAGCTGGTTACTAAATTACAAATTAATACGTTTGTAATTATTTTTACGCAATTTCAATTAATGCAATTCAAAATAGAAGGTGTTCACATAAGAGGAAAAGTAAGATTCTTGGAATAATAGAACATTCATTCATAAATAAGCCCAAGCTAACTAAATTACACACATGTGCCTATCATCTATTCTTTGTTATTAATATGATTTGTAAATCAGAGTAAAATAGTCTCTTCGGAGAGAATTGCGATTCTATTTTAACGCATTTAGTGCTGATCGCGCTTAATCTTCCTTTTTACATCTAAAATCTAGTCCCTTGTATTCACGGAGGGATCTGCATATAAGTATTCTATCTTATTTAATTTAACTCTTTTTTTATTCTCGTTTCTAATACATTTTCTTTTATAAAATTAATCTATCTCATACAGCACACGCTTAAAATTAACTTCCTTTACAAATAATTTTATTCCTCATTTTTAATGAGTATTTGGCTATCCATAAATTTCGCAAGGGATCTACCCTAGGTCAATGATCTTTGATTTTCTGTGTTCGACTATGGTCGAAATATTTTAAGTAGAGAGATCACTACGAGGTGTGTCCGAAAAGTATCCGACCTACGTTCATATCTCCGCAGTGGTGCTATTCTTTGTCATCCCGGTCG